>JAAOMT010000664.1:1276151-1362046 GCA_016748015.1 Geosiphon pyriformis
TTGATGATACTAATTTATTTTTTCTTTTTTTTTTTTTTTTTTTTTTTTTTTTCTTTTTCTGTCTTATTTTTGTGGAGTGGCAACATAGTAAAATTGACTGTTTGGAAATAGACTTTGTAATAGCCTGGTAAAAGAGGGAAGCTCCCCCTAAGTTTTGGATATTAATATTATCTTGTTAGCTTACCAAAAGGGTGAAAAGACAATGCCAGACTCTAATGACTGTGCTCGTTAGCTTGGAGAAAAAAGTTCACATTTACAAAAAATGTTGCAATTGACGAAAGACAAACTCTGTGCCTTATAACCAAAGAATTCAATGGGTCAAATTCACATTCAGAAATAGACTTTCAGAGACTGATAATCAAGATTAAGCCAACAGAATTACGTGGAAGATGCATCATCAATAATTGAGAATGCCAAATGTTACCATTTCTCATACCCACCAAGTTTACCTGTAACACCATCAGCATTTCCGTTGTCTTTTCTCTTTTTATAATGTATAGTATAAGTATATGGTGCTAGTGCCATTTTCTATCTTAATTGTCTTTCATCTCCAAATTTTTGTTTATGAAGTGCTGTTAATTCTTTGTGGTCTGTGTATACATCAAACTTCTGGCTCAAGTATTCACTCTATTTTATGACTGCCCAATAAATTGCTAAATGTTTTAATTCTGATGTTCCATAATTTTTTTCAGCTGGAGTTAAATCTCAGCTGGCATATGTGACTGGATGTTCTTTTCCATCCAGTCTTCTCTGTAATAGTACTGCTTCCAATGCTTGGCCTAATACATTAGTGGTAATGATGAATGGTTTATTGTAATCTGAATAGATCAGTACTAGAGCTTGTATAAGCTTTCTTCTTAGAATATCAAAAGCTTTTTGTTGTGTTTCTGTCCATTTGTATTTCATATTCTTGGTTTGGAGATGATTGAGTGGTTGGGCTATCTTGGAAAAGTTTTTTATGAAGCATTGATAATAGCCTACGAATTCCAAGAATAACTTTAACTCTGTCACATTGGTTAGTATTGGAAAGTTCTTGACTATTTTTATCTTTTCTGAATCTGTTTTAATGCTGTCTTTGCTTACTATGTGCCTTAAAAAGTTTAATTTTGTCTTGCCAAAGAAACACTTATTGGCATTTAACTTTAGCCCTGCTTGTCATAGTCTTTCAAACACTTGTTGTAGATGATGCAAATAATCATCGAATGTTTTGGAGAACACATTGGTGTCATCTAAATAAATAACTACTGATTTCCACAATAAGCCAGTATATACTATTTCTATTAGCCACTGGAATGTGGCTGGAGCATTTATTAAGCCGAATGGCATCACTTCGAATTCAAAATTTCTCTCTTGTGTTGTGAATGCAGTTTTTTTTTTGTCCACTGGATCCATGACTACTTGTCAGTAACCACTATCTAAATCCAATGTTGAGAACCATTTGTTTCCACCAAAAGCATTGAATAATTCCTGAATCCATGGAGTTAGATAGCTGTCTTCATGTGTGACTCTATTAAGCTTTCTGTAGTCTACACAAAAGTGGATTTTCTCATTCTTTTTTTGGATGAGTACTACTGGTAATGACCATGGACTCATTGATGGCTGAATTAACTTATTGTTAAGCATTTGGTTGATTTCTTGACAAATGATCTTATGGCTGATGGGTGGTACTCTGTATGCTCATTGTTTTATTGGCATAGTATCTTCAGTTTTGATCTGGTACTAGATGATATCAGTTCTACTGAATTTATTCTCACTGGTAAAGATGTTATTGAACTTGTTAAGCAATATTTTCAGCCATATACATTAGAGTGGGTTTAGATTCCCTATGTTCATTTGTTCCAATTGTTCTGGTTGGAGCAAATAACATTCATTTTGTCCATATATTGTTTGTAATGTGATGTTAACATATCCACAAAGCTATGGAAAGTCTGGAATAGGGTTTGGTAGTTGGTCTTTTATTTCAGTAGTTAAATGTCTTATGATAGTTCCTTCTAGTATCTCTATAACTTTTCTGGTGTTGTTGTAAATGGGAATTTTGATGGGGCTATAGTTCCTGACTGGTATGTGGAGATTGATAAGTCCAATTTCTCTTAATTCATAATGTGCTGCTTCTGCTTCAAAAATCTGGTTCTGATCCTTCACTTTTTTTTCTATGACTATCATATACTGGTTATATGATGGAATGGAAATTGGTTGACCAGTGGAGATAATTTCTCCCTTGTCAATAATCTCTTCTTTCACTATATTAACTGGTATATCTACTCTATTTGTTGATCCAGATTCCTGTATCCCTCTAGCTGTGATCCCTAATTTTTTTCTGTTTTCCATTAACACTAACTGAGTTATTTTGACCAGAAACAGAAATATTGTCTGTGCTATTTTTTTATTTAACTCTATTACATAGGCCTTTTCTGAATTGTTTTGTAATATAGCAATGATATTTCTCACATATCCTATGTCAATTATTCCTCCTCTAATGTTGATTTTTTTTTTTGCTAAACTACTCCTAGATGCTAGTTGAACCATTGTGGTTACTAGAATTTCCAGTGCTATTTTCAGATAAATGCAAGTGTGCAAATGTGGTTCTAATTTGATGGCATTTTTTCCAGGATATCTTAGATCAAACTCTGTATCAGTATCATGTACATGCTCTGGCATGATATCTTCATTATTGTCACTGCACCACTTTAGTTCTTGCTTCTTGGTGAGGTCAGGGAGCACTATAAATATTTTGGAGTTTGGATCTGAGTCCAAATCGCTGTTATCTTTGTTGTCATATTGAATGAAGCTGGAACTGGTGTTTTTATTGTCATTGTTGTCAGAGTTTGAATCAGGATTGAAAATTGATTCCAATTCTGATGTGCAGCTGCTGATTGGTTTGATTTCCTCTGGGATTATGTAGATTATTTGTGGTGGTGGATTGTAGATGAGGTCACACTCATTACAATATTAAAAGTCATATGGGATCAAACAATGGTCACATAGTCAAGTGTTTAGCTGTGCTAGCCACTGTTTTTGCTCCTCTCTTGTTGATGCTAATCTCTGGTAGTGCTTATGGAATTCCTCAGGATCATCTTCAACATCGCCAAAGACATCAAATATTTGGATGTACTCAGGTTCAGATAGTGACAGAGGGTTGTTTTTTATTTCCAGTAGTTTGCTGATTGTCATATCTTCTGCTTTTGTACTTGTCATTCTTTAGAGTTCAATCTCATCATGTGGGTATCCTTCCAATTGTCACAATGCTCATTTCCAGGCATCGTCAATTGGTGTTCTCTTGTGTACTCAGTCATTGATTAGAATCATATACTGGCAGGTTTTATCGCATGTTCCTCCATCAGGAATGTCATTCCACATTCCTTCATCCAGAAGAGTCTCTTCACAAGCTAAACATGGGGTATTATCCCATTTTTCCACTTGTTTTGGTCATCTAAAACGTTCTAGAATGCATGCTCGACAGTAGAATTTGGTCACTGTTGAGTATTCTTTGTCGTTGCCACAGCATGCTCCTATTAATGACAATTTCTTATCACAATTGATGCATATAAGCTTTGGTTGACAATAATTAGCAGGTTGTGATAGTGTATATTTATGAGGGGTATAATTGTTGATTGGTAGTAACTCTTTTTCCTTCACTTTTTCTTTTCTTTTGTTGTTCTTTTCCCATTCTCAGCTTGGTGTTGGTTCGCTCTTGTAATTGTCAGTCCAGTTCAGGTTATTAGTTTCCTAGGTAAGTTTTTCTCTTTGCTTTCCTTTGGTGTTGTCATCTCATGAGAGTATTGGTGACAGTTCATTATGGTCATCATTAGCCTATGAGACTTGATAGGCTTCCCAGGTAGGTTTTTCCTCTTCTTTCTCAAACTTGATGAATGGTGCTGGTGTGTTGATGGTTTTGAAGTGGCCACACATAACTGGTATATGTATATGTTAGCTATTTTGGCTGAGTTGAAGCTCTTGCATTGTTCAATCAAGGATGGCATTTGTCTTAGTGAGCCAGTCATTACCAACTAGTGCTTGGTATTGAGTGGCTTCCATTACCAGAATTTTGATAGGGACTATAATGCCATTGACTTTAAAAGAAAAGTCATCAATCTCACCAATAGAAGTTTTGGTTGCTCCATTGGCTGTGATGATCCTTGTACTGGCAGCTCTATTAACTTGGTAACCTAATTGATCCATGAGTTGTTTGGTGATAATGCTGCCAGCTGATCCACTATTCAAAATCAGTTTGATATACTAACCATCAACTTTGGCATCAGTATACATCACGGTTATTAGTTTGGTGTCCAGAGTGGCTCCACTGAACAATGGAACTGATGTAATTTCTTCAAGTTCAAATGGAAATATGGCAGCAAGTGATTCATCTTCGGTGCTGGCGGCTGGTGAAATGTTGCAAGTAAGTGGCTTCTGGTTGGTTTCCTGTTTGCTGGATGCTGCATTTTCTGGGGTAATTAGAAGACTTAAGTAGTTCTGAAAACTCAGGTTTTGGTTATATCCAGTTTCTGAATTTTACTGGCATAATCTTGATGGTTGATTTGTTGAACTGGAGATCAGTTGGTAAACTACTATCGCTGATTCAGTTTTGGATTACTCTGAATTTGGAGTTTCCAAATGTTATCATAGTTGGGTTTTGTGGTGGTGTTTGAATTGATTGTTATGGTTGATAGACTATTTGTAGCTGCAGTTGATATATTACGAGTGGCTGCAGTTGATATATTTAAGATTGATATACTAGTGTTTGATAGATTGGCAGCAGCATTATTGGCAGATAAGTAGATTGATATTGATTTTGATTTAAGTAATAATTCAGAGTTGGGAACTGGTGATTAGGATTCCAATATTGATTTTCCGATCATGAATTACTATAAGCACAGCAATCAGCTCTAAGGTGACTTTGTTTACCACAGTTGTGGCAAATTCATGTTTTTTGTTGCCATGGCTGATTTGTTGATGATGATGAACACGACTGATTTTGGAAACAATTCACGTTTCCCTGATTATTATATCATTGAGGAGGCTGATAAATTGGGCAATTGTTAGTTAAGTATCTCTCTAATTTCTGATTAATGGAATCACTAAATTGTTTCAGTTTAGAATCTAAGTCAGATAATTCATTCATTACTAAATTCACAGCTTGGGCGTGGTTGGCTTCTAACTTAGCAGCTTCAAAATTTTTAACATGAGTGACTACAGTAGGAAGGTCTACTGAATACATTGGATGTACTTGTTAGAGTATGCTGCTGCGTAAGCCTCTGATGAACTGATTTAAAATTTGTAACACTATAAAGTAATCAGCTTGAATAGCTTGGATTTGGCGCAGATTTCTGTAGAAGCATTCCAAGTAGGTGGTGACTGCTTTTGTGTCCCCTTATTTTAGGGTGGTGAAAATACTTGTCAGATGGTTGATGCTATTATTATCACTGAAATATCTTAGGAATTCTGTTTTAAATGCATTAAAATTTTGGAGTTTCTGGACCAAGCTATGATATTATGAGTTGGTGGTATTCTTTAGGAAATATGAGATGACTTGTATTGTTTTTGTGTCATCCCAATTGTTTGCAGTAATGGTTTTGGCAATATTATTAATCCATGTCTGGGCATCATTCTTTTCACTGATGAACTTCTCAAGTTTTGTGATTGGTGCAAAAGCCATTGGCACAATTGGTTGCTGTTGTTGTATTGGTGATTGAAGTGGTTGTTACAGTTGCTGAACTGGTTGCTGGATAAGTTGCTGTAGTGATGGCTGTTAAAGGGGTATTTGCTGCTGTTGAATCAGTTCAATAATTAGTTCAATTGGTGGCTGATTAATGACAATATTTGGAGGTAAGTTTTGTTGATTAATTAAGTCGGGATTTTGGTCATTCTGATTTGGTGGAGTTTCAATTTCTGGATTTTCTAGATTTTGATCTTGCTAAGTCTGAAAATTCGGGGTTTTTATATCTAGGTTCTTAGTAATTGGGTTCTGGTAAGTGAATTCTTGATCTTCAGATTCTTTTTCCTTTTCTTTTTCTTGTTTTTTTTCCAGTTCAGTACTTACAAGCCTTTAAGTGTTAGACTTTCTATTAGCAATAGCACCTCCTTTATCATAGTCAAAACTAGTTTTTTCAACCAGACACTCCTTTTTTATGTCAATACTTTCCAATTTAGTAGTGTTATTAGTTTTTAAACCTTATAAATAACTACCAACCTCCTTGACCAAACTTCTACCATTGCCAATACCATCTTCCAAAGTGCCACTTCTTTTTTTTTTTCTTGACAAGACAGATTTGAAACCAGCACCAGAGTTAAGAACTTTGAGTTTTTTTCATGACAACAATACTACAGCCACAGTAGTCTTATAATCAAGAACAAATAGTTTGGATTTATCATACTGAATTGTAATAAATTTCTTTTAAGAAGATTTTTAACTCTTTTTTGGGAATTTTAGATGAAAAAAAAAAAGAAGTTTTATCTTATATTATTATATTTTTTTATATTATTACATAAAAAATTCTCTAAAAAAGTAAAAAAAAATTTTACTTTGGTTTAAACTATTATGTACTAATTTTTTAAGTTGTAAAATTATTAAAAACAATAAAAAAAGAGTTGTTTTTTTATTTTTTATTTTTATATATAATATTAAATTAATTTTTGTTTTAATAATAAATTATAAAATTAAATTAAATTAATTAATATTTTTTATAATTTTTGTACTTATTAAAAATAAACATATATATTATATTTATTTTATAGTTAAAACAATTATAAATAAAATAACTTTTTCTTGTTAATTTTCTGACTATAACAAAAGCATAGGATTATTGAAAAAATAGCTTTTTTTTTTCTTTTTTTTTATATATTTTAGTTATTTTTTTCAATATATTTCTTTTTATTGTAATAAAACTAACAAGCTTATTTGCTGATGGTTTTGGCTCTGGTTTAATTGGTTTAGGAACTCATTATAACACCAAAAAAAAGCATGTAAAAAGTGTTAACTTTTATGATACATCTTATAAAAAGCCAAAAAAACCTAATATTAATAATAATATAGTTAATTTGTCTACTGGATCTTTAAGTTTGATAGATATTAAAGATTTTGATGCAAAATTTATAATGTCTTAGAACAGCAAAATTGGTAGTATAGCTAGTAGTGTCAGTAGTTTTTTAAATATTAAAAATATAAAAAATATATTTATTAAGAAAACCAGTTATACAGATTTAGATAGTTTTGTGAATAGTAAAAATAAAGATAAAACAATGCTTAAAAAAACTTGTACTTAAATATATGTATTAGAACATTCTCTAAAAGTTCTAATGTTTGATAATTTGAGTAATAATAATAATATTTTAATGCTTTTTTCTTTCAAATTTGTTGGCTCTAAGTCTTTAGTCAAGTTATATGTTTCAAAAAGATGTAATTTTGAGCCAGTCAAATTTTTTACATTAGATATTAAGTTGTTTGCTGTGCTTAACAAAACCAATGATAATAAGTTGATTGTTGTAAAAAAAATTTTTTATCATATTAATGGTTTTGAAAAAGCTTTTACTTTCTTAAAATTCTTAAAAATAATTAAATTATCTTTTACTTTTGAATTGAGCTTGAAAAAAGCTAAAGAAATAGCAATCTGTAAAAAATTTTAGTTAATAATAATGTTAAAGGAGTAAACAACTACATAAATTGAAAAGTAATAGTCAAAAAAATTTCAGTAGATCTTTCCAAATCAGCAGTAGAATTAGTGTTTTTCAAGTTTGATAAAATAATATCAATTAAAATACAGTTAATTAATCTTTAACAAAAGTCTTTAGTGGAGTTTAAATTATTAAATATTGCTAGTTTAATTGTTTTTAAGTGATTAGTTTTTATGAAAAAGAATTTTGTGTATGTAACATTGGCTATTAATAATAAACAATTGTGGGTATCTAAGAATTTTTATTGGATTTTGTTGTATACTTTGCCAGTTAACATTACTGTTCATGATTTTTCTGGTTTGTTAAAATCATAAAATAGAAAAACTTGTTTTATTGACCATAATCCAAGTTTATATATATATAACAAATGTACTATAGTTTGTTTTACTAATAAAATATTTAAAAAGACTGCTATTAGTTTTACTCTAATTTTTAAAAGAGTGAATTTGTATTGAACTGGTCTCTCTTTGGTCTGCTGTACTCAATACAAACAATTTAAGCATGTTTCTGGTATGTGTTTAGTAAGTAAGAATTTGGGTGGTCATGATAAACAAGTAATCAATTTTCAGGATTAGATTCATCTGACAAATATATATAAGAAAAAACAAGTGCTGATTGTTTGTTCAGTTTTATTTGGTGGTAAGACTTAGACTCAAATTACTAATAGTTCTACTTCTTATGTAGTGTCTTTGATTCTTTTTAATATTGGTTTGTCTTCAAATATTAGACCTATTCTGTTGGTTTTTTTGAACATAAATAATAGATTTGTTGTTCTTAAACACAGTTTTGTCAGTTTTACAAAACAAGTTAATAAGTTGGTTAAGAGGTTGAATATACTTGAACTAATAGTTTTCTAGTTTAGCTTTAGATATCAGTTATTGATAACTTTTTTATCACAAAATCAAGAAACAAATATAGTAATAAATGAGAGTTCAGATGTAGTCATTAATAGTAAGATTGTTATAAGTACAGTGTTTATGGATTTGTTAGTAGTTTCTAAATTAAAGGAAAGCTTAATAAGTTTTTTAAATACAATTATGAGTTTTTTGGACAAAATAAACAATCTTGTTTTGGGATTAGAGTCTTATTCTTTTTAATAATTAGTCTTGTTTGAAAGTTTGCTATATATAATATTAGAAATATTAATGTTTTTGTTAAGTAGAAAGATGTTGTTTATTAATATACTAATTTAGATAATATGATTTTTTTTGTTATAAAAACAAAACTAAAGATTAGTATCAAGTTATAAATTGCTAATAAGTTTAATAAAGTGCATATTTTCATATCTGGATTAAATAAGAGTTTTTTTAGTGCTGAAATAATAATTGTTATAAACAATTCATTGGCTAGACATGTTTTTAAAATAGAAAAGATTTTTAATTGCATTATTTTGGTGTGGCTTTTGTTTAAAGGCAAGCTTTTAGTCACAATTTTGGACTTGTATGCTAGTGTTTCTGTTGAAACTAGGTTTGATTAAGCTTTGGATGTCAATTTTTTTATTGCTAAGACTGTTAACTTCAGCAATTTTATGGTCTTGAATGAAATTTTTAATAAAAATGGATCTGGAAAGAGTACAAGTTTCAAGTTTTGTTTAGAATTGGGTTTAATCAACTTGTTTGGTAGATATTTATTGGTTAAAACTTTTACTTGAAGCAACTCAAAAAGTGTTAAGAAGATTATAGATTATATTTTTATGAGTAAAAGTTTATTATTAGCTGTTGTTAATTATGAAGTCAATTTTGTATTCAACTTTTTTAATACTGATTATAAGACTGTCTTAGTATTAATTGATTTGAGTGGTTTTTTGGATGTTTGTTTAAATAGCATGTGCAAACAGACTAATATAGATTTTTAAAAGTTCAAAATCAAGAATACTAATAATGCTAAGTGGACATAATTTAAGAAATGTTTTTCTATCAAGTTTTTGATAATAAAAAATAAGTTTTTAGAAGCAAGAACTAGTAGTAATTTGGATGCTATATAAGATTTATTGAAAAGAATAATGGTAGAATTAGCTAATAAAACATTTTCTAGACATTGGTTCAATAAGTTTTAGTGTTCAAAAAACTGGTGGTCTTCAAAGTTTTTTAGGTTGGAATTGTTGATTGCTAAAATTGTTAAAAAGTTAGGCTTGAGTAATATGTCTGAGTTTGATTGTCTTACTAAAAAGTAGTCAACTTTGAATAATAATAAAGCTTTTAAGATCTTGGATATAATTTAAAACAATAAAAAGTTGTTAAATATTCTCAAACATTTGTTAATAATTCAAAAAAAGTACAGAAAGTTCAAGCTTTATAAATTAAAATTAGCTAAAAAAGTGTTTATCAGAAAGACAATTAAAAAATATATAGAAAATTTTTGTTCTAATAAAGAGAGCATAATAAGAAATATTTTGAATTGGCTTTTTTGTAAAGTAATTCTAGATTATTTAATGATAAAAGACAAGTTGATTCTGAAACCTAAGAAAATAAAGCTTAATGTTGACAAAATTATGGAAGATTAGACAAGAAAATAAGTTGTGTTTCAAGTAATATCTAATTTATAAATCCATTAATATGTATTATTAGACTATGTAAATAATAATGCTTTTTCTGGTGTGATAAAAGAGATCAGGATAAAGAAACTACTCTTAGTAGTTAATAGTTTGTCTAATAGCAAAGTTACTAATTTGTCTGATATTCTTAATAAACTTTGGAAGCATAATAATAATAATATAGTAAAATGTTTTTTGGATTTGTTAAATATATGTTTGTTTCTCAATAGTATTTCAGTTTTGTAAAAAAGAGCTTGGGTTTTAATAATCCTTAAACCTTATAATTGAGATAAAGTTTTAATAAACACCTGATTTATTGCTTTGATTGAAATGGCCAAGAAAATTTTTTCTAAAGTTTTATCTGATTGAATTTTATCTGCATATAACAAATTTAATGTTTTTTATAGTAATAATTTTTCTGTTCTAAAGGGCACATCTACTTAGTTTTCTGTGTTTGCTGTTAGATTAGTGATTAAAAATGCTTTAGAAAAAAATAAAAAACTTTAATTAATTCTGTAAAATATATGTAAAACATATAACTTAGTTTGTTGACATCACTTAAGAGCTAGTTTGCAGTGAATCTAAGATATATGACAAATTTATAAGATTTTTTGACAACATATATGAGAATAGGGTCAATTAAGTAATAACTAATTTTGGCTTTTTAGATAATTATAGGATACATAATAGATTAAATCAGGGTGAAGTTTTCTTATCTCTCTTTTGAAAAATTTTTTATAATTTACTTTTGTATAAGATTAAGAGACATAAATATTTGTGTAGATACTAAATTGATACTAAGTTTGTGGCCAAGACAAACAAAATAAAAATAGTGATAAAATGTTTTTCTTTTTTACTGCTGGTATATTTGTAAATAATATAATTTGGATTGAGAATTTTTAAGCTTCTATGCAATATGCTTTGAACATTACTAGTAAATTTTTTTTAATTAATAATATTTCTATCAATAATAAAAAAACAGTGGCTATTTTTATTAACTAGAGCATCAAAATTGTTTCTTTGAAAATTAATGGTCTGCCAATTTTAATAGTCAAAAAAGGTAAAGTGCACAAATATCTGGAAATTTTTTTGTCAACCAAAGGGTTGTCTAAGTCAAGTCTAACCAAGATTTATTCTAATGTTCAATTTTTTGGTAATGTAGTACTTAAAAAAACTATTACAGATAAGCAGTTCTCTTATTTGGTCTTAATTGTATTATAACTTATTATTAATTATAAGACTTAATTTAGTTTTGTTTTATTAAGTGTGTATTACAAGTGGAATATTATGATCAAAAAAGACTTTAAGTTTAAAGTCTGTTTACTATGCAATTTTTTTAGTAAGACTATGTATTATTTTTTTTGTATAGTTTAAAACCATTTAAGCAAGTGCAGTTAGAAAAAAAATTGGCTGTATTTATTGCCTTTTCTAATGCTTTAAATATTTTTAGATGTTTATTTAATTACAAATTCTTGGATTTACAGGTTTTGGATTGGGCTCTTTTGAATTTTTTGCAGTTTTTTATTAAGTTACATGTTAGTTTAATAAACAATTTTTTGGCTAAAATGATAAAAATTTTTTTGGACAATAAATTGTTTCTGATAAACAATTTGTTCAATACATTTCATAGTTCTGGTAAGTTTTCTATGTTAGTTATTTTAGAAAAAATCTTATATCTTAGTTCTGTTTATTCTTTAAAATAGTTTAGGGTTATATTCTGTGATAGGCTTTTAGATAAAAAAGGCAATATGATAGACTGAAAACCTTTTTACTAATAGAAAAAATTAAATTCCAGAAGCTCTGTGCCTTATTAATTCAAATTTGCATCAAAGTTTTTACACAATAAAGGTTCTGTATTGATTGATTTTGCTGAAATTAATCAGTTATTTGGTTTGAATATCTTGAAATTTAAAGAGTTTTCTAATGTACAAGATTGTTTATATAAAATTTAATCTGAAATAATTAAGATTTATACTAATAAATCTTTAAAAAATGCTGATTCTACTAATATTGTTAATAAAACAGCTGCTTACTTTTTGGCTGTGAATTTAGATATTGATATTAGAATATATAGACTTTTGTCTTTTATTATGACTGAATTATAGATTGTTGTTTTGTCATTAGAATGTGTTCTATCTTCTTATATAGTTGTTTTGCATCTGGACAGCCAAGTTGTTATTGATACATATGTGTTTAAAATGATGTTTGCTATACCAGATTTTTGTAATTGATGCTAAATAGAAAGAAGACATATTGCTAATCTAATTTGGAATAAAGATCTTATTGTAAGTTAAATAAAAATTAAAGATCATTTTGAAATTCTTGGCAATATAAAAACTAATGCAATAGTAAATAAGACTGCTTATTTTTTTTTCTTTGCCAAAGGGGATGCAAGAATGTTTTTGATAGTTAAAAACACAGTTATGTCTGACAATACTCATTATTTTGTTCAAAATTTATTTAAATTTATTTGTTGAATTTGATAGAAAGCTGGCTCTGGCCATAATATAATTTTATATATACTAATCAAAAAAGTAAATTAAATGGTTACTACAAAAATTTGGCATCTTAATTTGCACATACTCTTTGAGTTTATTAGTAAAAAATCTGCCAATCTGTATACATATTTAATAAAAGTTATGTATAAACAGTTATTAGTAACAGTTAAAAAGAAATTGTATGATAAAAAATATTCTAGTGTACTGTATTTGCTGTGTGATAAAATGAAGTTATCTGATTATGTTTTTATTTGTGTTCAAGATATTAATATTTAGAAAGAAATTTTGGCTGAGATTTCTGCTTGATGGGTTGTTTTGACAAATACTTATAATCTGTTTTTTTCTGTTATTTTGTGAATACTTTCTAAATATTTCTTAGATGTAAATTTTTATATAATAGTTTGTAAAGAGTTTGTGTTGAAAGATTGGTATTTGAAGGAATAAAACTATTTTTACTGTCATTAAATATGTAAGACATTTGGTAAAGTTACACTATATTAAAAGATGATTAATAAAATCTGATTATAAGATGAATATAGAAAAAGCTAAATTGATTGAAGATAGTGGTTTAATATTAAGATTGTCTTATAGTATAGTGTTCATGCTATCAAATAAGTTGGTTAAATTGCTTGATATTATTAAGTCTTTTGTAGTCAGTTTTGGTAAACATAAGTCACATTCCTTCTTTTTTGGTCTAAGTAGTAATATATGTATTAACATAAGTATATAGTATTGTTTTGTCTGATTTGAATGATTAGTCATATGTAGTAAAAGTGTAAATCATATTTAGTTTAAGCCACTTAGTCTGGTTTTATGTATAAAATAATGGTTGGGCTTTACTCAATAAATTGTTAATAAAAAAAAAACAATTATAATATATAATCTATTTATTATTTATTATATTTAATATTACAATAAAAAACCTAAAATTTTATAAAAATATAATAATATTAATGTTAATTTAATTGTTTTTACAATTAAAAAACTTTTAGTCATTGTTTTTTTTACTTTTTGTTTTTAGTTATAAAAATAAAAACAAGTTTTTTATATTATAATAATAATTTAAAATCAATAATTAAATAATTTATTAAAGATATTCAAATTTGATATATGTTTACATTATATTTTATAATAATTTATAACAAATAATAATTTAATAACAAATAAAAAATATATTGAAAATTTTTTAAATAATTATTTGTTTTTATTTTATATTAAAAATTTTATTGTAAATTTAAAATAATAACAAAATAAATCAAATTTCAATAAATAAAATAATATATACAAAAAATACATTATTTAGTATTATTTATTTGCTTTTAAATATTTATAATATGTTATATTAAAATATATTAACAAATTTTGAATTATTATAATCACTACTTAATAATACAACAATTTATCAATTTATTTAATTGAATTAATTTACCAATCCAATTAACAATTAATTTTCAATAAAATAATTGACAATTAATAGCTAAAACAAATTATTTTTTAACTATCGCATATCCCCTCTAATAATGACGTAATGAAATTTGGCTGAGGTGCGACGATCGTATCAACTATGCCTTTTGGGAACTTATTCCCCAGTGACTGATTTACTTGAGCCAATTAAATAATTGAATTCCACTCATTCCCCGGTTGCTGGGTACATAGCTTTAACTTTCCGTTCGTCTGGTCCCTATCGTTTGTTACCCAAACAGCCAACAAAAACGGCAAGCACACAGGAAATATTCTGCAGTCGATAAGAGCAATAATTCTTAACGACGTTAAAGGAATTTGTACCAACGCCACCCTCCTTTGACTCCTGATCAACGCTTAAATAAATGTAAGTATCGCCACAATCTTTTTCAGAATCTTGTTTTCTTTGTTGCGGCTCTCTCCCTCCCAGGGATTCAGTGTATCTAAAATTTTTGGCCAATTATTTCATTTAGAAAAAGAAAATATAATGGAATGGACACCTCAACAAGAAGGGCTTGCAGAGCTATTACAGTTACTGAAAGACTCTGTCTCCCCGAATAATGAAGTTCATAACAAGATACAACAAGTATCCTTTTTTCAATCGATTCCTCTTCCCTTTTTTCGGTTAATTTACTGGTAATGGATAATTGGGGGTTTTCTTCAACCGTGAATCCCTTTCATTGACTTATCGAATAATCTAATCCAATTTATCTCACTCATCTGTTTTTTGTCGAATGGCACTAGATCGAAATCGCGTGAATATCGCGTACTTTCAATGAATTTCCTCCTATTGATGCTGTCTTTTGTTCATTCTTCTATTAGAATTTATTCACAAAATCTTGAAATTTTATCCTGAACAAGAATCAACCAAACCAATTTTAGAAACTCGAATCATTCAATAAAATTCCCGATTATTCCAGA
Source organism: Geosiphon pyriformis (assembly GCA_016748015.1). NCBI lineage: Eukaryota > Fungi > Glomeromycota > Glomeromycetes > Archaeosporales > Geosiphonaceae > Geosiphon > Geosiphon pyriformis. The sequence goes on from JAAOMT010000664.1 coordinate 1,291,233, forward strand.
TACTTAGTCTATATTCTCACACAAATGCCGCAAGAAGATCCATCAACTCGTGCCATTGCTGGCCTTCTTCTAAAAAACACAATCCGAATATATTTTCAAAATATACCGCCCGAAGTTCTTGAATATGTCAAGGCATTATCAATTAAAGGTTTAGGGGATCAGGATTCTATGGTTCGAGGAATTGTTGGTAATGTTATAACAACAATTGTTACTCGAGGTACATTATCAGATTGGCCTCAAGTACTTACTTCCCTAATGGAATTACTTGATGTTGCCGATTATCATTATATGGAGGTTAGTTCAATTTATCTTAGGGTCTTTACTTCTAATTTTTAGCACAAAATTCCTGGCTTATCGGTGAACATATAGATTAACTCGTAATCAAGAGAAATTTTGTTGATCAATAGACGTTTACTCCGAAGCAACCGTGAAATTTATTGAAAAGTGTCCAATATCTTTAAATTCCTTTCAATAAGGAACATGAAAATTCATCACAGTTTTTAATTTTTGACATTTAGGGCGCTTTCGGTGCACTTCAAAAAATATGTGAGGACTCTGCCCGCGAACTTGACCAAGATATTGGAGGCACACGACCACTCAACTTTATGATACCCAAAATAATCACGTTCTTCGACTCGCCTTATGTCAAAATCCGCGTATATGCAATCTCTTGTATCAATCAATTTATTCTCATGAGATCAGATTCATTATTTCTTCATATTGATGCCTTTGTCAGCGCGCTATTCAAGCGTGCCAATGATGAGAATGCAGAAGTGCGAAAAAATGTTTGTCAAGCTTTAGTAATGCTTCTTGAAGTAAGGCCCGATAAGCTCATGCCAGAAATTGCCAATGTAGTGGAATATATGCTTTTTTCCACCGGAGATCAAGACGAACAAGTTGCGCTTGAAGCATGTGAATTTTGGTTGGCTTTTGCAGAGCAGGAAGACCTTCGTGAGCATCTACGTCCATTCCTCCAAAGAATTGTACCTGTTCTATTGAATGGGATGGTATATAGTGAAATGGATATCTTGACCCTTGGAGGGGATGAGGATGATGCCAATCTTCCGGACAGTGAACAGGACATTAGACCACGTTTTGCAAAGGCAAAAACTCACACTTTTGAACGCTCTGAACCAAATGGTGGAGAGGTAGCTCCTTTGCCCAATCGTACGGATGATGATGAGGATGATGATGATGATGATCTCGATGACGATGAAGACATATATTCCGAATGGAATCTTCGTAAATGTTCAGCAGCTGCTTTGGATGTGTTGGCCACTGTCTTCGGAAATGAACTACTGGAAATTTTACTGCCATTCCTTAGAGAACAACTCTTCCATCAAGAATGGAAACATCTTGAATGTGGCATATTAGCATTAGGGGCTGTTTCTGAAGGTGGGGTCTTAATCAGTCTTATAAACTAGTAAAAAATCGTCCTCTTGGGTTACGCTTGATCAAATCGTTTAAGCTGCCAAACTGTTCATTATTCAGGATGCATGGATGGTGTCGAACCTCATCTACCTAACTTGGTCCCTTACCTCATTCAAACTCTCAACAATCCCAAGGTATTTATTTGATTTTCAAAATATTTTTAATGTTAAAAATTTTATATCCCCATCACATTGCTCTATTGGATAGCCACTAGTTCGTTCTATCACATGTTGGACATTGGGAAGATATTCACGATGGTGTGTCCATCCTCCTACTCCTGAAGATCGAACGAAATATTTCGAACCTTTGTTGAACGGAGTAAGTTTATTAGTTGCATGTTTCAACTGTTAAATATATTAATAGCTAGCATATTTAATTTTACTGTTTACACTCGCCTTCACCTCAAGCTCTTGCATAGGGTGCTCGATAACAATAAACGAGTACAAGAAGCTGCTTGTAGTGCATTTGCAACCCTTGAAGAAGAAGCTTGTGAACTGCTGATTCCTTATTTGGATCCTATCCTTCGAAACCTGGTTTTTGCCTTCAATAAGTACCAACACAAGAATTTACTTATTTTGTACGATGCTATTGGTACTCTTGCTGATTCCGTTGGATCAGCGCTCAACAAGCAAGAATACATTGATATTCTCATGCCACCCCTCATTGAAAAGTGGCATCTGCTAAAGGACGAAGACAGAGATTTATTCCCTTTATTGGAGGTATGGGTAAAAAAATTATCTAAAATACATTTATTTTGCGCGTTTTTAATCCATTCCTTGTGTTTGCAGTGTCTTTCATCTGTCACAACTGCTCTAGGATTGGGCTTTCAGCCTTTTGCACCTCCTGTCTTTGACCGTTGTGTCAACCTAATTAACAAGACCCTGATTCAATATCAAATGCATCAACAAAATCCAACATCAGATATGCCAGACAAGGATTTCATGATTGTTGCCTTAGACTTATTGAGTGGTTTAACCCAAGGCTTAGGGCCCAGCATTGAAACTATGGTTGCCAACAGTAACCCCCAATTGCTTAGTCTATTAAGTATATGCATAACGGTAAGTAAAATAACGAGGGGCTTAGTCGCTTTTAAGATTTTATGGGAATCTAAGTAAGATTTTGTGTTTATAACTTGACTTGGTACAATTAATCAATTGAGGCGTCTTTCGGATATCCCATGTAGGATGGAGTGCCTGAAGTTCGACAATCCGCCTATGCCCTTCTTGGGGATCTATCGATTGCATGTTTTGAACATATCAAGCCTTATCTTAATCAATTTATGGCTGAATTAATAGGACAAGTTGATCCAGCTGCTGAACACGTTAGCGTCTGCAATAATGCAGCATGGGCGGCTGGTGAAATTGCCCTTCAATGTGGTTTGTAACAAACCTCGGACTAAAGGTGTTCTCATCTTTTTATTCATTTGCAGTGCATTTTTATTTTTAGGTCCTATGATGCAACCTTGGATTCCACCCCTTTTGGAAAGATTAATTCCCCTTTTAACAAATGCGAATACTCCACGCACACTCTTGGAAAATGCTGGTATTACTATTGGAAGGCTTGGTTTAGTCTGCCCGCAATTGGTTGCCCCTCATTTGGAAGGTTTCTCAGAGGCTTGGTAGTGTATAAATTTAAATTAAATAAAAAGCATTTATTAAATATTTAGTCTCTGATATAATTTTGAAAATAATTGGTTCAGGTGCAAGGCATTGAGAGGTATTCGAGATAATGAAGAGAAAACAACGGCTTTCCGTGGTCTATGCGAAATGATTCAAGTTAATCCAAATGGTATTGCAAAGGTAATGAAAGATGAATTATTTCCTATTGCCATAATTTTTTCAAGGCCAATCAATCAAGCAAGCTTTCTTTTTAGAGCTTCTTATACTTTTGTGACGCTGTTACTCAATGGCAAAATCCACCAACTGAATTAAATGAAGTTTTTCGCAAGGTATAGTGTAGAAAATCTCTGAATTATTCGAGTATATTGCAAAATGACTGAATCCCAATCACCGCGTTTTTTGCTAGATTCTGACCGGCTTTAAACAAATGATGGGCAACAACTGGGATCAATACACAAGTCATTTTCCACCTCACATAAGGCAAAGGCTGCTCGAGCGTTATGGACTTTAGCCGATTATTATTGGGTAAATTCTCTTATTAGCTATCGTGAGTGCTAAATAATGATTTTCTTCAGACCAATCGCTGATGTTCGTATATACTTCAACAACACCATTACCATCTTTAGTATTTATATATTCAGGTTCTCCTTTGTATTAGATATTACTATTCAACCTATCTTCACCCACTCGATATTTTACGGTTTTATTAATTATTTAAACCTGTCCCTCCTTCCCCACATCTCATTATAAATCACACATTCATTCCTTCTCTTGTTTGTTAGTAAATGATTATGAAGGAATTTAGACGGCCACAGCTTTATCCAGCCGTATCTAGTAGGTGCTGTATGGGTAATCTGCCGGCCTATTATGTAGATTGGTCTATAACAAAAGCGAATGGATATAAACTAAAAAGACAGAACACATAACGCCAATATCTTAACTACACATAAAATCTTTTGATCTTTATTTTTTCGGGCTTGTGAAGATCTAAAATATGCCACCTATGTTCCTTGGTGTGGGGAAGCCTTTTTTTTTTACGACAGGCCGTCTTCAATTAAGAAGCGGATGCCTTCTCCTGCTGCATCCATACGAACACTTGTAGCGTCAGACGGCAATTTCTAGAACAGCAATTAATCTGTTAGCCTCATCTATTTCATTCCCGTTGAATCTTTAGACCTGTTTATAGTTTTAATAAATAAGTTAAACCCTGAGAATAAATATTGACCAATGAATGATTTTGGGACGTGTTGCAATTAAACAATCTGCACGTCGCGTCGCGTCACCCAATTGTTTTCTTTTTATTCGCTATTCCAATTGCTAAAATCCTTGTTATCCAACTGTTTTTCTCTCTTTACCACCCATTCGCGTTGCCTCCCAACTTTCTGCTATGACAAAAGTAAGGGGCCATTATTTAACTATTACCCCACTAGCAATATGGAGCCTCGAACATTTTGAACAATGGTGCAACAATCAAAAAGACCTTGAGGAACGAATGTATTATTGACCACATTAAGGAGTCTCTCTCTTTTAAAGAACAAATACGCATCAAAGACTAAAAAAACAAAGGCTACAGAATGCTCGCAGAATTAGAGGTATTGTACATCATTAGTACATTAGGAAAAGTTGGTAATGTTGTCATCCAAGAAAATTTCTTCGATTGTGGCTTCAGACCACACCAAAGTGATCACTAGTCAGGCGGGTGTTGACCATAGGAAACCTCTCGCCCTTATTGGGATAAGATTGAGATTACAGTTAAACGAGGAACCTCTCGCCCTTTTTTGGGATAAGATTGTGATTTCAGTCAAACGAGGAACCTTTTAACCAAAGAACTTCTTGCCCTCTTTGGGATAAGATTGAGATTTCATTCAAACGAGAAACTTCTCAACCAAGGAACCTCTCGCCCTTTTTGGGATAAGATTGAGATTTTAGTTAAACGAGAAATCTCGTCTTTTTTGGGATAAGATTAAGATTTCAGTTAAATGAGGAATCTCTTGCCCTTTTTGGGATAAGATTGAGATTACAGTCAATTGGAGAATCTCTCGCCCTTTTTGGGATAAAATTGAGATTTCATTCAAATGAGAAATCTTTCACTTTTTTTGGAATAAGATTGAGATTTCAGTCAACTAAGGAACCTTTCACTCTTTTTGGGATAAGATTGAAATTTCAATCAAATAAAGTACCTTTTAATTGAGAAATTTCTTATTCTCTTTGGAATAAGATTTAGATTTTAGTTAATTAAGAAATTTTTTTTTGGAATAAGATTAAGATTTCAGTCAAACAAGGAATCTTTTGCCTTTTTTGGAATAAGATTGAAATTTCAGTCAATTGAAAAACCTCTTGTTTTTTTTAGAATAAGATTGAGATTTCAGTTAATTGAGGAATTTTTTGCCTTTTTTGGAATAAGAATAAGATTTCATTTAAACAAAAAATCTCTTGTTTTTTTTGGGATAAGATTGAGATTTTAGTCAATTAAAAAACTTTTTAACCAAAAAATTTTTTATTCTTTTTGAAATAAGATTGAGATTACAATTAAACAAGAAATCTTTTGCTCTTATTGAGATAAAATTAAGATTACAATCAAATGAAGAACTTTTTGTCCTCTTTGGGATAAGATTAAAATTTTAGTCAACCAAAAAACTTTTTACTTTTTTTGAGATATGATTAAGATTACAATTAAACAAGAAACCTTTCATTTTTTTTAGAATAAGATTAAAATTTCAGTCAAATAAGAAACCTATCAACTGAAAAATCTTTCACTCTTTTTGGAATAAATTGAAATTTCATTCAATTGAGAAATTTTTTGTCTTTTTTGAGATAAAATTGAGATTTTAGTCAAATAAGAAATCTCTTAACTGAAAAATTTCTTATTCTCTTGGAATAAGATTGAAATATTAGTCAAATAAGGAATTTTTTAACCAAAGAATCTCTTGTCCTTTTTGGAATAAAATCTTAATTTTATTCAAATAAGAAATCTCTTATTCTCTTTAGAATAAGATTGAGATTACAGTCAAATAAAGAATTTCTTGCTCTCTTTGGAATAAAATTGAAATTTTAGTCAACTGAGGAACTTCTTGTCTTTTTTGGGATAAAGTTAAAATTTCATTCAAATGAAGAATCTCTCACCCTTTTTGGGATAAAATTGAGATTTCAATCAACTGAGGAATCTCTTGCCCTCTTTGGAATAAGATTGTGAGTACAAAAGTGCTTTGTAGTACTCATTTAGTGCAAAAATCTCAAATACAGTGCAGACAACAAAGAAATTCACGAACAAATACTTGATATCTATATTCATGTTTTAGTATTTAAGTATTTATATTTTACATTTTTAAATATAAATTTTTAATAATAAATTAATATTCTTTTATTGAAAGTCATAAATTTTCCAGTACAATCCTGAGATTTTTCACTCTCCAGAATCCGATCATTCTGAACTAGATTTCGTTCTAAAAATGACTGCGACCATTTTCGAAACTATTTTTCGTGATTGCGGTGATCAACTTCTTTTAAAATGGTAATTTAACATTTAATTTATTGTGTTTTGTAAATTAAACATTTTTCATTTTATTTAGGGGTGAAAGATCTTCAATGGCGTCAAAACTTCAAAGGAAAGAAAATCATGATTTTGAGTAAAGAAAAAATCTTCCATGATCAAGTAAAAAATCTACGGTATATCTTTCATTTTTATTTTAAAATTATTTATCTTATTTTTTCAAATTGTTTATTTTATTTTTTTAAAATTCCAGTGTAAGCAAATCAATGTCAGATCGGATGCTCAAGAACCTTCCATTGTCTGACAGTGAGGCCGAAAATCTTTGCATTGTAGGATTACAAGTCTGTGGTATGTCAACACATTTCACTAAAATTGTAATTTAATAATTTACTTAACCTTTTTTTATGTTATTATACAGGGTTGGAAGGTGAGTGTGTTGGAATCACTCTACCTTTTAATGGCCTCTACATCGGATTTGCTTGTGGTTCGCCCTTGGTGTTCCCTCAGTATCTGGGTGACTTGGGAAGTTTAAAAGAAACCTTGGAAGTTTTCTATGGCTGGAAGGTAGCTGTTTACGTATTTAAAGGGCATCTATTTTATCATTCAATTTTTATTCGATTTAAATATTATTTTATTTTTGTAGGCTTGGCATCTAGATATTAGCCGAATTCTTGATAGAGCACACAGAAAAGCATTGTCTAATCACTATGAGCAACAACTCGGACGGAATGCTCTTAGCTCACGGCAACAGTTTGTGCGCAACACATACTTTACACCCACAAAGCAATCGGTTCAAAAACATCAGTAATAGTAGCATTATATTTGTGATTAACGTGTTTACAAATTATTAAACTATTAATAGTACTATTAAAATAATAATAAAATACATACACCGGACTATATTTGTGATTAAAGCGTTTACAAACCCTACTTAAATTATTAAACTGTGTCATATAAATACCTCTTTCTGAAACGTTTATTTACAAGATGGGGAAATCATCCAAAGACAAAAGAGATATCTATTATCGATTGGCAAAAGAGAACGGCTGGCGTGCACGCAGTGCTTTCAAACTATTACAAATCGATGAGGAGTTCAAAGTGTTGGATGGTAAGAACTCTTATAATGATATGTAGGATAATAGCGGATAAGTATTTTGGTAAGCTTAAAGATTAAAGAAAATATTGACGGCAGCTGATTCCCCTGATCGATAGGTGTTCAACGTGCAGTTGATTTATGTGCGGCACCTGGTAGTTGGTCACAAGTGCTCTCCAAAAGGCTAAAGTAATGAAGAAGCATATAACAGTCAAGAATGTTGAAAAAAAGTATTTTCTTTTCCATCGATAAAAAACTGATTTCAATGTCAATATCAACATAGTGAAAACCGTGTTAAAGAGGGTGCTCCCAGGCCCAAGATTATAGCAGTCGATTTACAAACAATGGCAATTTCAAATTTTCATTTACATTAGCTTGTAATCGTTTGACCTTTATTGGGAATGTAAACTTGAATCTTTTTCTCATAAATAATAAGGCACCATTGGAAGACGTGATCCAAATCAAAGGCGATATCACTGAACAATCGACCGCTGAACTTATTCTTTCATATTTTGAAGGTGAATCTGCTGATATCGTGGTCTGTGATGGGGCACCAGATGGTAGATAATTAAAAATTGCTTTAACAATTAAAAATTTGCATATTGACAAAGCTTCTCCCTTATTGTGATTTGAGTAATTGGTCTTCATGATTTTGACGAATACATACAAGCACAACTTGTTCTTGCTGCCCTTAATATCACCACGCACATTTTACACCTTGGCGGCACATTTGTAGCAAAAATATTTCGTGGAAAAGATTCGACTTTAATCTATGCGCAATTGAAGGGCTTTTTTACAAGTGTCACGTGCGCAAAACCTAGAAGTTCAAGAAATTCGAGTATTGGTAATTGTGGAAACTCATTTTTCGATCATCCCCTGCATTGAAATGACATCTTTTTCAATGTGATTCCGGATATTAGAGGCCTTTGTTGTTTGCCAGAATTATAAGCCGCCAGAAGGGTACACACCCACGATGGTGAAACCTCTCCTTGATTTTTCTTATGGTTTGTGGAAATTTATTCGATGAAACCATTAAGCTGGCCTTCACTAACTTATGTTTTCAGGTCCCGAAAATCAATTTCTTGGTCCAACTCGCTTGATTGTACCTTTCATAGCTTGTGGAGATCCGAGGTAAAGAATTTTTATTAGTGTTCAAAAGACATGATTCTTGCATTTCTAATTTTTTCTGATACTTTTCAAGTGGATTTGATTCGGATCAAACATATGCCCTCGAGGTAAGTAAAATTTCAATGTTGGAAATTCTTTATCTACTTATCATTTACTCATTCTCTGAATTTTACAAAATCTAGAAAGAAAGTCTTAATCCAACTCAGCCACCAATCAGTGCCCCCTATCGTACGGCTATAACTCTAAAGCAACAAAATTTTTATAACAAAGTTCCATGATAATGAAATCTTTATGAAAATTTTGCATTATATATTCAGAGACTGATACGGAAAATAACCCTATGACACAAATTATCATGTGATCATTTTTTCGAATTCTCCCCAGACTATTTTCTTTCTAACTTGATCCCTACATCCATTACTCGATCCTGATTACTATTGCCATTTCCAAACTCTGAATAACAACATTCTTATCTTCTGAAAGAATTAGTGGGATAGGCTTACCTTCTCTAATTAATCGTTATCAGATGTGGCCAATTACCTCGCAATTCTTCAGCATAAATGTCTAGTACACTGTTATAAAATTAATCAAAGCATTATGTTTCACCAACCAACACATCCGCTATATACAATTCATTTTTCAAGATCAGTCTAAATAACGATTTATTATCTGGGAACACCAGAATTATCTCGCCATCGATCGTCCTAACCGGACCCATAATGTTTTTATCGTCAAAACCATTCTCCTTTTGGTCTGAGAATACATTGATCGCAAATGTGATAGGTTCTTAATAATCGTTTCTTTTTGGTCTTTTGGAGGAGGCTAGAATATTATAAATCCGACTTATAGCCAACTTGGATAAATTCTCAATCATTATTTGGTGTTTGATGATATGGTTGTTCTACATATTATTACTATAAATGGGCGTGCTGCGACAAAATCGGACAAAGGGAACATGTAACGTCACTTGGGAACATCAAACTCTTGCTCCATAAGATATTAGATTTTATGTATTGTAGCTTTATTTTAAAATTATTATTACTATTATTAACATCATCCTCCCAAAATAGAAACAAAGTGTGGTGATAAAAATTGGTTGGATTCAATGTTTAAAGCCTCAGTTCAATAATATATAACAATTCAAATAAAGTAAAAGATGATTTTTTAATTTGATTATTTTTTACATTGTTACTCATAGAAATTAGGAATTATAATAATAGGTAAAATAGCCAATCAGAAATAGGCGTAGTAAAACGGGAAATTGCAGGATTCCAGAATTCCAGGATTCCTCTTGGAGAATTACAGGATTCCAGAATTCCTCTCAAGAAATTGCAGAATTCTTAGGAATCTCGTATAACACAAATTATGTATATATAGTAAGAGTGTTAGAAGCAAAAAAAAAACAGAATTTGACTTAGATAGAACAGTGGCTAGCAATAACTACTTATTTCTATTCTTTTTTTCAAAAGATAGTTTTCTATAACTTGAAATGGAATCACATTAATATCAATAAAATATCCAATTATCATCCAATTTATGCTATTATTGCTTGATAGAATCCAATATTTAACCACACTGGAATAATAACTCTTGATTACAGCTATTAACAGAATACTAATTTCTTATTTTCTTATTTTATTTTCTTTTATTTTCTTTTGTTTCATTTCTTTATTGTTTATTAATTGATTAAAAAGATTAAGCACTGAGTATTTGATGTCAAAAATAACCTGGTAAAAGACCCAGAAACAAGAGTAGAAATTTAAGAATAGCTTATCAGAAAGACATGACTGTTAAAATAAACTGGTCATTATGCTAAAGAAAAAAATTCATGAAAAAAACCATCAATTGAATCTTTGTTCATTATACAAAAGACTCAACCAAAATTTTTAGACTTTAAATCTTCAGAAATAACCAATATTTTCAGCTATTGAGCACCAAATTATGGGTTTTTTATTTGTTCTAACATCTCAAATAATTATTTATAACAATATTTAAAAATTTGTAATTATTAAAAATATATGTTTATAAACAATTTAAAAGTTAAATAATAATAATAATACCAGTTTTAATACAGTTAAAAGCTTAAGTTGTTTTGTTGTTATTATGTTTTAGTATTTGAATTTTTTAAACATAATAAATAACAAATATATTATAATTATATAAATATATTTTTAATAATGCAAATTTAAAAAAATATGTTAATACAAAAATATATTGTTAATCTTTTTAATTAATTTAACTAAAAATCGGTTTTTATTAAATTAAATAACTTTTTTTTTAATAATAATAATAATTATGTTGAAAAATAAATTCGAAATATTAACTTTTTTTTATATATTTTTATAATTATAATTAAAGCAAAAAGTAAAAAAAGTTACAACTTTTTTATTTTCTGAAGTAATTAGTAGTATTTTTATTAATAAAGTATTTATAATTGTAAAAATTGTTTATTAACATTATAAAAAGATTTTTTTTAAGTAAAATAGTTGTTAATTAATTTTTTATTAATTCAAACCCATTTTTTTTATTTTTGATTAGAAGTTTTTTGCTGTTGTTTAAATATTTAAAAAAGCCAAAATAGCCAAAAAACAATTTTTTATTTTTTTAATATAATAAATAGCAATTTTTTTGAAATGCTAAAAAGTTTTTTTGGTATTTTTAATATTAATTCTTTTATTTCAAAGCCAGTTTTTTTTTTGTAAAAAATAAAAATTTGGTTTTTTCTATTTTATGGCTTTTTTAATAATTTTAAATTACAATTAAACTTTTATAAAGAAACAAAAACATAATTTTATCAAACATTTATTCAAAATTTATTTTTATATAAAAAAAATATTACATATTAAATGTTAATTGATAATTAAAAAAAATTTTAAATATATTAAATTGATTTTATTTTAACTTTTTATTAAATTAATTTATATTAAATTTACTTTTTTTGATTTTGTCTGTTTTTATGTATAGCTATTTAGTTTTTATTATATTCTAATTTAAGCTTGCTAAAATCAAATTTAATATTATTATTATAGACACATTTTTTAACAAACTTATTAAATTGTTACAATATTAGAATTTTTATTTAAAAAACAAAAATAAATAGCAGTTAATAATACTTTTTATAAAAAAATTTGTTAATATTCTAAAAATTACTATAATACAAAACATGATAATATTGTAGCTTACTTTTATTATAAATATCCAGAACTTTATATTTTTTGTCAAATTATTTCCAAGATAATCAAAATACATATAAAGTAATTGAATATTAAAATTGATAAAATTTTAGAAAAATCTATTTAACACAAAAATATTAAATTTCTATTATTATATTAAGCTTTAAATTATTGGGCAAAACAAATAATTGTAATTACTATCGAATTCAATAATTAATTAATTAATTAAAAAAAAAAGAAAAAAAATTTGTTAAACTTCCTAGTATATATAAAAATAAAATACAATTCTTGAATAAATAAGTTTAAAAATTCAAAAAATAGAACCAATTATGTATTTATTGATTTTATAACGAAACAAAAAATATATTAACTAAAAGTTTACCAGAAAAACAAAGAAAATTAAAAACCATTATATCCGAATTTAATTCTGCTAAATATATAATACTAATAAAACAGGATTATTTTTTCATATAAAACCAAATCAAATACTTGTAAAATGTTAAAATACAGAAAAAAAACTAATATATTATATTTATTAATTATTATTATTATTATATATTATTGTTATATTAAATTAATTAGATTTTTTATAAGATAAATCTTAGATTATAATTTTTTTTGCTATAAATTCAACTAGAATTTACAAATTGTAATTTTTAATTATTAAACATACAAAAAATCTAAGATGCTTTAAAAAAATTAATATTTTTAATCTACTTGTAATTTACAACTTTAATTCTAAAGTATAAATATATTCAAATATATAAAAAATATAGCTTAAATATATAAATAAAAATTTTTAAATTTAAAATTAGCATATATTATTTTTGATTAATAATGTAATTTTTTATTATATTCAAATTAGAAAAAATTTATTTTAATTAACCAATATTACTTTGTATTATTTTTTTCCAAATACTATATTATATCTTTAATTAATAGATATTAATTTTATTAAATCTTTCAAAAACAAATATAAACACTTAGAGTTTTAATTAAACCAAATTAAACTAAACTTTGAGTATTGTTTAAATTTGATTTAAATTATAAACCAAACTTGAACCAAACCAATTTTTTAAAATAGGTTCAATTTGAATTCAGTATTAAACCTTTTTGACAAGTCTAAGTTTGGTTTAAGTTTGGTTTAAAGTTTACAAACTTGTTCAAATTTGATGAAATTGAAAAAAATATATAACTTATATTACTTGTTTATTAATTTTTACTTTATTTAATTATTATAATTAGTTAAAGAGGTATATAAAACTATGTATATATAATAACTCCACTTTCTAACTTATCAAGATAAATTCATTATTGATATTATCCAATATTATCAAAGATTCAAAATTCAAAATAATGAAATTTAATAATTCAAATAATCCAAATATTAATATATTTAGTAAATATAATTTTAAAGTAAAGTATAAGACTATTTTAATAAATTTAAGTAGACAAAAAAAAACAGCTAAATATACAGTCTTAAAATGTATACATAAACTATTTTTTTGCAGAACTATAAATACTACTAAATCTTTATAGTGCTATTTAGAGACTTCTTACCAGACAATATATATTATAATAGAAAAATATTATAAAAAAAAACAAAATGTCTAGTGTCTTTGGTTATAGATACAAAAATCATTGAAAAAATTTAAATAATAATATAGTATAATATAATATTTTTAATAGTTAAATCTAAATATGTTCATAAATTTTGAATTAAACTTAAATCAGACTTGTTATATGTATTTGTGTTTAGTTTAAGTTCAATAATTTTAAGTTTGGTTTAAATTTAAGTTTAAAATTTTGCCAAATTTTCTGTTTAAGTTTAGTTTAGTTTGGTAATTTAATTGAATTTGAACCAAATTAAACCAAATATCAAAATTTTATAAGTATTTATATTGTTAACATATTTTATATTTAATTTAAACAAAAAATTAATATTAAACAGTTAAATAATATAATATATACAATATTATTATTATATATTATATAATTTTATCTAATATTAATTTATTTTTTAGAAATAAATTAAACATAAAACAAATATTAATTATGTTATTCAATTATAATTTCAAGTAATATCTGTTATAATTCAAAATTATTGACAAAAAATAAATATTTTTTTATAATTAAAAATTAGAAAGTCAATAATTTAAAACATTAATTACTATAGATATATTCAACAATTTATTATTAAATATACAATATTTGATCAAAAATTTTAAAAATTATATTATAGTAGTTAATAAATTATTAACAACTAAAAATATTTTTAATAATAATAAAATTATAAATATAATTTTAGCCAATGCTTAAATTAAAACCAATACAATTAATGATTTAAAAAAAAATCAAAAAAATTTTTATTTATTATAATTATATTTACAAAAATATATAAAGCATTAAAAAAACAATTAAATTTAAAAAACAATTAATAATAGAAAATTTTAGTATAAAAAACCAAAATTTACTTAGAAAAAAATTATATAAATATAAAAAATTAAAAAAAATTAAAAAAACAGATAATAATTAATCAATATTTTAATAATAATAATTGATTAATTTAATAAATAAATATAGTTTATTTGATAATAATTATAAAACTCTATAATAAAAAATGTTTAAAATAGAATATAGTTTACATGTTTTAATTATGTTTTTTTATAAAAATTTAACTATATTTGTATTTATTATATATTTAGCTTTATTATAATTAGAAATAAGAAAAATTTTTATTTCTAATCATATTATTTATTATATTAATTTTCAGTTAATTTTTATTGATTATAAAAACAAAACAAATTAAATCTTTATATATGTTTTTATTCAATAAATTATTAAGTTATTTGATTTTAAAAGTTAAATTAATTAGATAAAAACTGAATTTATTTATTTTTGTTTTCTAATAATATTGTTTTTAATAATACTTAAAAAACAATTATTAATTATTAAAGTTTTTTGAATAAATAATCTTTATTTTGATATTTAATATCTTTTTTAAGATTAAATTAATTTGCATTAAAGTTGTTTTTTAACTAATACATAATTTATTAATGTAAAAATTATATTTAAAAACAATATAAATTTTGTTTTTTAAGTTTCTTTGAATATAGTTTTTTAAATTAAATTTGTTAATTTTATTTGTTTTTTTATTTTTAAAATTGTTAAATCTTTAGTGATTTTTAAATTTGTTTTTTTTTATTGTTATTGCTTTGCAATATATATTTAAAAGTATTATTATTATTAATATTTTGATAAAATTTTTTAAGTTATATTAAAGTTTATTAATATTTAATAATATATTATTATTTATTTTAAGTTTTTTAATATAGATAAAATTATTTTTAATTATTAATTTGTTTTAATAATAAAAAACATAATTAAAAAATATTACTTTTTTTTTTAGTATATCTATAATTTTTAAAAAGTAAAATTTTAAAAAAAGTTTTTTTTGTTTTTATTTTATATTTTACTATTTAATTAAATATTTTACAATCTTTTTTGTTTGAATACAAAGCTATTAATATTAATAATAATTTAAGTATAAAAAAACCAAAAAAAAAATTTAGTATTAACTTGACTATAATAAACTTAATTATTAAAAAAAAATGCAAAGACAGAATTTCAAAAGAATTAATTATTAATATTAGTATTAGTGCTTTTTAAAATATCTTTTTAGAAAGTAATATAACTGGTTTAAATGCTAAAAACACTATAAAATTAGAGAACATAAACATAAAAAAAAAATTTTTGGTAGAAAAAACTAGTTTTTAGTTTGAAAATAAAGATAAAATAGAGTTAAAAAATATTAATTTTATGGTTATTAATAAAAATTCAATTCAAAAAAAATTAAAAATAGTCAAAATTTTTTTCTTTAATGTAAATAGTTTTGAAAAAACTTCTATCTTTTCAAAATTTAATAAAATAATTTATATATTTTATATTTTTGAAAAATAATAATAAATACAATAGAATTGGCAAATAATAAAGATATTATAATAAATATTAATTTTAAAAAACTGGTAAACAACTATAAAAATAAGACAGTAATTATTAAAAAAAATTTTGTAAAAATATTAACAAAGATTATATAAACTATGTTAATTAATTTTAATATTATTAAATCAATTAAAATACAAATAGTAAAACTATGACAAAAAACTATAGAAAAATTTGATAATTAAAATTAAATCAATTTTTTAATATTTTAATAATTTTTTTTAATAAAGTTATTTATTGAGTAAAATCCAACCACTATTTAGTATATAGAACCAGATTAAGTAATTCAAACTAAATATAACTCATGCACTTACTACATGTGACTAGTCACTCAGGCCAGACAAAACAATACTACATACTTATACTAACACTTATATTACAATTTAAATCAAAAAAAAAAGACACAGCCTATGATGACCAAAATTAACAGCAAAAAACCCAATAATGCCAAATATTCTGACCACACTATTTGACAGCATCAATACCAAATTATATAACAAACCTGATACCATATTGCCATTTCCAACCAAGCCAGTCTTTTCTATATTAATCTTAAACTTAGACCTTATTAGCCAGATCCTAGAACAATGCAACTCTACCAAATATCTCACAAAATCAACAACAATAAAGATAGTTTTCTTCTTATTATCAAAGATCTTAATAGTCTCTGTATATCAATTATTTAGCACAAACCTCTTGCACACAACTACATAAGTCCTAGCATCTGATGAACAACAAAAAAACATCTGTAAAACAGCAGAAAAAGACAAATCACAAGCACCTATTGAAGCAATTTATTGTATAAAAGCCTCAGCCAAAATCTCTTTTCAAACATGATTTTATGTATTGTTAAATGTTTTGGTGTATTTGTAACCAAAAATAATGTTCAAGTATTCTTTGAATTGTATTTTTTTTTCCTAAATATACTAATAAAAAATTTGTGTGTATATTATATAAGATGATTTTTTTTTTGTTTTGTTGAACTAATCTAAGTGGATTTGTTAGATTTTAGCAATTTTAGTAATAAATTTTGTTGTAATAGACAAAATATTGTTTTAATTGGTTTTGCAATTAATGTTTTTTAGTTAAAGACTAATTTTTTGGCATGTTAAAAGTCTCTAAATAGTTTTTAATATTGTTATAAGTTTCAGAATTCATTGTTTTATTACTAATTTATTTGTTGAATTGGTTAGATGTTGGTATAAGTTTTAATTTTGTCTTATTTTGAAAAAATTATTAATATTTATGTATAATTTTTTTGGTTTGTAATAAACAATATATTTGTAATTAGTTAAGAAATCAGTCCATTAAGATTGTTTTGCATTAAGTTCAAAACTCTTTTTATTAAGCTATTTAAGACCAATATTATCAATAATAATATCAAATTAAGATCTATTTTAATGATATTATTAAAAATGTTTAAGAACCCAAATAATAGTTGCTGTTTTTAATTCAGTTGGATTATATTTGAATTTTGTTGACTTGAATGTTTTACTAATATATGTAATTATTTATTTATTGTTATTGTTATCTAATTATGATAAGATAATACCAAAGCTATATATATTAGTAATTAATTGAACTTTTATTGAAATTTAAATTAATAAAAATTGGAGCTATAATGAATTTTTATTTAAAAATATTAAATGTTTATTGTTGAGTTTATGTCTATTGATATTTTACATTCTTGTTAGTTATATAATTGAATAATTTGACAATTTCAGAAAATTTTTTAATAAATTTTTAATAATAAGAGATTAATTTTATAAATTCTCTTAGTTTTGTAATATTATAAGAAATTTAAAAGTTTTTAACAATACTAATTGTTCTTGAATTGGGTTGAACTTTATTTTTGTTTATAATATATCCAAAAAAAATTAAGCTTATTTTTTCAAAGTAATATTTTTCAATGTTTAATTTTAATTTTGCTTTTTGTAATTATTGAAAACTTTTTGCAAATAGATTAAATGAGCTTTAAAACTTGAAGAATACACATTAATTTTATTGATATAAACAACTATTGATTGCCATAAAAGTTTTTTGTAAACAATATCTATAAGTTTTTAAAATATTGCTAGTGTATTACAAAGTCCAAAAAACATTATATTGAATTTATAATTCTTTTTTTGTATGGTAAATACTGTTTTGAGATAGTTTTTAGGATCTATTTCAACTTGTTAGTATTGTTACTAATAGAATTTTAGCTATTAATTAGCATAAAATTACCCTTATAATTCTTATTATTTATTAATATATATTATTATCATTTCAATTATTACTTATTATTTAATCAAATTATTGAATATTATCATTTAATTAATAACTTAATTTGTATTATAGAAATTAAGATGATCAAATTACACAATACTTTGAACCATTTAATATTTAAAAATTTGCCGAAATTAATGAAAATTGGCTAAAATAATCAATAGTTTGTAGAAATAACTTGTAATTTGCTAAAATATATCTTTAATTTGCCAAAATTATAACAAATAAAAAATTGCAAGTTCAAAAACTAGTATTATAACAAGTTGTATAAAAGAAAAGCTTTTCTTTTTAAGAAAATATATTTACTTTAAATATCTTAATTAGAACAAATTATCTTTTACACATCCTTACAAAATCAAATAAAAATTAAATATTTAGAAACCAAATTCTTAATTATTATATTTGAAATTCACAAAAGAAAACTCAATTAACGTTTTGAAATTGACTAGCTACCAATTTCAATAATCTGTTAATGACTCCAGATCTGAATAGAAAACGTTTCCTTTGACAAAATTCTATTTTTTTTACATTTTTTTTATTTTTCTTTTTTTTTCTTATCATAATTTTAGGGTAGTCTACAAACAAAATTCTTGTAGAAGAGTTAATTTTTACAGCAAAGTAACTATACATTTTTAGTAAGCTTCTAAATAAGCAATACCTGGGAAAGAGTTGACATTTACTATAATATAACTACATAAAGTAACTGGCACGAAATTGGTCATTTTATTTATAAGTTTAGCAGTTTAAATTATAGGAAATAATTTAAAAATAAATTCAGTTATCAGAGATTCAACTACTTTCAGAAAATATGAATTCATAGCCAATAAACATTAACAATATTTAAGAAAAAAAACCAAAAACTTCTGATAACAGTATCTACTTTTCAAGTCAAAAGTTGAAAAAAACTTGGCTTTTCTAAGAGCATCTAATATATTGTCAATTTTGGAAAGTGAAATACATTTCTAATTGTTATATTGTTAAGTTAACAATAATTTACATAGAATCCGATCTTGTTATTTTTTTTTTGACCAAAACTACTAATAAAGTCTAAAGATTTTTTGATAGTTGAATGAATTTATTGTTGAGTATTTATTAAACTTTTTTTCTCATGAATTAATAATTAGGTAATGACATTTAATAGACTTGTTGGTATTTTGGTAGAGCATTTCTTATATAAATTTGATATTATATAATATTTATTTTTCTAAAATTATTGTTATTTTTAACAAATATATTAGCATATTCAGTAATTAATTGTTTCAATTGTTTTTGTTGTTGGAGTTTCAAAAGATCTATATTAATTTAAAAAAAAATTTTTTTTATAATATAGTAGTTTTTAATGTTAAGAATGGTTTTTGGATTTAAAAATAATATATATCTTATGATTTTAATAAAATTAAAAACAGTTTGAGGAATTTTATTCTGAAAAATATTGCTATGTATGATTTTAATTTCTAATTTATTTAATAAAATAATAAGATAATTGTTAAAATTATAAAATATAACTTGGAACTTTTTTATTTTTTTGGAATATACACATTGAAAATTAAAATTTTGTGTTTTAAACAAATTTGTTTATTTGATTTAAAGATTTGTTTAATAGTAATTGGTTTTGGATAAGTGTAAATTTTATGATATTCTTCAAATAATAATATAGTAATTGGTTAGAAAAATTGAAAAATCTGGTAAGATTTATTCTGTATATTAAGAGCATTATTTACTAAAACTATAAATTATCTAGTTAAATCAAAATTTTGGGTTTTTTTGTAATTTTTGCTTAATTGTTTTTTTCAATTAACTGGTTGTAAACCTAAAATATTAATTAGACACAAATAAATTGCTTGGACAATTTTTTTAACATGCTCAATCTTAAATAGTATTTTGGTTTTATTTTGTAGCATGATTGTAATATTTTCTTTATATTATGTATCTATGAATTTTTCTCTAATGTTAATTCCTTTGCTTGTCAATAATAATTGGAAAGCAATTTGAACTATCACTCTTAGTAAAATTTTAAAAGCAATTTTTAGATTAATTTTTGTTAAAAACTTAAATTAAATGATCAAAATATCTTTTTCCAAATATCATAAATCATATTCAGCATTAATTTTATGAACTTTTTCTGACTTAATCTCTTGACCATTATTGTTAAGATACTTAAGTTATATAGCAAACTAATTTTTAATAAGATAGATTAAAGTTATTGTAATTTTTTTTTTAGTTTATGTTTTCCAAATTTAATTTTGTGTTTATTATTTTTACTAAACAAAAAGATGCTAAAGACATAGCATTTTAAACATTATTGGTCATTACAAAATATGACATATTTTTTACATAATTGAATGTTTATTTGTTCTAATTAGTAAATTTGAGCTTTTTTGGTTAAATAAGTATAACTTGTAATTTAGTAATATACTTTTACTTTATTTTTGTAGTTATATCTAGCAATTTTAAAAATATATTAAATATATTCAGCTTTTTTTATTTGGCAAATATTTTTTTGGGTTTTTTTTATTAATTAGAACCATAACTAGTTTATAAATTATCTTAATATTATGTAAGTAATAATAAAATTTGTTGAAAATATTGTTATAAGTAGCATTAAATAGAGTTTTTTTCTTTTTATTGCAATATTAATCCAGTTGTATTTTTTAGGTAATAGTTTTTTGCATGTAAAACAAAGAGTATTGTTTTATTTTCTATTTTGTTTAAAGTATTTAAATTGTTTCCAGCAACAGGTTTTGTAGTAGTAACAAGTACATATCTTATATTTTTTTTTGAAAATATACAAGCTTTTATTGATAAAAGCTTTTTGTTGCAGTTTTTATATTTGAGTAAAATATAAGATAATTGTTTTTATGGTTCTGATTTAAAATAGTAAACAATGTTCTATCTATTGGTTTCTTTAAAAATTTTTGTTTTGTTTCTTCAGCCTAATTGAATGTTAATTTAAAAGCCATATAAGTTTCAGTAATTGGCATTTCTTTTTTTTTTAAATTTAAACACAAAGATTTTTTCTAATTATTTGTTGAAAATATTATAAATAGTAAATATTCTAATATATTGTCTTTGATATAAGATTTTAAGTTTCTGAGTTTTTCAATCTAAATTTGTATTGGCTTTGAAAAGTCAATTATTTTTGACAAAAGCTTAATATTAGAATATATTTATAATAAAAATTTTGATAAGTATAATAATTTTATTGATTGTAAATAAAAAGTTATCAATTTTTCTTACTGGAGTTTTTTTTATGCCATCAGCTATAACAATAATTGTTTGGGCAGATTTGTTAATATTTCATTGTAGTTGTTGTATTAATTAATAGGTAATAATGCTTTCAATAGATCTACTGTTTAAGATTAACCAAATTAATTTTTTTTTAATTTTGGCTTCTATATATATAGTTGTGATTGCTTTTTGTTCTGTAATAGTTGCATTGCTAAGCAAAAATAGTAATTTATTTGCTTCAAATTTGAATGATAATATATATCTAAAAGATTAATATTTTGAAGAATTTTGACTAATAAGATTGTATTATTAAAAGAGTTTTGTTTTAATACTGTAGCTTTACTTTTAAAAAGTGCAGTTTGCTGAAAATTCAATTCTTTTAGTATTGTAAGATAGCTCAATTAAATGTAATAATATGTGGGTCTTTGTTAAGTTGAATTTTAGAGAACTAATTAGTTGTTAAGATTGAATCTGTTGTTGTTTATTGCAAATTGGTTTTAAGAAGTAAATTGATTTTGTTAACCCAATTTTTAGGCAGGTATTTAATATTGCTAAACTAGTGGTTATAAGTATTGTTGTTGAATAAATTGTAAAGCAAATTGATAGTAATTGTTTTGGTGTTGTAATCTTGGTAAATAATAAGTTGAAGATTAATAATATGATTGCTAAGATTGGAAATAACATTAATTATTTTTTTGTTGTTAGTTTTATTATATTTTTTAGCAATCTTGTTTTCAATATTTTAAAATCTTACAATAATAATAATTTGGTTTTGGCTGTTTAATAATAGAAAGTTGCTTGGGTTTTATTATTGTAATGGTTGATATCTTTATTGCTATTGTTGTTAGTTGGTAAAATAGTTTTTAATTTTTTTAGTTAGTTGGTTAATTATTTTTTCAACTGCTAAACTGGTTTTCAATAGCTAGGTTGACAAGTTTTGTGCAATTGACTTCTTCTATTGTTATTTTATAGGTTTTAATATATTGAATAGCAATAGTTAAGTTTTCTAAAGCATGTGGTTAAACTTTTTTAATAAGTTTGTTTTTTAATTTTGCAATAAATTAATTCAAAATTTGGGTATTAGAATAGTAGTTATTGGTTTCTAATTGTTGAATTTGCTGAAAAAGTTTGTTGAACTTTCCAAGATAGATTATAACAGATTTAAATAGTTCTTGTTTAATATTGCAGAACTGATTTCAGAGAGTAATAAATATATTGTTGTTGGTAAATTGTTTCAGAAAAAAATCTTTAAATACTTGCTAATTTTCAAATAATTTAACCAAATTTTTAAATCATTTTTTAATTGTTCTTTAAAGAAAATAAGAAATTGTTTTTAATATTTTAACTACATTTTATCTATTTGCTTTTCTTGCTTTTAAAACTTTGTTAAGCCATTTTTAAGAATTGGTATTAGTATTTTTATTAATAAATTCAATAATTTTTGCAATATAAGTAGTTATTATTTTTTTAGTATTTTTATTTTTAAGAGCTTTTTTTTCAGTAAATTTAGAAACATTTTTATTATTATTGAAATGATTACTTTGGTTTTCTGCTAAAAAATTAAGAAAATTTATGCTGATAAAAATTTGTTCAAACTATTGTATTAGGCTTTTTGGTAATGTAAAATTTTTTGGTTTGAAGAAATAATTAAGTAGTAAATTTAATATTTAAACTTGAACAAATAAACCTGAGATTAAAAATGGTTTAGAACTTTTTTATTTAAATATTTGCAAGTGTTCAAAAGTTGTTTTTAGTGTGTTAGATGTTGTTTAAACTGGTTGTATGTTTTTTTTTTGACTTTTGTTTGTTTTAAGTTCTGATTCAAGTTTAAGAACAAATTGTAAATTAGCAAGATATTTTTTTTTGCAAAATTTAATAATGTTATAATCTAATTCTTTAAAATAAATAGCACAGTTATCAGCACTAATATTCTCTAAGTTTTTGTTTGAATAGTAAATAAGGTCTTTAAGAAAGTTTTGTTTGATTTGTGTAATGTTGTAATTTCCAAAAAAATAATTATTGCTTCAGTTTTTAATATATTAAAAAAGTGTTTTCTTAAAAGCTGTAATTTTATTTAAAATTTTAAATTGTTGTTTGCAGTAAATATAAATTAATTGATACTATTTTAGAGTTGTTATGTCTAATACAGTTACTACTTTTCAAAAATTGTTTATCTAAAAGCTTATTAAAAATGTGTAGTTACTTTGCTATAAAAGTCAACTTTTTTACAAAAATTTTATTTGTAAACTATTCTAATGATTATAATAAAAAAAGTAAAAAAAAATATAAAAAATATAAAAAATATAAAATTTTGTTTAAGAGAATTATTTTTTGTTTAAGTCTGAAATTTCTAAAAGTTTTACTAAAATTAGTAACTAGTCAATTTTAAATTGTTAGTTGAAAATTTTGGAAAATTTCAAATGTAATTAATTAATGGTTTTATTTTTCAAATATTTTGGATTTTATTTGATTTGTATTAAAAAATTTGTTTTCAAAAAAAATAATTTTAAGATAAAATAAAATGAAATATATTTTCATAAAAAAAAAAGCTTTTTTTTTATACAACTTGTTATAATATTAGTCTATAAACTTGTACTTTTTCTTTTGCTATAATTTTGACAAATTAAAGATATATTTTGACAAACTATAAATTGTTTTTATGAATTATGAATAATTTCAATAAATTATTAAAATATTTTATGAATTTTTACAAATTTCAGTGAATTTTTGAATTTTATAGAGTTCAAAATATTTTATAATCTGATCATTATAATTGTATATTATACAAATCAGGTTATTAATTAGATAATAATATTCAATAATTTGATTAACTATTAAATAATAATTAAAATAATAATAATATATGCTAATTAATAATAAAAATTATAAGGATAATTTTATGCTAATTAATGGCTAAAATTCTACTAGTAACAAAGTTAATTAAATAAAAAAATTAATAAAATTAAAAACAAAATATAATATTAAAAATATTAATATTTTTAATAATATAATTAATATAAAAACATTTACTAAAATAATAAATTTTTAAAAGCTTTAAAGTTTTAAAATTAAGTTTAATATAAATAATAAATTAAATAAATAAATAAAAAAATTAAAAATAGTTGTATTTTAATTGTTTTTTTAAAATAGGTTTTTTTAGAATTAACATAATTTAATCTAAATTAAATTTATGGAAAAAACTTTCTGTCCTATGTTCAAAATTCCCTAAAGAGCATTTTTTAAGAAAGAAGTTTTTTTTGTTTTTTCCTATTAGTTTTTCAACATTTTTTTAACTAATAACTCTTTTGTCATGGATTTAGAGACTGCTTCTGGTGGCAGCATGTCTAATAAAAAGACTCCTAAGGATGTGTTTTATGGTCCTGCTGGTGGTTTTTTTTCACAAAAAAAAAAGGCTCCTCTTGGAAATGTTAAACACTCTGGTGATGAGAAGAATATCTTTTTGAAGTCTGGTTCTGGTGCTAGTGTATATTCTGATATAGAAAGCCTATCTGATAATGATGAAGATGTTAGTATGTTTGGTGGTTTTAATGGTTCTCTCTTGGATTTGGCTGTTCATACTCCCAAGACTAAATGACTGAATATTAGTGTGAATTTCAGTTTTTCTATTGGTCCTTCTGACTTTAAGATGAATGAAAAAATGAAGCCTCTTCTACCCCCCCTTAAGAATAAGGTTTCTTTGAAAAAGATTTGGATTGATCCCAAGATCATCAAAACTCCTGTGGAAGTGTCAATTAAAAAATCATTTGCTTTAGATGTCAATCTTTTGGCTGTGGAAGGAAAATCGATTATGTTAAAAACTCAGTTCATCAGAAAAATTTTTTCAAAAATCAATGGTTTTAGGGGGACCACTACCCCCTCAAAATTTGAAGGGATCATCAGATCAATGTTTACATCAGAGAAAAGCATGAAAAAGGCCGTTTTATTGGCTGGTGAAAATGAAATCAATGTAAACAGTAATCTTAAAAAACAAAGAATTTGTTTAGATCAAGCCATAGTAATTAAGGAAATTTCTATGAACATGCCTAAGGATATGATCATCGCCGCAGTTGCTGTGTTTGGTGAAATTAAGTTGATCAGAGTACAACTAATTGGGTTATGGCAGAAAGCTGTAGTAGAGTTCACCGAATCAAGTCAAGCCGATCTGTTGGCCTTAAAATGGTTGTTTCTAATCAGGAAAAATTTGGTGCATGTGGCCAAGGCCGTGAGAGATTGTAATATGTGAGCATTGAGGGATCAGTTCAGAGCACTTTTGTTTACTTTGCCAGCAGAAACAACTGCATACAATCTTAATACTCTTCTGAATAGGGCTGGTGGGAAAACTTGCATCATTAATCAATCTTTAGACACTGGTAATAGGGTTTGTTGTGCTGTGGTTGGCTTTGAATTGGAGGAGAATTTGGATACTGCCTTCCATACTGAGCCTATTTTTGGTGGTGCGCGACTCTTATGAGCCAGATTGGATTTGGTTAAATATAAGAAGTGTGGGCGTTTTGGCCATTCAATCCTAGAGTGTAATGTATTGGTAATGTCGTCTTCTAAGCTCTCAAGTTCATTCAAAAGATCTGTTTCTGGTTTTGATTATTTTTGGTTGGCCAAGTTGTACGTGAAGAAAAAGGTTTCTATCTTTTGCCCTGCTGCCTTTGGTGGCAAATCATGAGCTCAGGTAGTGTCTTTTGACTCCTCTTCTGGTGGCTCTCCTTTTGGTTCTGGTTTGCTCTCTGGTGGTCCACCTCTCTCTTTGGGTTCTTCCAGTCCTCATGTCAATAAATTGGGTGAGTGTTTGGCAGTTTTGGAGCACTCTTTGGAAATTCTTTCAGATCAGGTTTCTGTCATTCTTAAAAAATTGAGTTTCATTAAACTGGTGCCATTGGCGTCTTTGTCTTATGCTTCTCTTTTGGCTGTTTCTGTGCCTTCAGCTCCAGTTGTGGATTCAGATATGGCTCTGAATGGTATGTTGGCTTCATCTGCTCCCCCCTTTTTAAGTGGTAGTGAATCTGCAGATGGTCTTAGTTCGAGTGGTTCAAAGATTCTTACTTCCAAGATAGGTGGTTTGAAGTCTAAAATGTCTGCTCTGGAGGCTTTGTTTGGTTCGATCATGGTGAGATTAAATCTCTTGTGTTCTGGTTCAGGTTTGTCCCTACCTCTGTTATCCCAATAAATAGTCTGATCTGGAAATTTGCTACATGTAACATTCGGGGTATTAATGTTCCTGTAAAACAAGCAAACATTGTCCATTGGCATATGAGCTCTGGGAATATGGTTTCCTTTGTTGCTGAGACAAAATTAAGGTCCTTTTTTGGATCATGGATCAAAGACAAATTTGATGGGGTTTGGATTTTTACTTCTGGGTTGGATATTGGTTATCTCGGTGCTGGCATTGCTGTGATCATGAACAACTCTTTGGCTCACCATGTTTTTAGGATTGAGGAGATTCCTGGTCGTTTGATTTTGATTCGGCTTTTGTTTAAAGGCAAGCTTTTGGTTACAATTCTGGATTTGTATGCTGGTGCTTCTTCTGGGACTAGGTTTGCTCAGACTTCTGCAGTGAATTCTTTTATTGCTAAGGCTGTTAACTCCAGTACTTTCATTGTTCTGGGTGGCAATTTCAACGAGAATGACTCTGGGAGGAGTGCAAGTTTTAAGTTCTGTTTGGGTTTGGGTTTAGTCAATTCTTTTACTGGACACTTGTTGGTCAATATGGCTACATGGAGCAATTCTAGGGGGGTGGAAAAAACAATTGATTTTATTCTTGTTAGTAGGACTCTATCTTCTACTGTTGTGAAGCATTGTGTCAATTCTGTTTCTGATTTCTTTGATATGGATCACAAATCTGTTATGGTTTCAGTTGGCCTAGGTGGGCTCTTAAATGTTTGGCTGAATGGTTTGTATAAGCAGGCCAACAAGGATTGTTGGAAGTTTAGAATCAAGAATGCTGATGATGCTAAGTGGTCCTGTTATAAGGTATGCTCTTTTGCTAAGATATTGAAGATAAAGAAGAGGTTTCTTGGTGCTGCTGCTGGTCTTGATTTGGATGTTATGTGGTCTTTGCTGGAAAAAATGGTGGTGGATTTTGTGGATGAAATATTTTCCAGACATTGGTTCTGTGATTTTCAGTGCTCAAAAAATGAACATTCTTCTAAGTTCTTGGGTTTGGAGTTACTGGTTGTCAAGATAGTCAAATGCCTGACCTCTATGGATGCTTTTGGTTTCGATCATTTTGTGAGGAAATGGTCAGCTTTGAATGCCAGTAAAGCTTTCATTCTAGAGGACATGGTTTATGGTGGCCAAAAAGTGGAGGACCTTCTTAGTTATTTGTCACTTGTCAGAAAGGAGTACAGAAAATCCAAGATGTTTAAGTCAAAGTTGTTGCAAGAGGCTACTATTAGAAAGGCTATTGAGAAGCATATAGAACAATTTTGCTTGGACAAGGGAAGTATGATTAGGAGTGTTCTGGATCAGCCATTTCAAAAAGTGGTGTTAGATTACTTGGTAGTTGATGATGAGTTGATATTGGAGCCTGAGGAGGTTAGGTCAAGTGTTGACAAGATTATGGAGAGTTGGACACAGAAGTATGTGATGCCTATGGTGCTGCCTAATCTCTGGGCTCGTCAGTATACACCTTTGAACTATGTTAGGAATGACGTCTTTTTTAGTGTAATGAGTGCAATTAGCATGGGTGAATTACTTTTAGTCATTAATGGTCTTCCTGATGGCAAAGCTGCTGGCTTGTCTGGCATTCCCAATAAACTTTGGAAACATGGTTGTGGTGAAGTATTGGAATGCCTTTTGGTGTTGCTGAATGTGTGCTTATCTGTTGGCATGGTGTCTGTTTTTTGGAAAAGGGTGTGAGTCTCAATGATCTCTAAGCCTTATGATTGGAATGGGGTTCTTACAAACACTCAACCTATTGTTTTGATTGAGACTGCCAGAAAATTTTGTCTAAGATTTTGTCTGATTGCATCTTTTTGGCTTGTAGTAAGTTTGGTGTTCTCCAGGATAATAATTTTTTGGTGCTTTGAAGTATTTCTATGCAATTTCCAGTGTTTACAGTTGGTTTAATTGTGGAGGATGCTCTTGAAAAAAATAGGGAAATTTGGTTGGTTTTGCAGGATATGCAGAAAGCATATAATTCTGTTGGTTGGCCTTACTTGAGAGCTAGTTTGCGGTGTATCAAAATATGTGAGAGGTTTATTGGGTTTTTTGGAAACATTCACGAGGATAGAGTTAACAGGATGATGACTAATTTTGGCCTGTCAGATGGCTATAGGGTACATAATAGATTGGACTAGGGTGAAGTTTTTTCACCTTTTTTATAGAGGATTTTTTATGATCTACTCTTATGCGAAGTGAAAAGACATGAGCATTTGTGTGAATACTGTGTTGATTTTAAGTTTGTTGCAAAGATGGGCAAAGTTGAGAGTATGGGTGGGATGATGTTTTACTTGACAGCTGGTGCATTTGTCAATGATACAATTTGGATTGAAAATTGTCAGGCCTCCACTCAGTATGCTCTGAACATTGCCAGTGAGTTCTTCAAAATCAATAATATTTCTATTAATAATGATAAAACAATGGCTATTTCTATTAACTAGGGTGTTAGGGTTGCCTCTCTGAGTATTTGTGGTCAGCCAATCTTGATTGCTAAAAAGGGCGAAGCTCATTATTATCTGAGTATTTTCTTGTCTATAGAGGGTTTGTCTAAACCTAGTGTGTCCAAAGCTCATTTTGATGTTTGTTTTTTTGTTAACGTTGTGCTCAAAAAGGCTATTACAGATAAACAGTCCTCATATTTGGTTTCGGCTGTCTTGCAGCCTATTGTTAGTTATCAGACTCAATTTAGTTTTGTTTTGTCTGGTGTTTATCGCAAATGGGATGTTATGATTAGAAAGGGTCTTAAGTCTAAAGCTGGTTTGTCTCATGATTTTCCGGATGCTGCCTTACATTATTCTTCTTTGTATGGCTTGAAAACTTTTGAACAAGTGCAATTTGAAGGGAAGATTGCTGCTTTGGTGTCTTTTTCTAATGCCTCTGGGGTCCTTGGGTGTTTGTTCAATTATAGGTTTTTAGACTTGCAGGTTCTTGGTTGGGCTTCTCTGAATTCTTTGTAGTTTCCTGTCAAGCTGTGTGTTAGTCCAGTCAACAACTTTTTGGCTGGAATTGTAAAAATTTTTTTGAGTAATGAGCTTTTTTTGGCTAACAATCTTTCCAATGCCTTTTGCAGTTCAGGTCATTTTCCACTCTCATCAATTCTAGGTAGTTCTGAATATTTTAATTCTGTTCGCTCTCTGAAGCGTTTTGGGTTTGCTTTTAGTAATCAGCTTTTGGATAAGAGGGGCCATGTGCTAGATTGGAAGACCTTTTGTTGTTAGAAGAGATTGGACCCATGGGAACCCATGCCATGCTGGTTCTTGGTCACGTCTAAGTTTATGTTGGTTCAGAGCTTTTCTGCTTTCAGTTCAGCTGGTTTTGTTTAGTCTGTTGATATAAACATTTTAGATTCTGATGTGTTTTCTCTGGTGAAAGATGGGTTGCATGATATCTGGTCTGGTTATTTTGAAGTGTATACTGATAGATCTTTGAGGAATGCTGGCTCAGTTGATGCTGCTTGTGATATTGTTACATATTTTCTAGTTTTGGATAAGAGTATTGGTGTTATGATTAGTGGTCTATTGTCCTCTACTCTGGCTGAGTTGCAGACTATTGCATTGGCTCTTGAGTGTGTACTTTCCTCTTGTCATGTAATTTTGCATATTGATAGCCAAACTGCTATTGATGTTTGCTTATTGGAGTTGTCTTGTGCCATGCCTGATTTTCATAATTGGTGCTGGTTGAAGAGATGCCATATTTTCAATTTGGTTAAGAAAAAAGATCTCGAGATGGTTTGGATTAAGGTTAAGGGCCATTCTGGCATTTCAGGTAATGTCAAGACTGATTTGGTGGCTGGGAAAGCTGTTCAATCTCCCTTCTCTTTGTTGGCAGGAGTTTATGAACATTATTTGGTGGCTGAAAACATGACAATCTCTGACAATGCCTGCCACTTTGTAAGGGATATTTTTTAATCTATTAATCGTGTTCACTGGAAGGCTGGGCCTGGTGTGAGTGTGATACCTGTTGACTTGATTAAGTGTATAGACTGGATTTCTACTGCAAAGGTTTGGCATCCGGACTCTCATATACTTGCTAAATTCACTGGTCGGAAAACTTCGAACTTGTGCTCATATTTGATAAAAGCTGTACACAGGCATTTTCCAGTAGCTGTTCAAAAAAAACTATATGATAAAGGTTATCCTAGTGTATTGTGCCTGCTGTGTGGTAAAGTGGAATTTTTTGACCATGCATTCATGTGCTCTTGGAATGTTGTTATTCGTAATGAGGTTTTAGTTGAGGCTTCTGCTCGTTGGGTTTCAGTGGCAGGTCTTTGTGACTCATTGTCTTCAGCTGTTTTGCGGATGTTGTCTGCCTGTTCTTTGAATGTTGGTTTGTACTCTATTGTGTGTAAAAACTTTGTGCTGAATGAATGATATGAAGAGACTCAAGGTTTATTTGATGATAAAAAGCAGGCTATTAGTGAGGTTGTCAATTTTGTTAGATTTGTGGCCGATTTACATTGTGTAAGAGCATGGTTAGTAAGGTCTAAGCACAGAGTGTGGATGGAAAAGACTGGTTTGGTTGCTGATAGTGGAGTTGTTTCTGGTCTGTCTCATAATGTTTCTTCTATATTGTTGGGTGGAGTGGTTAGAATGTTAGGTGTGATTGAATTATTTGCTGTTAACTTTGGTTATTATTTGCTGTGCTGTTTTTTTTCTGGTCTAAGTGGTGTTGTTAGTGTTATTATAGGTGTGTAGTGTTGTTTGACTGGCCTGAGTGGCTAGCCATATGTAGTAAGTGTGTAAATTGTATTTAGTTTGGGTCACTTAGTTTGGCTTTTTGTACTAGATAGCAATTGGACTTCACTCAATAAAAGCAGGATTAAAAAAAAAAAAAAAAAAATTTATGTTTAATTATAATATTTAACTTAAAATATACAATAATTATATTGTATTAAATAATAATAAAATTTTATATATTAAATAAAAAAATATAAAACAATTAATATATTAAAATATAATATAATCTAATTATTATCTTAAATTATACAATAAAAACTATTATATAAAAAATATAATTTATGTTTTAACTACATATAATTAATTGATTAAATTAATTAAACTTATATTAAATATTTTTATTTTTATTTAATAATATAAATCCAATAATTTTAACATAGTAAACTGAAATTTAATATAAAATTAAGATGATTATTATAATTAAAAACCAAAAAAAACCCAAAAACAAAATTAATTCAATTAATATTATATGTTTATTAAAATTAAATAACCAGTTATGTTTTAAATTATAAAATATTTATCTATAAAACTTTTTTTTTATATTTAATTTTAAACTTAAAATTGAATAAATAAATTTTATTTTTGCTAATTATTAATTAATAATATTTTATATTTTATAAAAAGCATTAAATTTTATATTATATTTTATAATTTAATATTGTACTTTACAATCATTAAATTTGATATTAAAATTTCAGTTTATAAGCTTTTTAATATGTTGAATTTTTGTTAACTTAGCTATTATTTAAAACTTTTTTTTAATAATTTTTAAAAAAGAATTTATTGTTTTGAATTTTTACAAATACATAAATAAATTAGTTTTTTTTAAAAAATAAGTATTTAATTAATATATATGTATATATTAATTTTTTATAAAAACAATTATTTATTTAAAAATAAATAGAACAAACAGCAATGTTAATTAATAAAAACACAAGTAAAACATATTGAATTTAATTTAATCATTAACAAAATCTTTGTGTATAGCATGAATTTTTTAGGTTACTTAAATTGTAATTCTTTTTCAAACGCGTGTCGCGTTAATTTTTGAACGCGCTACACTTTTCGCTTTATATTTCTTTTTCGCGCCGAGGATGGCAAATTCTGCAAAACGAGATTCAATTTTTGGGTTAACCGTGGACTCGTCACAGATTGTTCTTGGCAATGATGAGCTAGGGATGACAACTCCTTCGAGAAGACAGCCCAAGTCTAATCAAATGTCACCTTGGCTTGATTTGGGGGTAATTATGGCCCACAAGGGTTTTTACATTTTTGGAACTTGTCTTCTACCACACGCCCATCGCATCTGCTGGGAAAACACTCAGGCGACAACTTTTTTTCAAAGCTTCTTTACTAACTTTAAAATAACTTATTCAACTTCTCACTTGGACGACAAAACCTATCTCTTCCCATCATTTTTTCCTTTAGGTTGAACCTATGGGCATCTTCGACAGGGAATCGGAGCCCGAAAAAATGGAGGCTACTGTAGACAACCTTGGAGAGTTTGGGTCTAGGAAAAAAGGTGTACTGACGGTTTGTTTTTTCTTAATTTATATACGTAAAATAATCATTGTGAAAGTTATCAAAGGCAAATTTTACTTTAGGTGGCTCATTCTTCAAATGAATCTAATTTATCACAAAGAAACCATTATATTGATGAAATGCATTTTACCGTCGTATGTAACTCACCTGCTAAAAGTTTATTATGGATTCCTTACTAGCTATACATAATGGTGTTCTATTAATTTACAACTTTAATAGGAAACAAGGCGAATGATTGACCTCAAGCAAAAGAAGGATGCTATGGAAGTAGATCATAATGAAGACCCCGTATCAATAATACCAACCGGAGAGAATAAATCCAATAAGAACTTTGAATATGTCGATTATCAAACCGATTTTATTAACCGCGGACATAATCAATTAGAATATGACCCCCAGCTGAATAATATAATACATATTCCTTATATAGAGTTAGGAAGCAAAAAAAGAAACTTGGTAAAGTTTTACCTTAATTCATCCCATAGGTTTAATAACAGAATTTTAAACCTTTCCTCACTCTGCAATTCAGTCACCCCATCCCTTCGTCGAGATTCCTACGCGTAAGAAAACGAAAATTGGATTCGCCAACCCTAAGATAAAAGAAAATATCATGTCAGAATCTGTCATACTTTCCAAACTTGGCAAAAATTTGCCTAACGATCTCGAAAAAAAAGAAACACGACAAGTCGATATGTCTTTTTCGAGCGAGGAGGAAAAAAGTAAACTTAATTCCAGTTCAGAAATTGATTACAAGGAATTTGATTTATCTAATTTTGTAATTTACGATGAATTTTTTGAGGTAATTTATTTCTGGGGGATCTTAATATATTTTCTAAATTTAATTGAAATTTTATCTTTCAGTATGTAAATATAAGTGATCTACAAGAAGCTCATGATACCAAGATCTATTATTGGAATGGTATCGTCAGTCAAAATAATCAGAAAATCCAAAGTCTCTTGGTAATTAAATCTTTATTTAAAGCTCTTCATATTGAGCTCCTATTTTTGAAAATGGATAATGAATCCAAAACGCTCTAGATCGAGTTTACCGAGTTCTCTATCGGTGGATTTGGTGATAAAGAAGATGACGTTATAATTTGGCTTCGTTCTACAGTGGATCAAGATGTTTGGTACAAGCTGGGTGAACCCCATATAGAATATGCCGCAATATATCACGGGTTTCACTGGAAGGCCATGTTGGCAAAATATGTGATAGATTGGGTGGATTCATGTGGGGATATAGAATTCGACGACTTTAGGGCCAAGTTTTATAACTGGCTTTCAGGAACACAAACACATAAAAGACAATATCAAGGATGGATATCTGCAATAAACGGCAAAACCGATTTTCGTTCTGTGATTATAACATGTGGTCGCTTCATATGGAACCAAGCCTTTAATCTTGCGCCCAGATATAAAAATATTAAACTTTTCAAGGGTAATAATAATTGTCTCCTTGGAATTTTCTCAATTAAACCTAATATGATTCTTCTCACCAGATATCGGGTATGCATACGAAGCCAATATTCCTTTACGAAAGGTAAGCTTTTTAAACACATGTTAGCGATTACTTTTTAAAGCTCTTAATAGATATCGGAATGATTGAATAGGCTGGATCATATGAAAAAACTGTCGTTACCCCAATTGTCCATCGTTGGTTTCAAGATCTGTTTCCCGAAAATCTGCGGATCGTAGGTAAAAACGATTTCTTACTTTGTTTAAAAATTCAATCCTATTTTCAAACTGTCTAATGTAAAATCATCAATTTAGAAAACATTGATTTCGATGTTCTTGAGGCAACAAGTATTGAACCTAAAATACCTGATACAATAGACGTCAACACAATCAAAACCATTGATCATATTAACAATTTGCCGATCTTCCAAGAGGAAATTTCAGGCGATAAAAGTTTGTTTGAAAAAGTTATTATTGATAATGTAACATTTTGTATTGGGGACGTGGTTGAGTTAGATGCCACTGAAGAAGACAGTTGGACTAAGGGAGACAAGCGGTGGATTTGGTATTTATGTTTCTTGATTAAAAATATTTAATAATCAAATACTAACATTACTTTTTTTATTCAGTATGATCACCGAAATACAAAGAGATAAACGTTTCCCGGATCGTGGTTTTTTTCGAATGGTATGGATGTATTTCAGATCACAAACATTACTCTCAAATCTCGATCACGATTACCATCCTCAAGCCGACCAAGAATTGTTCTTCACCAAGCACTGCGAATGTCAAAAAAGACAACCACTTAGTAGCATAAAACGAAAAGTAATTGTGAATTTTGGTGTGTCATCATGTCCAAGTAAGGCAGTTCCAAGATTGTACTTCAGGGTTTTTACATCTCTTCTGCATATGATCGACAATTATCTAATTTTAGAAAACGAGCATCATTACTTCTGCCGATACTATTATCGACACAATGACGGTGACTTTGTCGCGTTTCCAACAATTATTCCTCCACAAGAATTAAAGACTGTTTGCGAATGTGGTATTCCAGAAAACTCAGAATGGCTAGAATTTCTCAAAAACTATGAAGTTGGGGATTGTGTTTTAATAGAGCCTCGATCTAATGATGTATTGAACTATTATACCGTGACCTGTATTGAGGAGATACTAATCGATCAAGAAATCCTTAAACTAAGGAGATTCTACAGATGGGGGGAAATTGAAACCAAACCAGCGGTTTCCAAAAATCCAATAAATGAACTTTTATATTCCGATTATATTTTTTTATACAAATTCTGTTCAGGAATGAAGCCATGTCATGTGGAATATTATAAATCATCTATTGAGCTTCCTGTTAACCTTCAACATCGAGGCGCTGGAAATCATGTAAAGTATCTAGTCTGAAAATTTTTTTTGCTATATTGTTATTGATACAATCATGGAATAAGAATTTTCTTTTAGTTCTTTTTTTCAAAAAAGTATTATCACGGGACAAAAAGGATAATACCATTGGATTCTGAGAATATCGCCAATCTTTTTCCGAATTACTCTTATAAAGTCTCTGGAATTGTTAAGCTAAGAGGTCTTGACCTTTTTTGCGGTGGCGGCTCCCTGGGGCGAGGATTTGAGGATGCTGGATTTGTCGATTGTCGTTGGTAGTTCTATTTACTGGTTTTCTTCAGCTGATTTTTGAATATCTATGTACACTATGAAACCATCATTTTAACCCATCATTTTTAAACAAATAGGGCTGTGGACAAATACGAGCCAGCTTTAAAAACTTACAAACAAAATTCTCATAATAAAAATGTTACAATTATTCATGAGAGTGTAAATAAAATATTAGAAAATGCAATTCTTGAGCGCGAATCAGACGCCCCAACCAAGGTAAGAATAAGAGATTGCTGATAATTTCAAATAGTTAAATTTATTGTTAATTATAATTACCTTTCTAGGGTGAAGTCGATATTATTTTGGCTGGGTCTCCTTGCCAAGGATTTTCACGGATTAACAAGCACAAAGGAAATGATCAAAGTCGGGCAAACAATTCGTTAGTGACTTCTTTAGCCTCTTTCGTTGACCACTACCGTCCAAAATACGTCCTTTTGGAAAATGTGGCGTCGATGGCCCGAACTCCTGGTACACATTAGCCTTCCTCAATTTGCTCTTGATTTCCGAGCAAAAAATATTGATTCTATACTCTTCGGACATAAGTTTTTCTGCGGTTAATTGCTTGCCTTCTAGAACTGGGTTATCAAATCAAGTTTGGGCTTGTATCGGCAGAACATATGGGCTGTGCTCAATCTCGTTGTCGGATCTTTCTTTGGGGAGCTTCTACGAACGAAGTTCTTCCTGAAATGCCACCAGTCACTCATACTCCCTCCAAGTTCTACCGATCATATGGTAGAACGTTACAACTACCTAGTTCTTTATCGTACGTTTCTTATTTACTTCTTCCTAATGAGCAGTATACTAAGTCATGAATAAATTTGTTAATACAATTCAGGTTGAAAGGATTAGAAGAAGACCCTTTGACGAGCTTCCCTTTAGTTTCTATCGAAAAACTAATAGGCGACTTACCTCCTTTGGATAATGGTATCATTTGGCACCCCGAATATCCTGACCATCGAACTCATTCGATCAATTATTTGACAAAAGAAATATTACGCAGAGTACCGGCCGAAGGCGGGGCTGATTATTATTTAGCCCGTGAACGACACACAATTTCCGAACTGTTTAATCACCCCGCATATGAGGCCAAAGTAAATCACGTCGAACAAAAATATAAATATTGCCAGCGCATAGATAAAAATGGGGTGTTCCCAACGATATGTACAAGTATGAGTAAGTAACTTAACTTAGTTCCCTTTATCATTAGGATCCTCAAATAACCATAAATCTTTTTGCTAATAATGGTATTTTCTCCATTTTTCAGGGGCCAACGGATATGTAAGCAATAACCTTTTTATTACAAAATATTTGAGAGAGAACTTGTTCAATAAATCTGAGGAATTGGATTTTCAAAGGAACTCAAATTATTCAATTTTCGGGTATTTCATTTTATATCAAAATCTTAATTACATCAACTAGCATCCACAGGTGGTTCACTTTAACGAGCCACGATTAGTGAGCATCCGGGAAGCAGCTCGTGCACAAGGTTAATACAATAAATTATTGTTAAGCGTAATCACATTTCATTTATCTATAATTATCTGATTAATAGGATTCTTGGAATCTGATATAATCTGCGGAACTATAGCTGATCAATATAAAATTATCGGTAAATATGGTTGTTCTCCGAAATCTCAATCAAGCAATTTGTTAAAAGAACTTTAAACCATCACACAGGAAATTCTGTTCCAAGGAACGTGGCATTCTCTTTGGGACTGCAATTAGGAAAAGCGATAACAAAACCCTGTCAGAATTGGTCTGACATAAATTGAAAATTGGTTAGGGGCTTAATTCAACAACTCTTATCAACTGCGATTTCATCTTCATTAACTAATCAAGTTCGAACTCTAGAAGTTTTTGCCAATTTGCCACTCAGATTCCCTTACCTACATTGCCCCAACCTTAGTATTTTAATCTACTGAATGGCTACTGAAATTTCACACATTCCACAGAATAAAATGTCCATTCAGAAGTCTTATATAGTGTAATTTGCGTTGGCGATAATAAATTAAGGTTCCGAAAAACTTAAGAAATTATTTTAATTGGAGTTTTTTTATGAATTTGACGGAACTTTTGTAGTTTCTGTCTTGTTTATTTTTTTGTTTTATTTCTATTTTATCGTTATTAAAACTTTTAAATATTTTATTGTATTTATTTCTAATATTCAAATTTTTACTTTGATTGTTTTAAATTTAATACGATGTTTTAAAAGTATATGATTTTTTAATGTTTTTTATTATTTTTAGATTTAGAATAAAATATCAATTTAATATCAAGATTAAAAACAAAAAAGTCATGTAAATACTCAAATTTTTAATAATTTATTAATTATAAATATTGACTTATTTTTAATGATGTTAATTTAAGTATATAAGATTTTTTTTATTGCTTTAATTAAGTGTAATCCAACCACTAATCTAAACTTTTAACAGACATATGTTTAAAATTAATATATAAATTATCTTTTTTTACATATAATGACTTTTTCATTATTATTATTTTTTCATTATTTAATGAATATAACCCAACTACTATTTAGTATACAAAAACAAAATAAATCTAACTAAATGTGGCTCATACACTTACTATATGTAACCAGCCACTCAGGCCAATCAAGGCAATACTACACACTTATACGAATTTTTGCACTATTGTTCACACTTAAAAAAAACAAAAGCACCTTATGCTGGCCAAAACTAACTACCACTTTAGCCAACAAAAAACCAGACTTGTTATAAGAAACATTAAACAAGATTTCTTTATTATTAATTAGGCCATTTTTTTCTATATCTACTCTAAACTTTAATCTAAACAACTATAATTTACTATGATGCTTTAAATTAAATAACAAATAAAATTAATTACTATTAACATAGTTTTTTTTTTATTACCAAAGACTGTCATAGTTTCATTAATTTAATTTTTAAAAACAAAACTTTTATATAAAATTTTATACAATCTAATATTAAAAATACTTAGAAAATAAACATACAGTACCAGTAAAAATAATAAAAAACAAGTCATTACCAAAGATTTTTACAATTTTATGTGACTAAGCAAGATATCAAAATATATAGAGACATCTTTTGAATACATAAAAACATAATTAAACAGCTTAAAATTACCATATGTTAAGCACAAAACACTTAAGTAATTTATATTATAAAGTCTTTTTTTAATTGTAACTAACAGTCTTTTATAAATTGTCTTTATTAAATACATATAAAAAACAGCTGAAGTTTTGCTGATAAAACTAAAAAGCATATGAAAATCTGAATGTTAAATCATAACAATATAATTTCAGTTTATGTTTTGAATAAGTAAGTTATTTAAAACACTAATACTAAGATTTGTTTTTTATTGAACATAACAAATAGTTCAATAAATATTACAAACAAAATAACAAGTATTGTTCAACATAATTAAACTATTAGTCATAATGAATTTTTTTTGAATTCTAAAAAACATTAAACAAAATTATACTGTATTATATACAAAAATATCTGTTCAATTATTTTCAGTATTTTCTAAATGGTTTTTAATTTTTACTTACTTTATTGTAATGTTTTTTAATCTAATTAAATTAGCCACATAATGTCTTTTTATCCAATAATTATTCTTGTAATTTGGTATATAAAATTAAAATTCCAAAATATATATATTTATAGCTACTTAACAGTCTATATATAAAACTACTAAGCAAAAAAAAACACACTCCATAACCAAAACAATTATCTGTAATTTGAATATTGTTAAAAACAGTAACTTATGTATTTTAATACTTATATTCATTTTAATTTCTGAAAAATAAGCTATTGCTTTACTAATTATCTTTACTGTACCCAAACTTTTTAATAAACTATCAGTATAAACATTTATTGTTTTTGTTCACAATTTATACAAACATTTCCAAATATCTATAAAGTTTGTTAAATTAAAAAATATAAATAGCCATAATTAAAAGCAATCTTATTAGTATTAACAAAAAGATTATTTATATAAACTAATACTTTTTTAAATCATATTGGCACTAAATTTCGAGAATTAAATTTTTTCCAATGACAAAAAGTTTTTTAATTTATAACCAATCTATGTTTGTCCAATAATCTGTTTTCAAAGACTATATTAGAGCATTTTAAAAAACCAATCATCTTAAAGTAATAGAAATTATCTAAAATCCTAAATACCAAATAGTATTCAAAATTATAAAATGTATTAAACAAATTATTGACTATAGAAATTTTAATATTCAAAAAAATTTTCATCACATCTACCAAAATATTATTTACAGAACTGACTTTTAATTTAATTAGATATTGTAGTAAGTTTATAGATATCCAATCTAAAATCTGTAAATTCAAAAACCAGTACTTAAACAATTAGCCAAAAATTATTAAAGCATTAGCAAAACCAATCACTAAAACTACTTTTGTTCTTATTTGTATTTGTTTAAAAATTTTAATATATACTAAAATGATTAATATAAAGTTTTATTAGAAAAATTTCTTAACAAATTGGTTTTAGATTTAAGTTTTTTATTATTATAATATTTCATTTTTAATATATATTCTTAAATACAAAACTGAATTATATGTAATAACTAATTATAGATTATAAAACTACTAAAACCAAATATGAAAATTACTTACTTAATAATGCTTTCTTAAGAATCACATTTAAAAAAAACTTAATATCTAAATGCATTTTGGCAAAACTTGGTTTTAACATATTTTTTGTTAACAAAAAAATACTCAAATATTTATAAAATTCACTATGCTTAATAATAAAAATTAACAAACTACTAATATATAATAAAGCACTTGTAATCTTTAGTTAATAGAAATAGTCATTGTTTTGTTATTGTTAATAAAAATATTATTAATCTTAAAAAATTCACTAATAATATTCAAAATATATTGAGTTGAAACCTAATTATTTTTAATCTAAATTGTGTTATTAATAAAAGTACCAATTATAAAAAATAAAAATATCTTTTTATTAATTTTGATTCTGTTTATTTTTATCATAAAATTTGTGTTAATTCTATACTTACACAAGTGTTTTTGCCTTTTTACTTTATACAAAAAAGAGTTGTAAAAAATTTTATACAAAAGTAACAAGAAAATTTCACCTTAATTCAGCTTATTATGTATTCTATAACTATTTAAAAAACCAAAATCAGTCATCATCCTATTGATTTTTTTTATGTGTATATTTTCAAAAATTTGTTACACATTTTGACATGTTTTAAATTAGCTCTTAAGTAATATTATCTAATTAAATCATATGTTTTATACATATCCTACAAAATCAACTAAAACTCTTAGCCCTTTTTTAGAGTATTTTTCATTATTGAACTAATAGTAAACACTAAAAACTAAGTTAAAGTACTCTTTAAAATCAAAAAATTATCACTATAAAAAACATCAAACTTACTATATATAGAAAAAATTTGATCTGAAAAAATCTTAAACAGAATTTTTTTAGTTATTTTAATTAGTATAATAGGTTAAGTATTTATTAAAACATTATCTTACTTATAAGATTTAACAATTATCAAAACCTATATTTTTTTTCAAAGAATTAAAACATTGTTAAAAAACAAATATAAATTGAATAAATTTAGAAAACACTTTATTATAATCTTGTCACAATGTTTTTAGAACTTATTTAATATACCAAACAGCTTAACAGCTTTATTATTAAGCAAATCATTAACAACCAAAACCAATTTTTGCAGTTTGACTTTACACATAATTCCAAAAAATGTATTATTATTCACATAAGCCAAAGATAAATATTAGTAAAGCTAAAAATCAAATAGCTTTTAAAACATAACTTTTTTTTTGTTTATTTTTCTATAATTTCATTAATTTTATTCCTTATTTTATTTAGTTCTAAAACCAAATTTTTTCTAACCATCAAGTAATCTAAAATAACTTTGCAAAAAAATTATTTTAAAACACTTTTAATTATTTACTTTTTGTTTGAGCAAAAATTTTTTATATGCTGCTTAATTATTTTTCTGATGAATATATTTTTAGTTGTTTTAGATTCATAGTATTTAGACTTTTTATATTTTTTTTGACTATTGATAAATACTTAATAATAGTTATTATATTTACACTATTCAGAACTATTATAGCAATCTTAAAAATCTTTGTATTATCAACAGTCAATTAAGTTTTAATAAAGTAATCAAATTTAGACATATTTTTTAAGCTCAAACTCTTTATAATCTTAGCAATAAGTAGTTTTAATCTAAAAAACTTTAATAATTATCTGTTTTTTGAACAATTAAACTCACTATATTATTGCTTAAAAAAAATTTTATTAGCCAAATCTATTATTATCTTTTTTAATATCTTTTATATTACATCCAAATTACCAAATTTTTTAGCTTTTAAGAATCTCTTTTTTATAGTCAATAGTTATCAAAAAAGCATTTTTCAAAGCATGCTTACTTGATTTTATTTGTATTATTTATTTTGAATTTTTAGTAATCTTTATTAGCTTACTAGTAAATATTATTTAAACAAACATTCAAAAAACTATTTAGACCAACTAAAACCAGAAATATCTTATAATTAGTATTAAAAAAGTTAAATACAAAATCAATTCTATAATTAACAATTACAGATAACAAATTTTTACTTACAAAAATATAGTCTATAACTTTTTTAACACTTTTAAAGTTACTTTAAGTTGAAGTTTTAACTAAAAAATACTCATAAAAAAATTGACCAAATCTAAATTTACATAGAACTTAAAATTTGTACTTTTTTTAGACCTATTTTTATTAAAATTCTCACTTAAAACCACAAAAGTACTGAAGTTAACTGTTTTAGCAATAAAAAAGTTAATTTCTAATGTCTAATCAAATCTAATTTTAGTAAAAACACCAGCATATAAATCCAAAATTGCAACTAATAGTTTATTTTTAAATAAAAGTTACATTAAAATAGCTTAACTAGGGACTTTTATTATTTTTAAAACATGCTGAACCAGAAAATTGTTTATAATAAAAGCAATTTTAACACCAAAAAACTTTTGTTTAAACCAGATATAAAAACTCATATCTTATCAAACTTACTTATAATCTATAATCTAATACCAGATTTCAATTTTGTTTTGTAATAATTAAAACTATATTATTCGAATTCACATATCAACAAACAATATTTTTCTGCTTAGCAAAG
Source organism: Geosiphon pyriformis (assembly GCA_016748015.1). Taxonomy (NCBI): domain Eukaryota; kingdom Fungi; phylum Glomeromycota; class Glomeromycetes; order Archaeosporales; family Geosiphonaceae; genus Geosiphon; species Geosiphon pyriformis. The sequence goes on from JAAOMT010000664.1 coordinate 1,334,443, forward strand.
ATATTAATATCTTGAACAATACATACAGCAAACTTTTAAGTTACTCATTGAGAGAAAAAATATGCCAAAAAATTCAAACCAGTACACAATTGATCTAATTTTTTTAAAACTAAATTAATAGAGATCTTAAAAACAATTATTATTGATTTTAAGCCATCCACTTTGGTGGTTAAAATTTTTGAACTACTTAAACTTAAATTTAAAGTCTTATTTTTCATTACTAAAAAAAAAAAAAAAATATTAGTGAAGTATTCAAAACCATGTTCAAATTCCACTTTTGAATTTAAAGTTACAGAAGCAGCTGAAAAAAAGATTAAAAACAGATACCAGAGATACTAAGTTCATATTGTTTAGTTTTTACATAATACTAAATATTTAATTAGCTAAAAACTTTAAAAAATATTCCAAAAAGACCAGATAAATATTAATATGTAAATTATCATAAACAATAAAAAAACTTTTACCAACATGTAAAGTATTAAAAAAAAGTAACACAAAACCAGAACCAAAACAAAAACCATTAGAAAAAGCAGTAATTAAAACTATTTGTGCTTATAATTTGTTACTAAAGACAATAAAACATAAAATAAAAACAATTTTTTTATATATAATCTGGCCAATTAAAGATGATTCTTGTCTAATACAATTTTTTTTATAAACTTTTAAAAATAATAAAACAGATATATCTAATACATCATACTTTAAAACTAAATATCCAAAATATCCACACTTTTTATATTGAATTAAATCCAATCTAATTCAAAAAAACTTAATACTATCTAAAATTGGCTCTATATAAAAGACCAATTTCAACTTTTTTTCTAAATTAAAGACAATTACCATATAACAAACCCTATTGTCAGTTTTAAATAAATAATTAATAATACAAGTTTTTTTATCAGCCCTTTTTAATAAAGTACCAAGATTATAAACAGTTATTTTTATAAAAAAAGTAAACAAAAGCACTTTAAATTAATTTTTAGAGATTCAAATATTATGATTTTCTACAGTTTTTATTATATATACTGAATTTTTTCCAATTAAAAATGACTATTTAGCTGTCAAATAATTTGTCTGAACTGATTTAGCAAATTTTATTATAGTTTTTTGTCATAGTCTAATTAGTTGTAATTAGATTAACACTACTTGACTAAACTTAAAAAAAACTGTAATAATTAATTTTTTTAGTATATTCATAAAAATTTTTTAAATTACAACAGCTCAATCTAAACAAAAATTTTGTTTTTTAAGATTATTATTTACAGTAATGCCTTTTTTTCTGGTTAATAATACAATCTTTTTTATGTTTTTCTCTAATGTAAATATTGATTTAATAATTTTTTCAAATTTTAAAGAAGTAATAACTTTTTTAAAATTATTTATTGTTGAGAAAAGTTCTTTGATAAACTGAGTTTTTGTTATTGTTAATTTGTTATTTACTACTAAGAAATTAATATCTAAAACAAAAAATTTTTTAACAGACATTTTTATTTGAGTTTTTGTAATTTTTAGGTTAATTTATTTTTTATATAAAAAAATATTAAGATAAAAAAAGAAAAAAACCTTATCATTATTTATATTATAGTTAGAAAAACCAATTAAAAAGCTAAAAACAGTATTAATGTTAACTTATTTGGCTTTAGAAATATTTTTTTAGAATTAAACTGCTTTTTTTTTTATTTGCTTTATAATCAGTATTATCATTTAGAAAAACCACTTTAAAAGCATTTTTATTTGTATTTATTTCAACAAATTAATTAACAATATGTTTCAAACTACTAAAATTTAAATTTGTTTTATTACTTAAATGTTTTACTTTGCCAAAAAAAGCTTTTTGCATTTGAGCCAAACTTTTACTAATTAAACTTAAAACCAAAATTCTGATTGGTCTTTTCTTAAATACAAAACTATTTATTATGACAATAAACTTAACAAAATTTTTTATTATAAACTAAAAATTTTTAATAAGTAAAATTGTTTATTAAAATCATGTGTAATTAATAATTTATTTATTAAAAGTTAGTATTAAATATATAAAAATGTTTAATGCTGTTTAAAAATAATATGATAATTAAAAAATTAAAAAAACTTTTACAATTAATTTATATTTCTAAATTTATTTATTTTTTATTTATTTAATAAGTGTAGCCCAACTAAAATAAATATGGTTCATATTTTTGCTATATATAACAAGCTACTTGAGCTAATCAAGACAATACTACAAGCTTATATTACTAAAAATATAACTACCATAGCAAAATCTAATAGACATTAAAGATAAAATGGTCTTAAGACCAAAGTTAATTAAAATACTATAACCAAAACTCAACTTGCAAATATTTACATTAGAGCTGCTCAATAATAAACCATTAACATTTAATAAAACCAATTCATTACCAATAATTAAACTTTGTTTTTCATAAAAAGTTTCAAGTTTAATATTTAGCAGCCAAATATCTGACTTATAATGAACAGCTATATTATATATAAAGTTTACAATATTCTTAACAGTTTCTGAATTATATTCAAATATTTTTACTGTTTTTGAAAACCAATTTTTAAAAACAAATTTCTTTGTAACAGTTATATAAATACAGTCTAAATTTTAAAATAATAATGTATAATAGTTTAAAAATTTAATTAATTATAGTTAAATCTAAAATAACTTATATTAAGATAACTTATAATTTATGATAAGCTATAGTATTTTAAATCTATCAATTTGATAAATAAAAAACTTTTATGTTTATAATTTATATTTATAATATCTAATAACTCATAACTTTTTATTAATAGTAGAGATTATCTTAAGTACTAAATTTAGTTTAAATTTTGTTAATTCTGGTAAATTGCAAATATTTCTATAACTAAAAATACTATATAATAATATAATATTACTTATTTAATAGAATAATTATTAATCATATAAGTAATTAAATCAAAATTTCAAATTGTTTTAAGTTTTAAATTATCATCAATTGTGTAAATAATCAAGTTAAAGTTTTAAATTGTCTTAAGTTTTAAATTATTACTAATTTTGTAAATAATTAAGCTAAAGTTTTAAATTGTATTAAGTTCTAAATTATTATTGATTATATAAATAATCAAGTTAAAGTTTTGAATTGTTTTAAGTTTTAAATTATAATTAATTTTATGAATAATTAAGTCAGAGTTTTAAATTGCTCTAAGTTTTAAATTATTATTAATTATATAAATAATCAAATTAGAGTTTTAAATTGTTTTAAGTTCTAAATTATTATTAATTATATAAGTAATTAAGTTAAAGTTTTGAATTGTCTCAAGTTTTAAATTATTAGTAATCTTATAAGTAATCAAGTCAGAGTTTTAAATTGCTCTAAGTTTTAAATTATTATTAATTATATAAATAATTAAGTCAAAGTTTCAAATTGTTTTAAGCTCTAAATTATTACTAATTATATAAATAATCAAGTTAGAGTTTCAAATTGTTCCAAGTTCTAAATTATTATTAATTGTATAAGTAATTAAGTTAGAGTTTTGAATTGTTTTAAGTTTTAAATTATTATTGATTATATAAATAATTAAGTCAGAGTTTTAAATTGTTTTAAGTTTTAAATTATCATTAATTGTATGAATAATTAAGTCAAAGTTTTGAATTGTCACAAGTTTTAAATTATTTTTAACTTTGTGAATAATTAAATTAAAGTTTTGAATTGTTCTAAGTTCTAAATTATTATTAATTATATAAGTAATTAAGTCAAAGTTTTAAATTGTCTTCAGTTCTAAATTATTATTAATTATATAAGTAATTAAATTGGAGTATTGAATTATTCCAAGTTTTAAATTATTATTAATTGTATAAATAATTAAATTAGAGTTTTAAATTGTTTTAAATTTTAAATTATTATCAATTATATAAGTAATCAAATCGAATTTTTGAATTAGCTCTATATAATTAGAATTTTAATTGTACTTTTCTTTTGTTTTTTAATTCTATTATATTTAATTGCAAAAAACATAGTATTTTTTTAGCTTGTATTCTGCAAAATTATAAGAATACTACACTTTATAATAAGTTTATAGTACTTAATTAATATTATGCAAATAATAAAAACCAATTAAAAACTATAAAACACTTTAAGAAAAACAGTTTTTTATATATAAAACAGCCTCTAATTTCAGTTTGAGTCAAAAATAAACCAAATTTTTATGTATAAACAAATACAATGCATAATTTAATTAGCAAATATATATGTACAGTATATAATCTTGATTTTAATAAAACATTTGTTATCTTTGTTTAAGAGGCAAAATTATGTAAAATAATATTTAGTAAAAATATAATTTGAACTACTAATATAAAGTTCTATAATTAATTAAATATTTTAGAAAATAAGTGCCAAAAACTATTTAATAGCTGGCTTAAGAGCTTTAAAAATCATGTTAAATTGTATTTACTTTGCTTTTATAATAATATATTATTAGCTAATATTAAGCATATTAAAGATAAATAAGTATATGTAATAATATTTCTTATTAATTAAAAATTATGTGATATTTTTAACATAGATAAAATTATACTATTTTATGTTATATTATCAAATTGAAATTTTGTTATAATATTATGTTATGATATCAAATAATAAAAAATATGATTTATATTTATTTTTATAATTAATGCTAATAGAACTGAGTATTTGTCACTACTTATTATTAGTTATATTAAATATCTATGCTGTTTTTAAAAGAAAACAGGAAAACAACTTGATTTTCAATATTATTTAAACACTTGTGCTTAGATAATTAATGATATTTTTAATAATAACTTATTAATTAGAACAATTAACTACATAAAAAAACTAAAACATATTGTTATTAGTAGACAATTTTATTAATTACAACTATAATATAAAATTTATTACAAAAATTTATATAAAATAGTTTGTATTTGACTTAACTGTATATATTCAATTTATAGATACTAAAATTATTTATTGTTTTAAGACATATTATTATTACTATTTTTTTTACTGTACATTAAATTTTTTTAATAATAATGCCAATAATATTTATGTAATTAACTAATTTTAAGCAATATATTTAATTTATAAAACATAAAAAAATATTTTAAATAAAATATTTATTAATTGTTAATACAAAGTTGATATTTTTTTAATTAATATAATGACAACTTTTAAAATAAAACTGCAAACTTAAAAATAATAACTAATTATAATCAAATAATAATATTAAAAAAGATTAAGAATTGTTATAAAAAGTTCAATTACATATAGTTAAATTATATATACTTATTAATTGAAAAATTGGTAAATCTATTTAAAAAAAATAATACAATTAATTTAGAATATTTGAATAATAATAAGATTGCAAATTATATTATAATAAATTGTAAAACAAAACATAATAGCTTTAATAAAAAACAAAAAATACAGAAAGTAATAAGTATAAAAAATATATTAACTGCTATTACAAATTTTGAACAGTTAATAAAACTTGAAAATAGCAAAAAATTTTATAATATAGTTAGTAAATTTGCTTATGCTAAATATATATTTTATAAAAAAATACAAAATAAACAAAAATAAACAACTCTTATAAGTTTTTTTAATATTATATAAACTATTTAAAGATTCTTATAAGAATATATAAATAAATTTATTTTTTAATAATATTATATAAAAAATACTTTTTGTTTTCTTAATTTTATGATCACAACTAAAGCAAAAAGTAAAAAAACTGCATTTATTATCTCTTTTAAAATATCTAATAAAGTTTTAATTAAAGAAGTTTTTTCTGTTATAAAAACTGCTAAACAAAATATTTTAGAAGTTTTTTTTTTAAATATTAGTAATAAAAAGCTGTTTTTAGTGGCTTTTAAAGCATTTTTCTTATTTTTGGATGGTTTTTTATCAGTCAAAGTTCTTCCAAAAAATACATTTGGATTAGTTCTAATATTGTTTTCATTTTTACCAAAAGCCCAAAAGTTTTTAATAATAGACCAGTTAACAAACTGGTTTTTTTAACTATTACTATTATATTTAATATTATTAATATTATTTCTTTAAAAATAACCAGAAAAACCAAAAATTTCAAAAAATAAAAGCAATTACTTACTTTGTTATTGTTATACCAAATTTTTTTGTGGTTTTAAATAAAATTTTTATTATATTATCTAGCATATTATCAGCCAAAATTAACTATTGGTTGTGCTATCAAATGTGATTTTTTTCAACAGATTATTACTAGTTTTAAAAACAAAATAACAGTCTTTGTTAGAATATCTATTCTTAAAAACTGGACTAATTAAATAAAAACTAAATTATTTTTTCTGCTGATTTTTGGTGCTGCCACTAGTGGTGCTTAAAAAACTATCTCTAGTTATTAAAGATTTGCTAAATAAGTAGCCTTTATTTTAATACTTGGTGCTATTTTTAAGATTAAAATAGCTCATATTAAGACTGTTTTTTAATCTGTAATGGTTTTTTGAATGTAAAATTAGTATTAAAGAACAATATAAAGCTTTTCTATATGGAGTTTGCTTTTTAAAAATCTTTAAAAGCTGTTTTTTTAGTTGAGTTTACAAGCTCTGTTTGTTTAATCACTCTTAAAATTGCCAAATCTTTGGTGATTATTGAAATTAGTTTTCTTTTTGCTGTTGTTATACTGCATAATATGTCTTTAAATATATCTGCTACTAATATTAAAATAGCACTTGGTGTTTTTGGTAAAATTGTTTATATTGTGCTAAAACCTATTAATGTTTGGCAATATGTCATTGTTTATTTAAAAAATTAAATGCTGTATCTGTTCTGAATTATTAATCAGTATTGGTAAGCAAAAATAGTATTAGAATTCTCTTTTTAATAAATCAAAATAAGACTATTCTGTTCTGTAATAGATTTAAGGCCAAATTAGTCAACTTTTTTTTGGCTGTATTGCTTTTAAAATTAGTAATATAATCTTTTAAATTAGTGGTTAGACATATTTTATCTTTCACTCTTCTGATTTTGGTCATCATTTTTGGTTTGCTTTAGTAATTTTTAGATCTCAAGCTGATTTGAATGCTGCTGTTGTCAAGACTAGCATTCTGAAAAAGTGCTATATTTGGTAAAAAACTTCTGAAAATTGGCACTGCTTTAAGTATTAAAATTCAGATTATTTGGTTTCAAACTATAAAATGTTTTTATTTTTTTTTTAGGTCTTTCAAGATTTTTGTATCATGTTTTGTGAGTGCTAAGTCTTATGCTAAAACTGCTGTATTTTTATTTGGTTCTGTTTCTATGTCTTTAACTGCTCCAATTTTTTCTGTTATTATTGTTAGTAATCTTATAGTTTTTTTTTAATTGGCTTTTTTAAAGTTGAATTTGGTCAAGCTTATAGTATTAATTAAGTTAATTACTGGCTTATTGGTTTTTTGGTTATTGTATTTAAGCAGTTTATCAAGAGTGATTTTACTTTAAGCAGTGTTTTTAGTTTTAAGATTAATAAGCTTATGATTTATTTAGTTTTTTAACAAGATTGTGAAAAAAAATTGTTTTATTAAAAAAAAACTGCTATATAGAAAATATTGATATATCTGATAATTTAAAGTGTTTAATTGTTGTTAATAATAATATATTTTCTAATTTAATGTCTCTTTTAATACATACATTTGATGATATTAAAACTGATCTTTTGAAAACAGCTAAATAATTGGTCAAATTAGTTTTCTGTAATATTATATTATTTAATATAATTCAAAAGATATCAAGTTTTGAATAAATTTTCTTTTATAATATTAATATTATATAGTTTAAACTGGCTTAAATAGTTAATTATATATAGAAAATGTGTGAACTTTATTTAATTTTGAAGCATTTAGTTTGCTTTTAATTTCTAGATATTGATTAGATTATGCTTATTAAATCTTATAATAAAAAAAATACTATATATACTTAAATCTAAAAAAACTCATAATAATCTATAGTAATTTATATTTATTAAAAATATAAATTATCTCAAATTTAACTATATTTAAGCTAATTAAAACCAATTATCTATTATTATTTTTTTAATTAGCAATACTAAACAAAAATATTATTAACTATATTAATAAAATTTTAATATTTAAAATCACAAAATTAGTATTTTTTATTAAATTACTTTTTTTATACTTTATTTATAACTTTAAGTTTAACAATTAAATTAACTTTTTGTAAATTATTGCAAAATTATAAACCAAATTCACAATATTTATAACAATAAATATTAATCTAACTAATTTTTTTTTAAATTTAAAGAATTAATTATTAAATTTTAAATTTTTAACTTTAAATATATTAAAAAATATTTAAAAAACTATAAATAAAAATTAAATATTAAATTTAAAAAATTAAATATTAAAACAATTTTTAAAAACAATTTTTTTAATCTGCTTATTTTTACTATAAAAAATAAATAATTTAATGTTTTTATATTTTTTATTTTAAACAAGTAAACTTAAACAATTAAAATAATATAGTTTTTTTTAATTATAATTAATAACTTTTTATATAAAGCTAATAAACTTGTAACTTATAAATTCAACTTAAAAAAACTGTTAAAATATTATATTAAAATATATTTAATTTAATTAATTAACTTAATTAATAAGATATTAATATATTATAAATTTTTTAATAAATATAATATATTATATTAAATTTTTTTTTAATAAGTAAGATCTAAATACTATTTAATATAATATATTAAATTAAATAATCTAAACTAGACATAAATTATGTTTTTACTACATATAATTAATTATTTAAGCCAGTTAAAATAATATTATACTATTATATAAACAAAAATTATATTACTAATATCAAAAAAAAACATAAAACATATGTGTTAAAACCAATACCAAAAATTTCAATTATATTAAGCAATTTAATAATATTTTATAACAATATAATTAAAAGATTACAGATAAAAAAAACATCAAACTATTCAATAAAATTAAACTTAGTTTTTTTATAATAATATAATATTTTAACAAACAAATTATATTCTATTCTTATAAACCAAAACTAAATTATACACAAAATTTATAATTTTATTAATAGCAATTTTAAAATCCTTAGAAATAAAGATAAATTTTAAATATTAGTCTTTAAAAATAAAATTTTTATATAAAACAGTATATATTACAATATTAAATAAACATAATAATAATAACTAAAATATACAAAATAAGAATTTGCATAAATTAAAAAAAAAATTTTACACAATAATCTAAAAATTCAGTATATTTTATAAATAACAAAGTTTATTATATAGAAAAAAAAATTAAAAAACTTATATTATTATAAAACAAATACAATATACTATAATATTGTTTATTATATAAATATTTATATACAGATATAGACAATTAATAATACAAAGCTTTTATAAAGTAAAAACAAATATTAGCAGTAATTTAACTTATATAATTAGCCACTATATAAGAATCTAAGTATTATACTTAAAAAAATTGATTCAATTTATGTTTCTAATTAAATTTTGGTTTAAGCCTTTATTTTACAACCAATTTTTTAATAGACATAGTGTATAGCTTAAAATATTTTACAAATAAAATGCTTTATATTTACAAAAATACATATACTATTAACTTTAAAATTTTTTTTGAATAATAGCCAAAAACACTATGTTTAAAAAAAATACAGTTTTAATTAGTATATTAGCTTTATTATTACCAAAAATTTTAAAATAGCTCTTAATTTTAGCCCAAAACATAATCAGTTTTTTTTTGATAATATTTACAATATGATATTATTATATTTAACAATAATTATAAAAGTCAAATAACATTAAAACTACTTTTAAAAAGCATATATTTAAAGCTATTTAACTATTAAAAATTATTGTAATTATACAAAAAAAAATACACTTTAAAGCCAATGTAATAATCTGTAACTTAACTATTGTAAACAAAACCAAACCAAAAACTTTGGCTTTAATATTCAGATTTAAATTATTAAAAAATAATATAGTATTAGTTTTTATGTTTATTAAACTCAAATTTTTTAAAAAGCTATTAGTAGAAACAAAAAAACATAAAAGATTGATATTTAACAACTTATTATACATTTAACAAAATTTATTTAAACTTAAAACACTTAAAAGTTGAGTATTTGCTACAGAAAAAAAAGATATTTAAGAATTTGTTAAAAAATCTAAATATACAACTGTTAAAACAAATCAGATAAAAATTAGTCTATAAAAGTCCAGTTGTTTTTAATGTTAAAAGTTTTTTCAATTAAAAATTTTATCTTTTTTATTATATAACTGCTTAATAAAAGTAATGTTAAAATATTTAATTAAGTAATAAATATTAAAAAAAACAGAATTATCAAAAATTACAATCATTAAAGTATTCTTAATAAACCTAAATACTAAAGACAAAATATTATACAAAAACAAATTATAATCACAAAAAATTCTGATTACATTAATCAAAAATTTTTAATTAGATTAATATTAAAACAAACAAAAAAAAACAAAAAATAGTAAAAAAACCAATTTAATATTTAAAAATTCAAAGATCTATGATCAAACAAATAGCCCAAAATACCATAAGCATTTGAAAAACTTAAGTAAAAGCCAACTTATATTTAATTTATACTTGCTTAAAAAACTTTAAGTCATATAAAAAAAAAGTAATAAATTATATTACTTGAAAAGTCCAAAAACAGACCAGCTTTTGATTTTAAATTCTTTTAAATTAAAATATCTTACTCATTGTATACAACAATTAAACAAAATTAAATTAGGTTTTATAACTGATGATAAAATATAAAACCATTAAAACCAAATAAAAAAATTGTTTATTAATTATAATTTTTTTTAAAATTTTGTTTATAAAAAATCTAATATCTAAATAAGTCGTAATTAGACTGAATTTTAACAACTTATTTGTAAACACAAAAATACTTAAGTATTTATGAACTTTTTTTTTGGCAATTAAAATAAACGAACTGCTAATTATTAAAAAAAGAGTGCTAACTCTATAATTAATAAGAATAGTTACTGTTTTATAATTATTAATTAAAATATTGCTAATTCCAAAAAAGTTATTTTTAATATCTAAAATGCATTAAATTATAGCTTAACTATATTTTACTCAAATTATATTATTAACAAAAACACTAACAATATTATTAACTAAAATTTGAGATATTATTTAACATAAATTAGCTTTTTAATTTCTATTATTAATTAGCATATATTATTATTTTAATTTATTACTTATTATTTTATTAAATTATCCAAATTATTATTTAATTAATAACCTAATTTGTACAAAACACAAATAAAACCAAATTGCAATGATTAAATTATGTAATATAATGAACTATATAACATTAAAAATTTGCCAAAATATTTAGTAATTTACCAAAATATTCAACAATTTACTAAAATAATTCATAGTTTATAGAAATAATTTGTAATTTGACAAAATATATCTTTAATTAACCAAAAAATTTAAAAAAAAAATACTAAATTATAACAACAAGTTGTATAAAAAAAACTTTTTTTTTTCAAAAAAATGTAATTTAATTATAATTAATATCTTCTACTAAATATTTTAATCAAAATTATTTTTTTACAAATCAATTACAATAAAACTTGTTTTAAAAACATAAAAATTTATAATTATTTTTGTTTAAAATTGATTAGTTACTAATTTTAGTAATTATTAGTAATTTCTAAGCTTAAATTTAAAATAACTTTCTTAATATATTTTTTCTTTTTTCTTCTTTAATTTATTTTATTTTATCTTTTATTTTATTTTTTTTATATTATTGAAAAATCTAGAATTAAGATTTTTTTGTAAAAGAGTTGATTTTTACAGTAAAATAACTACACACAATTTTAAAGAGCATATAGACAAATTTTTTTGGAAAAAAGTTGACATTTTTTTTCTGCAAAGTAACTATATAAATAATTAGCATAAAATTGGCTATTATAAGCCCAACAATATATACAGTCCAAAGTATAGAAAAATATTTTGGAAAAAAATTAACTTATTAAAAATTTATCAATTTTTATCAACAGCAGAATTAACAACAAATTGATATTAATAAAATCAAAAAAAAACAAAAAAACTTCTAGTAATATTTAGTGTTTTTTTAAGAATAATACAATAATAATTAAATTAAAATAACAATTACATCCAACATAATAACTCTAAAATATTAACAGTTAATTTATACTTACTATAAACAATAATTTGGAATCTAAGATAAAATTACAGTTTTTAAAAAAACAATTTTTTAATACATTGAAAATCGAATTAATAAATACTTTTTTGAAAATTACAATATTATAGAAGTTAAAAAAATTTTGTTTAAAAACTTAATTTATTACTTAAACAAAAATTTAAAAACTATTAGTACAAACACTTGTGCTATTTATTTTAAAAAACTTAACTATAATATCATTAAGTTTTGTGAAAAAAATATCTTGCCAACTTATAATTTGTTCTTAAACTTATGTTTAAGCTTAAAACAAGTAACAAAAGCAAATAAAAAAACACCTGTCTGTTGACTCACTATTAAAAATTAATTTAATAAAATAGTTATCAACTTTGATATTAATATATATAATAGTAATTTTGCTAAATAAAAAAGTTAGTTTAAAATCTTTTAATTTAAAAGAAAATATTATAACAAGTGATTTGTTTTCTGTAATTATAGCAGATAAAATATTGTTAATAAGTAGTGTTTTAGTGTTTTTGTGTTTTTTTAATTGTTAGATAAGTTGTTTACTAGAATGGTTAAAAAACTTAAATAACTTTAAAAATTTGGATTTTGGACATATTTACTTTCCAAATTTTATTGGCATAATTTTGTTTATTGATTTAATAAACTGGAAATTAGTTGATATATAATTATTACTAATTTTTAATTTTGTTAAGTATAAATAATTTTCAGTCTTTGATTTTTAGTAATTAATTAAGCTAAATTTTAAAGCAATATTTGAATTAATTGAGATTAATAAATTATTTGTGACTATAATAGTTAATAGATTATTTGGAACTATAGTATTTGATAAATAAAAAATACATATGATAACTGTTATATTATTGGCTAATAAGATATTTAATACTAAAATTTTTTCTGATTCTGGTTATAATTCGAAGTATAAAACCAGCAATTAAAATTTTAATATTAATTTCCCAATTGTTAATTATCTATTTTGGTCTTATAATCTGTTTTTAAGTGTTTTTGTTTATAGTAATAATAACAAATATGCATTTTTGTTGTCATAATTGAGTTATTAATAAGATTAATGAAAATAAAAAATGTGATTGATTTTAGAATCAATTAAAATTTCTTTGTTTATTTTAATATTGTAAAGGTTAATAAATTGTTAAATTATTAGTTAAGTATTTTTCTAATTTTTGATTAATAAATTTGCTAAACTGCTTTAATTTTAAGTCCAATTTAAATAATTTATCTATTATTAAATTTACAGCTTGAGCATAGTTGGCTTTAAGCTTGGCTAATTTAAAATCTTAGGCATATATAACTATATTTTAGAGAGTATTTGGGTATAATAGACATATTTATTGTAATAAACTACTGTATAATCTATAAATAAATTGGTTTAAAATTTGTAGTACTGTAAAGTAATCTGTATTTATTGCTTGAATTTGGCACAAATTTCTATAAAAACATCTTGAGTATATGATAACTGCTTCAATGTTGTTTTGTTTAAGAGTAATGAATTCAGTTAATAGTTAATTGATATTATTGTAATTACTAAAATATTATAGGAAGTTTTATTTAAAAGTATTGAAACTCTGAAACTTATTAACTAAGCTTTAATACTACAAATTAACAGTATTTTATAAGAAATATGAAATGACTTAAAAGACTCTAGCATTGTCTTATCTATTGGCTGTAATAACTTTGGCTATATTGTTTAACTATACTTGAACATTGTTTTTTTTGCCAGTAAATTTCTCTAATTTGACAATTAATATATATATTATTAGTACAAGTAGTTGTGATTGTAATTGTTAAGAAGCAGTTATTAGTACAATTAAAGAATTAATTCAGATAACTAAAAATAAGTTGTTAACAATAGAAGTAAAATTTAGATTGTTCAAGTTTATCTAAGTTTGAAAAATTGGAGTTTTGATTTCCAGTTTATTTGGGATTAGGTTTTGTTTATTATTTTTTTGATTGCTGTTTTTTTTTCTTTTAATTTAGTGTCTGCTCAATTATTAGTGAATTCAAAATTTGGTTAATATAATAGTAATTGAAGTTTTAATAGCATTATTAGTTGTAATTTAAATTTTTCAAAGTAATTATTATAGGTTTTTAACAGTTTGAAATTTTTCTGATTGCTTTAAAACAAAACTTTTACAATAGTCGGTTTTGTTGTTGATAATAACACAAATTTTGATAGTATATTAATAATATTTTTTAGTATATAATAATAAAATAAATATAATAGAAAAACAACTCTGAGTTTCTTTTAGTTAATTGATTGTATTGATTTAAGTATACTTGCTAATATTTGTATTTTGTTTTTGTCTTTGTTTATAAATATGATTGAAAACTTTTGTTGAATGTATCTTTTAATTTTACGATTTATTTAGTAATAATTGAAGTAAAATTGTAATTCTGTGATAAGTTAGTATATTAAAGTAATTTATTGTAAAAATTTTCTTTTGCTAATTTGAAATCTACTTGTTTCCTTAAAAAATATATAATTTTTTTATTAATATAGAAATTAAAGACTGATTTTGCTAAGAAACAATTGCTAGGTATTTTTAACTATTGTTGATATTGTTAAAATAAAGATTTTGTAAATTCCAAGTGATTTGTTTTTATAACTTTTAAGTTTGCCATTTTTTTGAATAATTGATAATAATGCTTTGTTCTCTGTTAAATTATATTTTATAGAAAGCATTAAATATTACAGATAATAGTTTGGGATATTAGAATAAATAACAAATCTGTAATTTGATGCTCAATAACTAATTATGCTATTGATAGTTTCTAAAAATTTTTGGATTTGAAAATTTTGGTTGAGTTTTTATATAATAAACAGAGATCTACTTAATAGTTGTTTTTCTGAATTTTTTTTTCAACATAAAGATTAGTTTAATTTGGCAGCTATGCTTCTCTGGTAAGCTATCTTTAAGTTTTTACTCTTGTTTTACAAATTTTTTATTAGACTATCTTTGACATTAATTTTTTAGTGCTTAATTTCTTAATTAATTAGTAAACAACAAAAAAATAAAATAAAAAATAAAAAAAAATAAAAAATTAATATTTTATCAATAGTCATAATTAAAAACTAGTGTGGTTAAGTGAAAAATGTTATTAGCATAAATTGTTAATAAAGTTAGGAAATAATAATGTTAATTTAATAAAAAAAATAACATAAATTAGATGATAAAACAATAATTTTATTTGATATTTGGATAATTTTATTTTAAAGTATAGAAAACTATCTTTTAAAAAAAAATATATTATAAATATTTATTGTTAATTAACTAAAAATTTGTTTAGATCTGTAAATATATTTTTTCTTTTTAATACTACTGCTATATATACATAATTTTTATTATATGAAATTTTATATATTCCTATTTTTTTCTGTGCTACTTTCTAAAACTGTGCTTATTTCTAAACAATATACCATGATTTTTGAAAATATGTTGTAATTTTCTAATAATATGTTTATTTTTTGCAAATATATATATTTCTGAAAATCTGTTCATCTATTAAGTACTATTTTTTTATTAGCTTATTTTTATGATTTGTTTTTTTTATTTCTTTTTTGTATTCTTATTTTATAAGTAATACTACTAATAATTTAGAACTTTTTCTCAGCATAATATTAATTGATAGTTGTAATTTTTTTAAAGTTATCTAATTATTTAATTAAATTTTATATATTACTTATAAATAAAGATAGTAGAATGTTATTTTTTTATTCTATAGCAGTTTATATGTCTTAAAAAACAGCCAAAATGTTTGCTTGTATTGAATTATTGGCTATTAATTTAAAAATAGCTGTTATTATAAATAATTATTTGGATTTTAGAATAAATAACAAACTTATAACTTAATACTAGATAAGTAATTATAAGGATAAATTCTGAAAATTTTCGTAATCTGAAAATTTTAGTTGAATTTTTTGTATAATAAACAGAGATTTAATAACAAATAATTGGCGAAACTTAGTATTTAACTTTTTGGCATAATAATTAGTTTATTCTAATAAATATATTCTTTTAGTTAAGTAATTATTATTATTTAATTTATGTTCTGTCTTAATATTTTTTACTAGATAATTTTTAATATTATAATTTTAGCGTTTTTTTTAATTACAACAAAATAAAGAAGATAAAAAAAATCAAGAAATTAGTATTCTGTTAATAACTATAATTAAGAATTATTGTTTTAGTATAGTTAAGTATTAGTTATTATTAGCATAAGCTGTTAATATAACAAAAAATAATAAATAATTTAATCAAAAAATAATGATAATATGAATTAAATAGTAATTGCTAATTTTATTGATAAGTAAATAATTCTACTTTAAATAATAATAAATTAACTTTTGAAATAAATAAATAAAAAAGTAAGTCTTAAATTTTTGTCAGTTTTTTTTCTTCTATTTTTACTGCTCTATAAATATAATTTTTATTATATAAAATTTTTTAAAATTCTTGCATTTTTTTTATAAAGATTTTAGGAATTCTGAAATTTTGTGATTCTTATTAAAAATATTACTAAAATTCTGAAATTCTGAAATTCCAGTTGAAAAAAATTTCAGAATTTTTTTTTACTATACCCATTTCTAATTGGCTATTTATTCAATTTATTATTTTTTTTTATTATATAAATAATACTGTTTTTGTAAAAAAATTTAATTTACTTAAAAAAAATTAAAAACAGAAACAATTTGATAGCTTTTTTTTCTGTTTCAAGAAAGTTTTTAATTAACTAATAAACAGCTATTCAAATATGAATTTGGTAATTCAAATATTCGAAATCAAATAATTATTATTCAAATAACAGAGTATAAGAGTTAAATAATATTGTTATTTTTCTCTTTAAAGAAATTTTTAAAATAAATATGATTAAAAAAATATATAATATAGACAGTATAAGTTTTAGTTGAATATTTATTTAGAATTTAATTCTAAAAGTTTTGAAATTGTTTGCTAAATTAATTTTAAACAGAAAAGCAAATCAAGCAAAAAGACAAAAAATTGAATTTAATAAAGTTTAGATTGTTTTTGTTGTATGCTTCAAAGTGTTTTTCTAATTGTTATAATAAGTATAAATAATTATTTATATAATAAAAAACAAAGTAAAATTTAACAATCTTACAAGAAATACCACTTTTATATTATAAGTTAGATTAACAAGTTAACAAAAAACAAGATAAAACAGAATTATATAATAATAAAATTAATTAAAAGAGAATTCAATTTTAAAGAGTAAATTAAATTAATATTAATTTAATATATAAAATTAGTCTTACAAATATCTTAGTTGTAATTTTTTTAAAAATAACAACAGAATTTAAAAATAATAATAATTTGTACTGTTAATAAAAGATAACATACTAATATAATTTTATGTCTTATATTAGGACTTTTAAAATTTAATATTAGGTATTAATTGTATTTTTAATAATATTTATTTTATAATTTTTAAAACTAACAATTATAAATAAATATTAATAAGTAATTTTATTATAAAAATGTTCAAATACTTGAAAAAAATTGGGAAAAAAAATAATTAAATTAAAAAAAATTGAATATTAAAAAATAATTTTTATTACTTTTATTTATATATATCTTATATATTAAAATATGCTTTTCTAAAGCTAAAAAATATATAATTTATATAGTTATTTAAAGTAATTAATGACCAAATTAGCAACTAAGTTAATAATTAAGTTATTAATTAAGTTAATAATTAGGTTATTAATTAAATTATTATTTATTTTCTAAAAATAAGATGGCTAATTATATAATATTAGTGGTTAATATCTGTAATAATTAATAAAAACTATGATTTTCAATTATAATAATATTTTAAGTAATAATTTGTATATATATATATTTTATACTATTATTTTTATTTTTTAAAACAAAATCGTTTTGATTAATAACATATTTTATTTTTTATAATAAAAAATAATCCTGTAAAATTCAATTATAAAATTATTAAGAGATTTTGACAACAAAATTATTAAAGTCCAATCAAAACATCTCGAAAAACTAATGTTTTTCTTTGTTTTTGTAAACAATATATAGAGCAATTTTGTAAAAATAGTCAAATTTAAGCAATTTATCATTTAGGTTATTTATAAAAAACTTTACCAAAAATTTTTACCACATTAGAAAAATTATAAATTAAAATTACTTTACTATAACAATTGAAATTAAAACACAATTTGCAAAAACATATCTTAAGATTAAAATAAGTAAACAAACTATTTATAATAAATTTTCTTAATTTGATTATACAACTGTTTTATTAAGATATGTATCTTTATTTATCAAACAAGCCAAACAAAACTGATAGTATAGACTCAAAAATATTCTAATTATAATTGGAATAAAGTAGTATTTTTAGATAAAACAACTTTATAAATAGTTTGAAATATTTACTTAATTTGGTCTTATTTAAGTAAACTTATTATACCAATAGTAAAACATATATTTAAATTTTATATATAAAAAGCAATTTGTGTATATAAAAAAATTGAAATGTGTATCTTTACAAAAAATAATATGAGCTAATATTTTTATTATAAAATTCTTAATAAAAATTTATATTACAATATAATTAATATACAAAAAAATATAAAAAGTATTAAACACTTAATATAATATACAAAAAAAGCTATATATTGTAATATTATTACCAATTTAACCCATAGTTTTTTTATAATTACTTATAGTTATAATTTACAAATCAATATAAATTGTGTTTTTGTAAAACATAACAGTAGATTATATGTATATATATAAAATATTAAATATTTTTGTTATAAAAAAATTTACCACATCAAATGTGTCTTAAAAAAAAACTTTCTGAATACAAAAAAGAGAGATTATTTCAACAAAAAAGTTAGAACATACAAACAGTAAGATTTCTATGATTATTAAATATTCATATTCTTCTGTAATACATGTATAAAGTCATATAAACTAAAAAAACTTCTTAAAAAATGAACAAACTAACCACAAATGCTTAACAAATATGCACATAAATAACTCAAATATTCAATAATAGAGAATAAAAAAACTCACTGTTAAACTTTTTCTTAAATATAATTGAATTTTATTAAAGATACCAACGAATTTATTTCTATATAAACTATTTGAAATAGATTAGTTTAAGAAGGACTTCACTTATGTATTTCTTGTCTTAAGTTATTAATTTCCAAATCAAATAAAAAAAACATTTACAATGAGCTTATACTTATGAAAATTAGACAGTAGAAAATTTTAAATGAGTTGTTTGGTTAGATGAATATACATATATACAATTAAAGTTACAAGATTTAGACATATATGGTGTAAATCTTTCAAAAAGTTTCATAAGGATTGTATTACAGCCACAGTTAGAAAAAGCTTTGGTCATATGTTTTGAAGATGTTTTTTATGGATTGGTTTGGGTTTTTTGGTTTCTTTGATTGGTCATATTACTGGAGTTATATATCACAAAATCTTGGCTAATTATATAATTCCTATAGTAAAACCTTATGTAAAAAAAACTAAAAAAAAGTTTTTTTTTCAGAAAGCCAATACACTAATTCACACATCAAAAGTTACATGTTTTTTTTTTACTTCTTCAAATATTGAATTACTTCCTTGGTCAGCACAAAGTCTTGATATTACTCTAATAGAAAATTTTTAATTATATATTAAAGTTAAAATTTGTCAATGTAATTCACAACTCTCAAATATTGTACAATTGAAACAATAGATTAAGAAAGAATAGAATGTAATACCTATAAATTACTATTATAATTTGATCAAGTCTATGCTATATCAAATTCAACTATTCTTAAAGCAAATAAAAATCAAACAAAATACTAACATGTATTTTAATATAATAATAAAAAATTAACGATTTATAAGTTAGTTTTTTTATATAACATATTATAAAAGTGTTTAATATTTTTTATACCTCTCTGTATATAAATGACAATATTAAATTTTTCAGCATAATAATAATTCAAAACATATTTTAAAAAATGTTTACACAGATCTTAAAATATAACTACTAAATTACATTTTATCTTGGCTATTATATAGTTTAAATCTCAATCCAATTAAGAATATTTGGGCTATTCTTAAATAAAATATTGAAAAAAAGATCAAAGCAATAATAGTACACAAAAAAATATTTCTTAAATAATTTTTATTATAATAGTAGAAAAAAAATAGAATAATTTGTTTAATAAAATTATTTTTAATTATATTACTAGTATACAAAATCGAATTTAAGATTGTGTTAGTATAAAAAAAAGACATACTAAATATTAATTTTTTGCTTATATATTTTTTATTTATATATCTATTAAATATTAAAATTTTAACAGAAATTATTATGTAAAAAATAAAAAAAATACTTTGCTATTACTTTTTAAAAGAACTATAGTATTAAGTAACAAATTTTAAGCTTAAATAATATTGTTAAAGTCTATTAAAAATTGATTAAATTAAAGTTTATACTGGTTTTTTTTTGTTTAATTTATCTTTATACAGTTTAATTTTTCTTTTTTTTTAATTTATTGTTAAGAATGCTGTTCTTTTTTATTGAAAAAAACAATTTATGCTTTTTGATTATGTTAAAAATAAAGCATTTTTAGGTATTATAGAGCATATTAGTCTTAATAAGTTTTTGTTAATGATTAAGAATCTTTTTAATAGTAAAGCTAATAAACTGTTTGATATTTTTAATAAAATATGAAAGCATTATAGTAAACATGGTTTAGATTTTTTTTTGTGTTTATTTAATTTGTGTCTGGTGACAAAATTGGTTTTTAATACTTAAAAAGAAATTTAAGTATTGATAATTTTAAAGTTTTATAAATAAAAAAGTGTTTTGACAAATACCAAACCAATTGTTCTTATTGAGACTATGAAAAAAAATTTTTTAAAGAATCTGTTTGATTAAATATTCAAAGTCTGTAGTAAGCACAATATTTTATATAAAAACAATTTTTTGGTTTTAAAAAGCACTTTAATTTAGTCTTTTATCTTTGCTATTGGATTTGTTATTGAAAACACTTTGAAAAAAATCAAAATGTGTAACAGATTTATGCAGATTTTAGAGTTTGTCAAAGATAGTAGTCTAGTTTTTAGTCTTCTGTCTGCTTTTAAACATTTAGTGCTGTTGCTTATTTTTTTTGATTTGAGTTTAAACATAAAAGTAGAAATCTATGATTTGTTTTTTTTGACTTTGGTTGAAATGCAAACTATTGTATTGGCTTTTGAGTGTATTTTAGCTTCTTATTATGTTCTAATTTTTTCTAATAGTTAAATTTCTATAGATATGTGTTAAAATGAATTGAAATTAGAAGTATTTGATTTTCATAATAAGTGTTAAATTAAGTATTATTACATTAATAATTTGGTTAAAAATAAGAACATTTTTGTAAATTAAACCAAGATAAAAAACTATTCTGCAATAATAGACAATAAGTATACTAATAGATTGACAAATCAAATTACTTTTTTAAAACTTGTTCTTTTAGTAAATATTAAAAAAAAGTTTTTGTTGGCTGATAACAAGACAGTATTTAACAATGTTTAATATTTTATTAAATTATTATATAATATTATAAGACGTTTTTAATAAAAAATTAGATCTAATTTCAATGTAGTAAATTTTTTATTATTAATAATATTAATTAGAAGCTTATTGCTTTAGTTGGGCATTTTAATTCTTACAAAGCTACTAGATACACAAACAAATAAACTGCTAATCTATATACATACTTGATAAAAACACTACATAAAAGATTGTCTATAATTGTTAAGAAGTATTTATACAACTATAATTATCTAAACATGCTGTATATATGTAATAAAATAGAGTTTTTAGATTATAGTTTTGTTTGTATTCTAAATTTGTCTGTTTATTAGAAATTGTTAAATAAGTGTTTTTTTATATAAAAGTCTTTAATTAATACAATTTTGGTTTTGTTTATAGTTCTTTAATTATTGGTTTTATGTATTTTTGATATAAGTTTATATATAATTTTGTACAAAAAATTTGTGTTTAAGAATTGATTAGAGGAAACCAAAACTTTTTTCAGAAATGTTAATTTAGTCACAGTTAAATTGATTAAGTTTGTTCAAAGCTTAGTAATTGGTTATAAGGAATAAATTTAAGTGTTTAATTTGAGATTTTAAGTAAATATAAATTATAAAAATTTGTTAAGTAAAGATAACTTCTTGTTTGATATTGTTTGCAGCCTTTTTGCTAAGGTTTTAAATAATATTATTTGGTTGTTGAGAATTACAAAGAGTTATGCTATTAGTTTTGATTTAAGAATAGGTTATTTGTTTTTTACTAATGTAAATAAGAAAGTTTTTATTAATATAATTATATAGTATAATTTTAATTGGCTGAATAACTGGTTACATATAGCAAGTTTGTAATTTATATTTAATTTTGAACTTTAAATAGTTGTATTATATTAAATAGTAATTGAACTTTACTTGTAAATGCAAATAAAAATTTTTTTTTCTATAATTTATCTACTTAAAACTTAATAATAATTAGATTTAAACTTAAAATATTATTAATAATTAAATAATTTAAAACAATTTTCCCAAAAAAGTATTTTAGAATATTTAAATAATATGATTTTTATTAACAGCAAAATTATTTATATACGTAAAAACAGCAAACTTAATATAAAAATTCAAAACAAACTAGAATTTACAAAGTTTGACAACATAATAAGTTTTTTAATTTTAAATAAAATAAACTTAATAATATTTACATTAAAATTTATATTTAATATATTTATAACAAATATAATTTTAATATTATTAATGCATAATTATATTTTTAACAATAATAAAATCTTAATCTTAAGTTTTAAATACATTGTTTTAATAATTTTAGAAATCAGAAGTTTAAGATTGTAATAATATTAACAAAATTTTAAAATCATAACTTTTTAAAAACAATTTTAGTTAATAAACATATTAATAACCAAATAACACTTTATATTTAATCTAAGTTCTTAGTTTTTTTGTATTTAAAAATATTTTCAGATAGATTACTGGCTTAAATAAAATAATATTCTTAAATCAATTTTATTTAATATTATTTAAAATTTTAAAATTATATTTTTAACACTTTTTATTAATCTATTTTTACAAAAAAGTTAATTAAACATCCAAAAATTTATTTAATACCAATAAATACAGTTTTGTAATTAATATCAAAAAAATTACT
This sequence comes from Geosiphon pyriformis, assembly GCA_016748015.1. Classification (NCBI taxonomy): domain Eukaryota; kingdom Fungi; phylum Glomeromycota; class Glomeromycetes; order Archaeosporales; family Geosiphonaceae; genus Geosiphon; species Geosiphon pyriformis. Next base: position 1,357,938 of record JAAOMT010000664.1, read on the forward strand.
TATATTATAAACTTTTTTTTTAATTATAATATTTATAAGTAATATAAAAACAAAAATATAATTAATTATTTTTATTATTATTTTTTGAATTGCTTTATATAGTAGCTTTAGTTATAAAATTATTTATTAAAAAATTTATTAAACTGAGATTTAAACACTTTTTAAAACTGATATTTTTTTAAAACTATTTTTAGTTATAAAGAAAATTAATTTTATCAGCTTGATTTAAACATGTAATTAATAAAACATTAAAATAAAAATCCAAAATTAAAACTAAACGATTTTTTTTTAAATAATAGCCTAATTAACAAAAAATAACCAATTATCTTAGATATTTTGTAAATATATTGAGCTAAATTATTATTTATAATAATTATAATACTAAACTTTAAATAATCAGATTCCAAACCAGAAGTAAAAATTTATATATTAATAAACTTATTTTTAATTTTAAAACCTAATTCGATTTTTTATTATTGGCTTAATAATAATAAAAACCATATTGTTTATTTTTTGTGTTATCTTATAATATTTTTTTGCTTGGCAAAATTGTTTATTTTTTTATATTATATATAACAATTTTTTATACTGACTTATTTATTTAAAAAATAATATAATAGTTTTATTCTTAAAGAATAATTTACTAAATCTCAATAAAATTATAGTAACAAAGCCAAAAAGTGTTAACATATTTGTTTTTAAGTTATTTAATTAAAAAAAACAACAGCAAAAAATAAATATAAGCAAATAATATATTAACAGTTTTCTTAAAAAAACATTCAAATTTATATTAATATTTACAACTAATATTTTAATAAATATAGTTTTAAGAAAAGAATTAATAAGAAAAAAAATAGAATTCAACTTTTAATATCAAAAAAATCTAGTTAGAAAAAATCTTTAAATTGTGTTTTAATTTGTTCAAATAAAAAGGCACTATTTATATTATATTTTAGTTATTTGAATAATAATAAAAATAATAACTTGGTTTTCAAATTTTTAAATAAAACAAAAATTATATTAAAATCGTTTTAAGTAGGTTTTTTTGAAAAAACTTTTAATTAAAAATAAAAATAGTTTTAAATTAACCAAAAACTGGTTTATTATTATTTATTTAAAAAACGTGTTTTATAAAATACTATTAAGCAGTTTTAACAATTCTACATATTTATTGATAAAAATACTATTAATTATTTTATAAAGTATTAATATTAATAAATTAGCATATTAAAATACAAAATTGTAAATAAAAAATTGAGCTTAATAAAAACCTATAGATGTGGATCCATACATCTGAAAAAACAAAAATAGATTAACTAGAACTTGGATGTGGTATCTTTCCTAAGATTCTTTCCATCCCATATTTAGCTTCTTTTTTCTTTACAAAACTGTTCGAGTTTAGCATGCAAGTCATCATCTCCACTTGTCTCTTTTATTGAATAATTAGTTGAGCTGGCCTCATTAATATATTGAGCGAGTCAGATATTCAAATGGATTTCGTTTTCAAATTTCTTCTCTGATAGTTGATTCAAAACATTATTTTCGGACATAGGCATTATTTGTTATTTGCGCAAGGGCAATCCTTGGGCATGCATGTTCCAGATTTCATATATTCAATGAGTTGAAGTGTAATATCTATTGGTCATTGTTATAGCCACATTTTTAACTCTTTTTCGGGATTGTATGATTTCCTCAAATGTTTCTGGAGATAAATAAGATGTACCTGCACAATAATATTCAGCTGTTATGCATTTCATTCTTTTTTTGTAATTGGGTATTTATAAGTAATTATATATAATATCTAATATTAATAATTTTGTTATTTATCTTATATTTTTTAAATATATCAATAAGTATGTCACTGTTATTTCCCATAATATTTATTATTATTATTTATTATGGATAATGTGAAAGACCTTAAGAAAGAATTATATAACATCCTCCAAGATTCTTCAGAGATACTTGGCTATAATAGTAACTTGCGGAATAAGTATGGGGAGCGAGAAAAAGATTTTAATCGGGAGATGGAGAGGTGGGATCAGGAGAGAAAAAAATGGTGCCAGAATCTAGTGGGTGATTAAGCCGCTCCAGATTAAGATAAATTCATTGAAAGATAAGTTAGCTTCAGGCCAGAATGATCTATCTTCAGCCCAAAAGGTCTCATCGAAGAAAATAACTGAATTAGAATACATAAAAGATGAATTGACATCAAAAGTCAACGAGTTGGAGCTATTGAAATCGGAATCTGTAATTGGAGGAGGTAATGAGGAGCAGAGGAAGCAGAGGAAGCAGAGCTTTGAGTCCTTGACTCACCCCATTGTGCCTACAATAAAAAATATAATGAATTCCAAAGAACAGGGATTAGAGTCTCCAATTCATGATATTTCAACAATTAGCAAACCTAGAAAGAATCTTCACGAATTTTTTCACAAAAATCTTTTATACCGGATCCAGAGTAATGTTTCTTCTGATGTAACATCTTAGGATATATAGATAAAGTCTAATCTATTACCGCCCAATAATGAAACTTCGTATCTTGTACAACAGGGAACTCATACTCCCTCTCTGATCGAGTAATCACATCCACAGATTTCAGTGGTAGGTAAAAAAGCAGTTCCTATTATAGCAAGTATTTTTATGTCACCGCTATTTTTTACCTTGTTGGTAATCGCAGTTGTGTATTATATGATCCTAAAACGTATTTGGAATGAAAAGAAGGGTCGAGCGAAGTGGGAAGCAGAGCATCATTTCTCCAGAAATAGCTTTGAGGCTCTGCCTCTCAGTATGTAAATCTATATCGGATATGTAAAATCTATTTCGGGACGGGATTGATATAAATAAGATATGAAAATAGTTAAAAAATATAAAGGATCAGAGATTAATAGTATATTAATAAAGAAACTGTGGGACTTGGATTGGCATTTCGAGGTGGATGTGTGTTAGCTTGCTCTAATGCCTGCATTAGAGCAAGCTTTTGTTTACGATTGTAATATTTCTCAACGTCAGTAATAGATGAATAAGAGGCTTCACACCCCATAAATCATTCTTTGTAAAAGGTATTTTGGCTTGGATAAAATGAAAATATCTTGGTATCCCATTCGACTCTCTCTTACTACTTGACGCGTCCATTGCTTGCTTAATTCCTCCAGAATATACAGTATTCTAATGGTATAAAAAATGTGGAATGAAAAGTTGCTAGCGCAATAAAAAAATGAGACACTTGTTTGAATGACATATAAATTTTCTTTTGTAAGACTACTGATCAAATCGCCATCATGACGTCAGATGGCAGTGATCAGCAGTCTTACAAAAGAAAATTTATACGTGTGTTTTTGTTTTGGGATGGCAGTTTGGAAAATTATTTTATTTTATTTCTTCTAACTCACAATGATCATTTAGCTCTTGTCACTTATCTGACCTCAAACTTTCATAGATTTAACGCCATTGAAGGCCACTCTCAATAAGCGACCATATGAGAAGGAAGAACTTTAGCTGTAAGTCCCGTTTTTCTACCTGCTACGTATCACTTTACAATAAGAGATTCTTAACTTTTCTTTCTTTATATGGTAAATTTATCCAAGACGTCTCTATAGTATGTGCATTTAGGGAGACGATTGAAGAGTTGTCATCAAAAATTGAAGAGAAACTTGCAGTGAAGGTGCCCTCTATGTGTAATATTAATCCGACACCTAATATTTTTAAATATTGAGTTTCTATTCCTGCTAAAGCCATTCTATTTTTTTTCTTTTCAATAAACCACCTTGATGATTAGAAATATTTGGCCTGCTATTTTTTTCTCTATTCTTTTTTTACCCACATTGTCCATGCGGTCCTCAGACGGTGGATAATGCCTGGAAGTGTGAAGAAGAGATGTCATGCTTGTCCTCAGACAGTGACCTTTTCAACACAATCCTGTTTACTGGTTTACCCTCAGGTGATCAGTCGGCAGAAGTGCAAGTGGAAAGATCTCACTTACCCTCAGGTGGTGAACTTTCTACTTGTAAAGGTAAGCCACCAAGTTTTGTGTGGTCCTCAGACAGCAAATTGGTGGCGAATTTTTCTCTACCCACATTGTCCATGCGGTCCTCAGACGGTGGATAATGCCTGGA
>JAAOMT010000664.1:1364755-1389568 GCA_016748015.1 Geosiphon pyriformis
TCAAAATGAATATGCTATTTCAACTATTAATGCGAGAATATTGATTGTTTAAATAGTCAATTAACATTATAAAAAAGATTTTATACTTTTCTACCTACTTCCTTGAATATTTAGCTCTTTTGATAATATTTTTGATCAATTAAATAGAGATTCGACTTTTTAATTGATTAGAAAGCCAACAACCCAATCTCCTATTTCGGATTAGGTTTAATTATTTTGCTTTTAAATATTTAACAATAAAAAAACTTTTCACTCCAAATAAAAAATTTATTAAACCTCTCAAGATTCTTTTAAATGGCTCTAAATTTAAGTATTATAAAAATAAAAATCAATCTGAAATAAAATTTCTAAAATTTAGGAGAGAATTTTTGTAGCTAAATGAATTACAAAATTTTGTTTAACATTTAAAAATATAATAATATAGATTTATTAAGCTAATAAATTAAGGACTTCTGTTTTATTATATCTTTAAAAGTTAAAAATTTAGGGAGATTTTAATAGTAAATAGCTATAGCTAGGATGGTATGATTGATTAAAAGGAATATTTGGTGTGATTCCATACATTCCACCAGAAGTATTAAGAAGAAAAAAGTTTACTCCAGCTGGTGATATTTATAGTTTTTGAATGTTATTATGGGAATTAGCAACAGGAAAGCCTCCCTTCCATGATCGTGAACATGATCACCTTATAATGGTTATGTTAAATGGTCAAAGACCTAAGATTACCTCCCCACTTATTTCATCTTGTATCGCTGAACTCGCTGAAAAGTGTTGGGATGTTAATCCTGAGAATCTTCCTAATGCTTGGTAAGTTTACCTAAAGTTGGAAAAACTTAACTGAATATATAAGGAGAATTTAAGTAAGAAGTCTACAGATGAAGAATATAAAACTGAGTCCTGAAATCGAACAGTTTTTAGAATCTGATAAATATGTAGAAGAAATGGCAGATGGCGACGACTTAATGACAACAACAGCGATAACTCGCATTCATCCAGGAGCAGTCTATACAAGTCGTCTTTTAACTTTGCAAATGATCGATTTTTCTAAAGGTTAATTTAGCTATTTTTGTATTGATTAACTCATTGATTTAATTATTAGACAGTAAATTAAAATTTTATTTCATCTTAATTTTCTCTAATATTTAAAAGAGTTAGTCTATTTACCTGAAGGTAAGAAGTTAAAAAAAAAGGTTGAATATAATTATGTACTTTACATTCTAATATTTTAACCGTTATTTTACTATTTATTATATATTAGACGACTCTTAATAGATCTAATCGTAATCGGGTATCTTTATATTCTATTCGTCTCTAAAATGAGATTAATTTTATTACTTATTTAAAGGATATATTTTAGATAGGGTTTATTGCAATCCCAAATTTTAATTATATTAGTTACAATATTTATTAGATTCATTTCAATATATATTTTATTAATTTATTATAAAGCATATTCTGTCTCACCTAAAAAATAATATTCAAACAAATAGTGATTATTTGAGAATAGTTTATCTTCAAGAGGAACTATAATAACTAATAATAATTATGATAATTATAACTAATAATAATAACTAATAATAATAATAATAATAATAAAGTGATTCAAATATAGAAATATTAATTAGATAAACCAATTAAACTTGAAACTTTTATAAAAAAGCAATCACTAAAACTTTTATTTATTAATCTTTTTAAAAATAAGATCTCATAGTTGATTTTAATTTAAAAGAGCGAGTTTTAATGAATTCATATATAATTTCAAATATGACATTTCTAAATGTGTTACGCATATAATAAAATGAAGGGTAAATATCAATTGGTATCTGTTTTATTTAGTAATTATCCAAAAAAAAATTATTTAATTGATAAAATATGTGAATAAACAATAAAAATTTTTAATCTCTTAATATATATGTCAGTGTAATTTGTTTCAATGATAATTATTAAAAGTAGAATTAAATTTCTCAATTCGTGATCAAATACGATTATAATTTTTTTAAACTCGATAATATAAATGAATAGGATATTATGTGATTAAGTTTTTTATCTTTTAATTAAAAATATCATATTTCTCATTTTTTTTAGCACGTCCTTTAAAAATAAAGCTAGAAGTTGAGTTTATTAGCTAAATTTAAATAGCTTTTGTTCATAGCTATTAAAAAACTGCGTGTGTAGTTAATTAATTAAAATCTAATTACTTAAAACAATAATTGCAAAATATCTTTTGTTTTAATATATAATATTATCATTAACCAATAAAAATAATAAAAAGATATTACAAGTTAAAAGTAAGATTACCTTTAAAAAAAAAGTAAAAATTCTATTTATTTAAATTTTTTTAAATTTTAATTATTGATAACTATATTGTTAAATTAGTTAAAAATTGAAATAAAAACACAACAATTAAAAAAAAATTAATAACTAAAAAACAATATTGTTTTTTTTTAGATTACAATTTATTTGTATTATGAATTATTTAATTATTATTAATCACGAAATTAAATCTATATTATTATATTTTTTTAAATATTGAAAAAAAAATTATTTAATTAAAATAATATTCAAAAATATGTATATTTTAAATTGTAAATATATGTTTTATTTTATAATTTTAATAATTTATAAGCTTTAACAATAATAATTATTTAATATTTTACTTTTAAGTTTTTGTTAAATTATTTTAACAAATTAATATAATTACTTAATAAAAAAAAATCTTTTTTAGAATGATGTTTTATGCTTAAATACAATAATTAATTTTTTTTATAAACCGTTATTTAACAAAATTAAATATAAATTGATTCAATATTTGAACTTGGTCTAATTTATAATTGTTAATATATATCTATTTTATTATTTACATATACTTAAATATTGTGTTTTTTAAAATAATACAACTGTCTAAATTTTAAACAAATTAATATTAATATAAAATTTTATCTTTTTATTTATTTTTAGCTTTAAAAAAGTATTAGTTATTTTATATTTAAATATATTTATTTATTTTTATTAAAATTAAAATAAAATTTTATTCAAAATAAAAATCATTTTTTTATTTAAATTTACAAAGTTTCTTAACTGTAACTAATATTTGTAGTCAATTTTAATTTCTAAAAAAATTTAATAATCTAAACTAATAATTTTGTTTAAAAATTATTTATAGACTATTAATTGTTTTGTTTAAAATTTAAATTCATAAATTTTAATTATAAAAAACAAGCTATTTATATAATAATAATAATAATAATAATAATAAATTTCACAACACAAATTGCAATATTAAGAAAAAATATTTAAAAGCAGCTTTAAGTAAAAATACAATTTGAAATATAAGAATTTAGGAAATTTTCTTAAAAAAAAAAAAAATACAAAAAAAAAATACAAAAAATTAAAACAAACAATTTTGATAAAAAAACAATAAAACATTAGCATTATTGTTATATACATAATTAAATAAATTATCTTATCTATTATTAATAAAATAGTTTACAAAATTAATCTTCAAATTATTAATATTAAAAAAGTTTAAACTAAAAATTAATACTTTTAAATACTAAAATTTATTTTTATAACGCTAAAAGTGTTTGTACTATTAATAATATTTATTAGAACTTGTAATAATGCTTTTTTAATCTTGTTCTTAAATATTGTATTTTTAAAAATACCCAGTTCTTTTTTTCAAATTATTATAATTATAGTTTGTAAAAAACTAAAAAAAGTTTTACAGAAATCTCTGTTCATAAACTATTTGTTATTGTATTTGTATATAAATATGCCTAGCGTTGGTTTTTTTTGTATTAAAAAAATATATTTTTAATTGCCGTGTTAAAGTTAATTTTTAAAGAATTACAACCAGTCTAAGATATTTGTTTATAAATTAAAAAATATATATTTTGTGTAGATGTTAAATTTAAATTATTTTAAAGTTAAACAATTTATACTTTTAAAGTATAAAATATAAAATAAAATAAATTTATCAGTCTACTAAAATTAATAACTAATCAATTTTAGAGTTATTAGTTTATAGTATAATAAAATAAATTTTAAAGAAATAGATAAATTTTATTTTTTTGTGTTTTGATTTAAATTTGTATTTTTTATCGTAAGTGTAAAAATATCTTAAATATTTTTGTAAACTTTCAATATTATATAGTTTGGGTATTGGATAATCTAATTATAGGATTTAATTACACTTGTATATTATACAAATTGGGTTATTAATCAAATAAAAATCATTAGTAATTTGGCTAAATAATAATTGAAAAATATATAATAAAATGTGCAATGATAATGTATACTAATTGATAATATAAATTAAAGAGATAATTTCATGCTACCTTTGTTACAAATTTCAAATGATAAAATAATTTCATCCTCAATACTCAGCTCCATTAAAGTCCCAATACTTTGTTAATAATCTAATCTTTTTAATCTGAAGATAAAGCTAAGGAAAAAGAAGCACAAAAAGGAGATGTGGAAAGTTGAGAAAAAAGAAGCGAAAGTTTTAAAAGTGAGCAAAAATAGATGATAGTTGCAGATTCAAAACCTATAAAATGCATTAATACCAATTTCATAACTCGGATATTAGGACATAGAGTAGAGCTTAAAAAATTTGTAAAATTAGATGTTTTTTGGAAAAAATAACCATATTTCTGGTATATACTATTTGTGATTTATTTTATTTCTTCCTGTTATTATTATTATAAAATTCTTTTGCTTCTATTGATAAATATTTATTTATTTTCTGCTTTTCATTGAAAAATTATCTGTTCCAGAATTATTTATCAAAATAAATTGTCATCTGTAAATGTCCTTTGTTATTTCTACCCGAAAACTAGATCTTGATTTGCGCAGGATAAGATAAATGTATGTTTGATTTAGACTAACAGCAAGAGCAACAACAACAACAACAAAAACAATAGTATTTTTAATAATATTAACAAAATTTACTTTGAAAATAGTTTACATTTATTGTGTGGAGACGAAATTGTTAAATCTTAATTTTTTGCTTAAATTTACGTCGCTGATATTTCAGATACGTACCTTTTCAAAAAAGCAAAAAATTTTGTGAGATGTAACGATCAAAAATTAATAATAAAATTAATAGTAATATTCATTTTTTATTTATAAAATGATATTCGTAAAGCCAATTATCATTTTGTTAGGCTCATCGGATTTTAATATTACACCTATTGATGAGAGAGGAAAGATTATTGTAAAGATTAATTTAAATATATAAAGTAAAAACAAAAGTCCGTTCACATCCTATTCGTAAATATCCAAAAAATAAATACCATGTATTTCAAACTTCACAATTATTGAGCAGTTAATAAAAGTATATTAAAAGATAAGGAAGGCTAAACGTAGTACGATCGTTTAAGTAAGATGCGATTTGAAATCCTAAACCACAAGATGATGAAATTCAAAAAAAAATTCTTTTTCGACCAAATATTTTTAATACTCCTTTTATCTTTAATTGTTCTTTACACATTCTCATGCTTGTCAAAATTCACTACACTTCTAAAGGATAAAAAACATAAATCACTTTCGAAATATGCTGCTCATATGTATCTTAAAAAACCAAAATTCCCGCTAAATTACCTTGATTTAGCCATTGGGAAAAATTTTTTACAACAACGATCGCTTCGACGTCCACCCAATGTTGATAATAATTCTACTTTCACTCTTTTGGCGGATTACTCAATGGCAGCCTATTGTTTGAAAACACTGGATGTGTCTGAAGAGTTTCTGATTTATCGTTAAGGATTCTTCCAAGTTTTTGCTTTTAGAAAATATTTAACTCCACGCTTTTTCTCAATAACAATTTTTGCAAATTTTAGCCTTGAGACCTTCCCGTATATACATCGTCGCTTTTCCAGGTATATGTTCTTATAAGAACCAAACCTTGCTGATAATTTTATCATGAATTTTAATGTACTATATCTATCCAGGATCCAATTTAACTAAGAATGAATGGGAAACCAGGGATTTTACAATGGTCCCATATGTAGTAAATGGGCTTAAATCAAAACCTTTAATTCAAGTAGTAGAAATGTTTCAAGCGGAATTCCTTCAACTCAAGGATATGTTTTTTTCAAGGCTTGAAGAGTTACTTCGAGCAGAAGAGAGTCTAATAGAAAAAATTTATTTTACTGGATGGGGGATTGGTGGTGGTACGTTTTATCAATATATTGAGCGCCTAATCCACATTTAACAATTGCTATTCTCAATTTTATTTAAAAGCATTGGCAGTTATCGCCGCCCTTACCTGGGAACTAGAATCCTACATAAAGGACCAGGAAACCCCTTCAAGTAGCTTCAAATTATCCCATTTCCAAGTCGAAGCGATCACATTTGGTGCTCCTCGACTGGGAAACACATATTTCGCTCGTTTGATTAACAAATTTCTAGATATCAAAAGAGTAACATATCTTAATGATCATGTTCCTCATTTTCCGGGGAGAGAAATTGCAATGCACCATGAACTTGAAATCTGGATAGACCCTAACTGTGATTGCTCAAGTAATCCTGTTATTTTGGAATGTCCAGGTTTTGATTATACTGGAAAGGCACCGCGACAAGTGGGAGTGTCTGATGAATCATTCTTCCCAGACAGTATAATGTCAGGGGAAAATCAGGTTTTTTAAATTTGTTTGAGAATGATTTTTTCATTGTATTATTAACAGAAGCTTATTTTATTTAATCATGTTTTATTTTCATAAAATATTTTTAAGGAATGTAATGCTGGCCAATCAATTGTAAATGTGCCATTGACCTTTATCCATGATGGACCATATTTTGGCTATCACATGAGAGATTGCGGGAGTATGTTTAACCAATTATATAACCGACGGCATTAAATTAAAAATTGTCGGAAACATATTAATGGAAAGGCAAAAAGTAACAGATTTTTATTGAAAAAATTTACTCTCGATAATCAACTCGTGTTGAATTTATCGTTCCCAAATCTGGAACATTCATATTTTGTGACATTCTTCTTTTTTATTTCATGTTTCAATGATTTTGAATATAATTGTCATCAAAGTCTCAAAGCAATTCATTCTTATCTCTGCCGAGTATTCTTTGAAAATTTAGGTTTAAAGAAGACAAAGGAATTTCAGTGAGCTTTGCAAGTTTCTGTTAATTTCTTGGACAAATCTTTTATAAGGATTTTCTGATATTCTAACTCATTGCTAAAGTCTTTTTATCAATTTTCCCTCACTGCTATATTTTCATACTTCTTAATTATCAAATTGAAATTCCCATGTTTTTGATTTATAAATTCAACAAACAAAATAAAGTTGAATAGAATACTAGATTTTTTCTTTACAAAAAATACAGGGACAAAAGATTGATACAATAAACTCGTCATTTGAAATTAAACGATAACAGCTTTACTAAACATATCTGGTGAGCATTAAAAAATTATTGACCATTTTGCTCACAAAAAAGAAAGCATTCCAAATATAGAATACTAATTCATAAAATAAAATAGCCTTATTGTATTCTTAAAACATATTATTATCAAAAGATCAAAGGTTAAGGTTTTATAGATTTCGACATGTAAAAACATTTTTGCTTGATTTCGTTATTGATTTTTAATGTTATAAAACTTTTTATCAGGAGTAAAAGTGGTTTCAATAAAGGAAATGATAGAATTAATTGAATTTAATATTATGGAAAAATGAGAGTGTGCATGAAGCAAGGATTTATGGTTAAAGAAAAAACTCTCAAAATATTACACTTTTAAATAGTGATATAGTGAATGGAAGAGAGAGACCATAAGCCACAAAAATTAAATTGAAAAAAAATTATTATTGACAGAATTAATTGATCAATCGATAATGTGCAGATTAACATGTGACTTGAGCTCCGGATAAGTAAACGACTGTGTAGGAGAAAAAGACCTCACTCAGACTTCTCATATTTACCAATGTCACCCCAACAATACTTTCACGCTTTATCCAATGATTTTGGAAATTTATTTGACAGTCAGAAATTCTCTGATATTAGAATTATAGTTGGCGAAGCTCCAAATATTAGAACCTTTCATGCTCATTCCCAAATTTTAGCAGCAAGATCACCATATTTTGCTGTAGCACTCTCTAGCAATTGGATTAAAAGGGAAAATAATATCATTATCTTCCCTAAACCTAATATTTCACCAAAGATTTTCGAAATAATTCTCAGGTAAGGTTTTTATTTGCTTCAAAGTAATTTTGCCAACATGAAATTCACTGATTTTATTTCCTGAACAGATATATTTATAATGGCGAGATTTCTCTTGATAAACATGGAGTACCTACTATTTTAGAATTGCTTGTTACCGCTGACGAGCTTATTCTAGAAAACATAATTGATCACCTTGAAGACTATTTGATTGAACACCGTGCAAAAGAGCTAAAGGAAAATTTTGCCACTTTGCAAAAAACTTCATTTTTGCATGATTCTTTCAAGAAGTTACAAGTATTCTGCACCGAAATAGCTGCTAACAATCCAGCCATAGTTTTCGATTCGCAAGATTTTACCTCTCTTAGTGAAAAGGCTCTTGTCTCAATTTTAACCCAGGATGATCTAAATATAGAAGAATCTGAAATATGGGAAAAGATTGTAGAATGGGGAATTGCTAAATTAGATAACAATATTCAGACGAAAAAAGTTCCTTACTGGACAGATGAAAACTTTAACGCCTTTAAGGAATCCATCGAAAGGCTTCTACCTTTAATCCGCTTCTTTAACATATCTTCAGTTGACTTCTATCACAAAGTAAAACCATTTGCGAGAATTTTACCTGGAACTTTATATGAAGATCTTTTACATCATTATCTCGTACCGGGTAGTCATCAAAAATCTGTAGACGCTCAGCCATTACGTTTTTCCCGATTAAATATTGATTCAAATCTTCTTCGATCATATAATATAAAACAGCTTGATCATTGGATTCAAGGCAAAAACAAAAATACTCCTTTTGAAAGCAAACTTGGAAATGATTTTAAATTGTTACTTCGAGGCAGTCGAGACGGATTTACTCCAGCCGATTTTCATCGATTATGCGATGATAAAGGAGCAACAATTAGCGTAATCAAAGTGAAAGGAACTGGTCAGATAATTGGCGGCTTTAACCCACAATCTTGGCACTCTCGAGGTGAATTTTTAAATGGAGAAAGAAGTTTTATTTTTTCTCTTGGAGATGACAATGCTGAAAATGCTATACTTAGCAAATTTGTTACAGGATATGGACCTTATGGTGGAAAAGATTTGGGACCCTATTTTGGAAATCTCAATATGAGTTTGAGTGGCGACTTTAAAAATAGTTCAGGGTGCTATTGTCAAAAGACAATTAATTATGAGCATGCTTTAATGCCTGGGTCAGAAAATCAAGAGATGAATTTTTCTGTCGAGGAGTATGAAGTTTTTCAAATTATAAAAAGATAAATTTGCTTTAATTAAATTTTATACTTTTGAAGGTTGTGCTGTCTATCTTAGAAACTTTCAATAGCGAAATATTTTATAGCCTACCATTTTAAGTTCAACAATAAAGTTGAAAGAATAACATTATCTATTTTAAAACATCAAAGAACTTTAAAAAAGACTTTTTATTAAACAACTATTAATTTCTAAAGTATAGGTTTTATCACAAGTTAAGCTATAAACTGCTCTTTAGCTGAATAGCATTAGAAATAAAACTTTCAAATATATACTTATGTTTCTCCACTAATTAAAATTATTAGATGGTGCTTTAGTTTTATACTGTACAATGATATAAACAAATGATTTTAATAAATATTTAATAAAGAGACTCGAAAAGAGTAAAAGTTATCAATAAAAATAAAATAGTTTTCTATTAAACCATGTTTTTTAATATCAATTTATTTTCTTTTTTTTTGAAATTCCCAGAAATGCCTTACAAACTATAAGTGGCATTTCATTTTTTTGTTTTATAATAGTTTTTTCTTACTTTTCCTATAAATATAGAATTATTAATAATAGCAATTTCAATTAGATAATATTTATATTCCCAAGAATTGGATACAACTTTATTATCAGTTTCAAAATTTTTTTTCTAGGATCATATACTTCTATACCACCGACCAGACCATTAGTATTTTTTAAGATAACTTTCATTCTTTTTTCTTAAAGGTTGATATTCTCTTTTCACATAATTTGCAATAGTTTACCTTGGTGTCAATTAAAATAATCAAACCAATTTTTTTATTTAAAATCATAAATTATCAATATCGATTAACAGCAATTAGTTTCACACGTTGAAAACCACAGTCTTGGTATATATTCAAAATATAATTTCACTTTTCGCATTCACTAATATTTTTGGATAAATATTAATGAATGTGAAAATTTTCTCTAGATATGGGTTTTTCAAAGAGATACGAGTAATTGTTCGATACATAGCTACTAAATCACTCGGAGTATTTTCTCTATTATACTTTAGGCCTCCTAAGAAAAGATCTTTGAGAAACGGGAAATCCTTACAAGAATTTTTTCTATTTTAAATTACTTGGCTAAGCGCGTGTTGCTGTAACATGGATGCAATAGACAAATATAATGAGAGAATTTATGAAGATATTATAGAGGAGGAGGGGAATGTGGTTTGTTTTGATGTAGATAATATAAATATAAATCTTGTAAGAAGGTTTATTCGTTATTTTCTATTAGAAAGTCTTGAATGTCTCTATCTAATTAAAATGCTGATTGGATTTTTACTTCTCAATCAAAGGAACCTTGAATTTCACCAAAATTAGAGACACTTAAAGATTAATTAGTTTCAACCATTTTAGTTGAAAAGGAAGTATCGAAATCCTTGATCAAAAGATTACGATTTCAAATTTCTTGAACAAGTGATTCAAGATACAGGTTTCTACATGAAATTTTTGGGTTCCAAGTTAAATGTGAGTGAGTATTAATTAATTATCAACATTAAATTTCTATCAAATTGTATATCATTTGCCATTTTTTAAACGTACGGTTTTTTTAGGAAATTTTTAGGCAGATATTTATTATTTAAACGGAAAAATGAGATTTTAAAGGGACAGAGCGAAAAATAGAATGTCACTAATAGTTCTGGAAGGCATTTTAAATTGCATTTCTTCTGAATAATGGCAAATTTCAATCGCAGTCTGTTAAAAAAACTTTATTTAATAGAAAATTATTTTATTTTTATTTTTATTTTTGAAAACTTTTACTCTTTTCGAGTCTCTTTATTAAATATTTATTCAAAGTATTTTCTTTATATCATTGCAAAGTAAAAAGTAAAATACCATCTAAAATTTATAATTTTAATTAGAGGAGAAACACAAATATCCATTTAAAAGTTATATTTCTAATGCCCTGGACCGCCTATTATGCCTTACGTAGATTATTTTAATAGTTAGACATATTAGCTCTCAAATTTCAGTCAGAATGGAAGCTTTTTCTCTTATTATTGTTCTCAAAAACAAAAGCAAGTTTCATAATGCTTGTTGGCTTTTTTAATTTAGTTTATTCTTAATTAACGAATAAATTTGCTAGCTATTAAATCATTGTTTTGATGAGAAGCTCTATATATATATATTAATATTTGAGCGAAAAACATCCACTTTTACTGAATTGAAGGGTTTCAATAATTTTGCAAATTTATTGAAAAATTTTCAATATTTAATTGAGAATATTCTGTTCCTAACACTATTCGTCATGATCGGATGAAAAATTTTTCAATTTATAACTGACTGTCTTAAAAAAAATATAATAGTGCTAGGAGCAAAGGCTATTGCAAAAAAATAGAGGTGATTTTTCTTCAATCACTTTAAACTGCATATTTAATGTAACGAGGATGGTAACCCTTTTGCAAAAGAAGTTTATTCAACTTCAGTTTTTAAAAACAAAAAAATTGTAGAGTATTTAAATTTGCAAAATTAAATAAATTCAAATTATCTCCTAAAACTGTATTATTGACAAAACAATGATCTAAAACTCCATTAATAAAACCAAAAATAAGAATATTTTTAAAAAGCAGTTGAAATTTTTTATGATTTAAGTAAATATTAATGAATAAATTATAATTATTTTAAATCTACAATTTTAAAAAACAAACAAACATGTACATTATAAAAAAAAACTTTTTTTCTTTTTTATAAAATTACGTTTATATGTATATATTTTCTCTAAAAAAAATTAATTATGATACACAGTAAAATGATTATTTCTTAGAGAAATTTATTAATTTAATAACAAAATTCATAAAAATGAGATTATAAAACTTTAGCCAAATATTATACATAAGTAAAATTTGATTAAAGGAATTTTTTTGATGTGAATATTTAAAAATCAATTTATTGAATTTATTTTGAATGTAAATATTAAAAAAAATCTTTGCCAATTTTAAATATATAGATAATATGCAAATCAAAATTTACAAAAAACAATTTCTTCAAAATGTTTTTGATTTGCATATGCCAAATATATTAAAAAAATAAGATTTCTAAAATGTGTTACCAGTTTTAACTTATAAGTTACAGGATTAACCTGATAAGTTATTTAAAATAGTCTGAGTTTTTTATATTCTAACTTATCACAAAGTCGAGTTGTTTTAATGTTGTATTGCAAAAGCCAAATTTTATTATCTATTTCAAATTTAGATGTTTCTTAATATCATTTATCCACTTTTTTGTATTTATTAATACCATTTTCAAGCTTACAAATTAGCTCCTTCTAAATTTCTTTAATTTTAATGATGAATTTTTTAGCAACAGAGTTAACTGATTCTTTGACCATAGAAGTATTAAATCAAAAATTTTATCTGTAATATGTAACAAATAATGTCATTATAATTAAAGTTTAAAATATGTTATTATATGCAAATTTCATTCAAAAAACCATGCAATTTAACAATATTTTAAAAACCAATTAAGTTAATTTCTTTATAATTATATTTTTTAAGCATAGAAAAAAATAAGCTATCTTAGTTAAATAATTTATTATTATTAAAACTGCATTTTTTCTAAATCTAAATATATTTATATGAAATCTATAAAAATTGATTTCCAAAGCCATTTTAAAATAGACAGAAGTTAAAACAAATCAAAAAGCAGATAACAAAAAAGTTTAAACCGAAAACAAATATTACATAATTTTGTATATATTTTTAAAAATTTCTTTTGCTGTGGCTGCCAAACATTTTTAGCAACTAATTCAAAGATTTTACCAACTCCAAAATGCTTAAAAAGTAGAATATTATAATTGTTATTCAAATTTACAATTATTTCAAATATAAATTTATTAATGTATCTATATTTTATAATAAATAAAATAGAATTTGAAATGTTATTAATAATTTTTCAGCAAATTTATTAATACTTGTAGCTTGTTAATTGCTTCAAAAAGCTTTAAAATAACACAATAATTTATCATTGCTTAGCTTTGAGTTATATAGTTTTTTGTTGATCATAAATTTTATCATCTTTTTAGATTTAAATTTCAAATAATATAAAAAAATATCTGTTTTGTTCTATAATAAACTGGAATAATAAATTATTAAGCTTAATACTAATAAAATTCTAAAAAATTTTATGATTACAAAAAACAATAATTAGATATTAAATGCCAACAAAATTATAATATTATTGCTCGAAAATGACAATAATTGTCAACAGTTTCTTATTAAAAATCTATAATTAATTCTTTAAACAAAAAATTTACTCAAATAGAAAACATTTAAATATAATTGATTATTATTTTTTTGGTTGTAATAAATAGCTTCAAAAACAAAATCCAAAATATTAGTTTTAATAATATATAATTTAACAAAATTAATATAAATTAATATAAAAACAAAAATAAAAACTTGTTTTAAAAATTTAAATATATTATTAGTTTGTAATAATCATATTGATAGGTTTTTATCTTGTTATAGTAGTTAATAATATTACTATATTTGAATAAGTTTTAATAAACTGTGAATAAAAATTAGCAAATTTAAAAAAAATTAATATCTTTACCAAATAGAATATTCTCCAATTTAAAATTGTTTAAAATTCATCTAAATATCTTTAAAAGAGATAATATATCCAAAAAATTTAATTTAAAATTGGTTGAATGCATATTTTTTATAACTTATATTGTTATAAGTGTTTTTAACTGCTTTAATATTAAATATCTAAAAAAGACGTTATTTTCTTAACAATAAGTATTAAGATTTTTATTAAAGATCTAAAATGATAAATAAAACTTTTTTTCTAATTTTTTTCTATGTATTTACAAAGAATCTTTAATTTCAGTTCTAAAAAGTTGTCAATTGGATCAAAATAATATTTTACTTTTTACAATTTAATTAAAAAAATATACAAACAATTCTTTAACAATAGATTATTTTATTTTTTATTAAACATGTTAACTATTCTTTATATTTAACTAATAATTAAAAATTATTAAAAAATTCTAATTTATTTTTTTATTAATATACTAAAAACAGTTTTAATAAACAAATCTTTTTTAAAAATTTTAAATGTATTTAAAAAAGTTTAATACTATATGGTTTTTAATTAATTAATAGATTATACAATTATAATTAAGATAATTTATAAATAATAATATAATATAAACTTTTAACAATATTAAAAATAATTTTTTCTTAATGCTTGATAATATTAAAAATTAGCCATTGGGTTTTTTGACTAATATTTTCTAAAATAATAAGATATTTGCTAATAATTTTTAATAATATAAAATACTGTTTTTGATAATATAATATTAAATTATATTGCAAAATTTTTATAAATAGAGCAAAAAAATACATTTAAGTTAATTGATACTTCTATAATTATATTAAAACTAAAATTTAGCAGTTAATTTTAATAATACAACTAAAACCAAATACAGAATTAGATATTAAATAATAATTTTTATTAAAAATAGTACTTTTACAAAACATCTGACAAAACAAAAAATCTAATATTAAATTGTTAAAAAATTTTGAACTCAAAACTAGAATAAAAATTTGCTTTAGTAAAATTTTAAATACTAAGTCTAAAAACTAAAATGTTTAAATATATAGTTTTTATTGTATTTAAACTTATTTGTTTATTAATGAGACTGCCAAAATTTTTTTACTTTTTTCACTAGAATTAACAAAAAATATGGCCAATTTTTTTTTAATATAAACAAAAATTATTAGATTGTTAAAATTTTTCTGCTTTTATAAATGATTTGTAATAAGTCATATTAATTTGTAATGTTTTATTTCAAAATACAACTAATAGTTAACTGTTTACAAAAATTAAACAAATATAAAATTATTACTTTTAACAATATTTAAAAAGTTATTTATTATAATAAACTCTATTTCTAATAATTTTATTTAATATATTAGCATTAATAAGATTAACAAATAATCTTGAATATTATTACACAATTCAAAACAAAATTGGTCAACTAATGCTTTTTTTCTCCAATTAAAATTACATGTAAACTGCCAAAATTTTATATTACATATTGTAGCAATCTAATTTTTTTGTCAGAAATAATATAATTGGTTGGCTGGCTAAGACTTAAGCTTTTTTGTATCTTCTTATTTTAAATTTTCAAAGAATTTTTATACAATAAAAAAGATTTCTTAATTAACAACACTAACTAAATAAAAACTGTTTCTTAACTAATTTACAAATTAATCCAACTTGACTTGTATTATCTGAATAACAATAAAATTAAAGTTGAACAATAAGTTATATCTTATTTATAAAATCTTAAAATTTAAGAACAATTATCATCAAACTTTTCAGATAAGCTAATTTTTAATTTATAAGTAGTAGTTCGAAGTGGAATAGCTTAAACATGTTGTAGTTATAAGAAGATATTCTTAGCTAGATGTTTTTTTTGGTTAACTACTTACAGTATTTAACAATTTTAACAAGATTAATTGTTTTTAAAACATGATTAAGAATTAAATTGTTATGAATTATGCAAATTGGCAAAAAAAGATAAATAGACAATCAAGTTGGAAACCAAAAAAAATAGTATAAACAATTTAATTTACTTAAAAAATTAAAACCAAATCTGACTGGTCTTTTTATTTATACTCAAAAAATTATAGATTTATTGCTAACCAAATTAGCAAGCTGATTTACAAATGTTTTAAAATAGTTAGAATTTCTCTGATCGATCATTTCTTTTTAAAACCTGGGAAATATTCATGCAAACTTGGAAATTCAGAAAAGTGCTAACTGTATAAATAATAGCAAACTCGAGAAATATTGATGGAGAACTTGGGAAATAATGAGGGATTCGAGAAATTCAAAATGCAAACACAAGAAATATCAATTGCAGACTGTGTAAATAATAACGAAATTGGGGAAAAATTAATAGCAACTTATGTAAATATCTCTGTAAATAATGACAGATTTGGACCAAATAATTAATTTAAAATTTCAGTTATAAAACTTTAATTTAAAAAAAACTTAATTGTTAAAGACAAAAATTTTTTAATAATTATGAAATTTAATTATATTAATTAAATATACTCTTGCAATGGATTTCCAACTTAAAATATTTTTTTCTTATTTGTTTATTTGTTTATTTATTTATTTTAATTATATATATTAATTACTTGATTTTTAAAATTAATTATTAATTTGAATATTAACTTAATTAATAATTGATCTAATTATTAATTTGGTTATTTACTTTTTTTTATTATAGAAATAAAAAGGATTTTAAACTGTAAAAAAAAATTTTTAAATGTATATTAAATTTTTTTTATAAATATATATACATTTGTTTGTTCAAATTTTTAATAATAAAAAAACCATAAAACTTTTTATAATAATACATTATTTATCAATCTTAAAAATTAAATCAAAAAGATAAAAAATTATTTATTTAAATTATTAATAATATTATTTTAATATTAATTCATAAATTAAATAAAATAAACCTGAAATAATAATGAGTTGTCAAATATTAATTCAATAAAATAATAATACTTTAATAACTGACTAAATTTTCCATGAAAAAAACAAATTGTCATAATATTTGAATCTGCCAAGCTGTACATTTACTATTCTTGAATTTATAATTTTTTTTTTTGGTAAAGATAGCATCGATTCAAATTCATTACCTGACTACTACCATCCCTTCTTCCAGCACCAGAAAGCTAAAAATTTCATTTTTTTTTTACTAATTCATTCTATCAGTATGGGTAATGAAAAAGCTAAACTGATTTGTGCTCTCTGAAGTAAATCTTAAGTATTCGTCAAGAAAGGTAAGAGAGACTTAAGAAAATTTAAACTTTGTTGATATAAACCTGGATTCAGAGATTCTCGTGGACCGGCTATGTTAAGTACGTTTATGTTGTTACTTTTTACCCATTCAATTATGGAATCAAAATCCTGTTGTTTTGAAAGGTCAATAATTAAATAAGGCATTCTCTTCTCTTGGACTTCTTTAATGGTTAAATTGGTTCCACCGGTAATTGCCTCAGGTGAAGGTATATTAGGAAGAAGAATTAATGTCCCATCAGAATCTTTTACGTTTAGTTTTGTCCTTTCGCTAAAATTGCTACTAGTTGTTTCATTTAATGAATATTTCTCAGGAATGCTAGTGCCTAATTCTGCTAAGCGACCCTTAGGGCACCATCCTCCATGCGGGATTTTTAATTCGATCGCAGCATCTAAGGCTGCACGATCTACTCCCGTTTGTCCGCCTGAAACAACCTTTTCAATCATCGAAGGCTTGATTTCCAAAATTTAATAGTAGTCACAGTATGTTAAAATTTGGTTTTCAAGAGGCCGGGGAATTAAAGAGTTTAAGAATTTTCCAATGAAATATCTTTGAGAAAAAGGGCTTATTAATAAGCATATATTGTGGCTTATACTTTTTTTTTATAGCTTTGTACCACCAATCTCAATTTAGGTAATAAATTCCATCATTGTGATATATAATATGTGTTTGACTCTGATCCCAAAACTTTGAAACAATTGAAATGAATTTAATTTCCATCAAATTTCTATAATTTTTTTGCTCAAACGAGAAAAAAATTTTAAAATAAAATTCATTTGGGTTTTTTGAAAAGCTATCCACGTACCCTAATTTCATTCTTTGTCTTGGTAAAGAAAACTTGAGCCAACGTTGCAGAATTATAATATTATTTAGGTGTGGGGTAGATTAAATATTTTGTAAAGTTTCTAAAGTTGTAAATCCTTATTGTACCTTATTTTCATTTTAGAACAGTTTCATAAATAAAAATCATGATATCTCTATCAATTATTGAAAGGAATCATTGTTTAAAAGAAAATTTTTATTTTTCTCAAATCTTCTTAGATAAAAGTGTGTAATGACTTATTTCAGAAAAAATTCAAAATTTCACTATCTGAATAATCTTTAAAGGAACTCAAATTGTTTGCCTTCTTCTTAAGTACACTGTAAATTTCTAATTCATCTACATTGAACGATATTGGCGTATAATCACCCAAAAGATTTGGTTCAAAATATTTTTGCTCATACCAGCATGATGAATCAATGTTACAATTGTCACCAAAGTATAAATCTAGACTAGATGTAAAGTCACCGACTGAATAATTCCCATATAGACCTCTCGCCTGCTTGGAAAATTTGATGTCTGTTCCATTACCAAATGTAAATATAAATATATCTGGGGTATATTCGTAGTTTTGCTTAGATTCTTCACGTCTATTAGTCCAAATACTGGTATAATAGCCTACTATAATAGAGAAAATTCTGTATCAATTAAATAATCTTGTTGAGAAGAAAAAAAATTTTTTTTTTTGAACACATTTCAGGAACCTCAGTTTAAGTATATCAGAAGTTAAGAGGCACAAACTTTTTAGAATAGAAATAAAATGAACAAAAGAAAAAAACTCCCACGTTAGATTATTTCAATATTTTTTTTACTTTCTATAATATCCATTTTAACATGGTTAAATTTTAGTAGTAAACTTTAGGGTGCTTTTAAAAAAGCTCGAATGATTATGATATAGTTACTGAGATAGGGGAAAATTCACAGATTAAAAAGTTTCATACACTCTTTTATCCTAGGCTCACATTCAACCTGTTTTAGAAGCGCATTTTCAAAGAATCTCCTAGCAAAAGTGTGATATGTCAATACTCAAAAATATTGAATATTATCCGGAGATTATTCTCAAGTGAGTTTTTCTTTAAAGCATAGTAAAATACTTTTTTAAAAAATTTTGAAAATAAATATTTTAAATTCAGTATAGAAATATCTATGCTAAATCTGTAAATTTAGATCAATAACTTGTCGTCACCGACGAAACTTGTGATTCATGAATTAATCGGCTACAGCCAACACCATCTCATAAAGAAAAAATTGAAATGGTTATAAAAACATCTTCCAATCATAAAAATGTGGAAGTTTACGCTTAAAAAAATTACTGAAAAACTACATCTGGTTTTCAAATCAACTGACTTACCTTCATTAAAAGAATCAATTTTGTTTCTTTAATCAAAAGAGGAGATCTTGAAATTGAGTTTTTAGAATTTTTGATAAAAATGGTGCATTGGGAAAAACTTTGTGAACTGGACTACAACCGATTTTTTCGCTCTTAAAAAGACACTTCCCGATATTTATGTTAATCAAAATACCTTTACATCTCTAGGGTTTAAATTCTTCAAATTTGATTTTGTATTTATCTTCTTCAATAAGTAATGATAGGGACGATTATTTTGATCAAGTGATGCCATATAAAAAAAATATTATCCAAGGAATTAAAGAAGAAATATGTGTATACCATCTTAAGATTACATCTCAATCACCGATCCATATTCTTTTACCTTAGAATGGTATCATTGATTCTGAAAATATTATCAAATATCGCCATATAAATCTCATCAATTCATTGATAGATAAGAATGATGCTGCAGTTTATATTATAAATCACCCTAAACCTTTAAATTTTTGTAGTGAGGAAGCTATTGGTTAGATATTTTCAAAATCTATAAGGAAATCAGATAAAAACTGTTGTTATAGCTATGATAAACGGAACAGGAAAAAAAAATTGTTAGACAGTATAATCTATATACAGTACTATTATCATTTTAAATTCTTTGAATTAAAATTTCAATAACTCTGTTCAAATTTTTCCGGATTCCTATATACTTTTATAAAAAATCTGATTAGGCTTATGATTCAAAGTGGAAGAAACCACTATATATATTAAATCCTAAATAATATTTTTCGAAACTTGCGAAAACTTTTAAATATTTAATCCTTTAACCTTTAACCTTTAACCTTTAACTAGTTCTATCAAAAAGATAATTTTTCGTGATTGAGAATCATTTCTTAAAAAAATCTTGAATTTTATCCAAAAAATTTTAAAGTTTAAGATATAAGATATAAAATATAATATAATATAATATTAAATTCGAAAAAAAGTTAAAGTATTAATATAATTTTTTTTCATTATATGATTTTGTAAAATCACTATAACTATTAAAAAAAAAAAAAAAATAAACGATGAAAATTTAAAATTTTATTCAAAAAAGCTAAAAAAAAAAAAAACTACAAACTTTTAAATTTTATTTCAAATATTAAAATTCAATTTTTCTCTTCTTCTTTTAAATCTTTATTCCAAGAATGGATAAGAATGAGTCAAGTGATTTGCCCTCTTTAAGGTTTGAAAAGGTATCACAATTGAATTATATATATATATATAGATATCACAATTGAATTATATATATATATATAGATATCACACTGTATGTAATCCACAATATCCTTTCAAAATCTTTTTTTTTAAAAAATTGGAGTTGTACCATTATGTTTCTGCTAATAGTAAACACTTAATCGGGAAGTTCAAAGGTTTCCAGTGTAAGATTTCTACAATCTCCAAACGTAGTTCCAAAATAAGGACCAAAGTTTGCTGAAGGGTTTAATCCATCTGTTCCGGAATTGCAATTCTGAAAGCCAAATATTGTTATTGTTAAAAAAATGAATGTTCCAAATTTAAAACTCTATTGTTTTCAATTATAACCTGATTCTCCCCGAATTTTCCATTTTTATTGAAAAATCCTGGACATTTGTAGAGTGCATATGAGTTGGAATAAGAAGGTATTTCATCACAATCACAATCAATATCTGATATCCAAAACTCTGTTTCAGCATGTGCATATCGCCTATAATTCAAAAAGTCTCTTTTGGGAAATTGAGGAACGAAGTCATTTCTATTTGTAATGCGGTATATCGTGAGTCCATCCTTGTTAAAATTTAATGCTTTCGCATGTTTCTCATCCCCAACTCTAGGTTGTCCGAAAGTTAAAAGAGTAACTTTCATCGGTCGATCAGGGATATAAATATTGAGAATTTCCCGGATCTCAGAAGATACCAACGCCATAGCAGCAATTTGGGCATATGCTAAGAAATATTAAATATAGGAGACCCAAAATTATTTCAAAAATCGAGTTGGGATTTTTTGGATTTTTTTGAATTTTTTTTTTTTTCAAACTTTACCTCCACCAATTCCATGACCAATTAAATAAAAATTAAAACCCTCGCCTTTGGTAACAGTGGAATTGGCTAAACTAATCACTGCATTAATAATTTTTAGCATGACAGGCGAATCTTTGCCGTCAACTGATTCAAATTCTTTAGCCCATCTTTCATCCAAGCTCGAACCTGTTTTATATTGTTTTAAAATAAATTTCTCCTTTTCCCACTGTTTACGAGTCATTTCTAAGCCTAATTATTTTGGTTTTCAAGATAAAAAATAATCCTAAATTCAAAACGAAATAGGCATAAAGAGAAATATCAGAAAAAAAATTATTAAAAAGTTCTAAATACCTCGAAAATATCCTACCATCATTTTTTTATACTTTTCATAAAATACATCGCCTAAAAATTAAAATGAAACAAAATAAGTTTTATATATATATATATATATTAAAAAAAATTTTATCACGTATACGTACAAATAAAATGTTTAGCAACATATAAGTTGTCCTCTATTGGTCTACAATATGGAATATTGGCCATCTGAGCAAAGTATTCCAAAGATTCAACGAGAACGGAATCAGTAACAAGGGTTTTTGGAGGAGAATTTTTTATCTTTCTTCCAAATCCTTCTGTTGAACGAACGAGTAACTTATTTAAAGAAAAATTATTATTTCCTAGAGATTCATTATGAAAAAATTTTTTTTCTTGACTATATGTTGAAATAGTAAAAGATTGTTTTATAGCTGAAACATTTTGAACCATTCGAAAATTTATGCAATATAATAACCAAAATAAATTGATTAAAAAACTTTGATGAGAAAAATAACATGAATTAAACAACATTTGTGAAATATTTTCCTTCAAAGCTAATAAAAACTAAATAATGTAAGGCCTTAAAATCTTTTGAATTTCAATATTAGTTTTTTAATTTTTTTATTTTATCATTTCTGTTTGCCAAATGAGATAAGTAATCCAAAATATTTGAGAGTATAATTTAATATATACATGGTGACTTTGGTTATACTCAAAAGATAGATAATCCGAGGATCAGTAAAACTCGGATTATAGTTTAAAAAATTTTTAATAAATAATAATTAAAAAATTTTCCCTAATCCAATCCAAAATAAGATAATAATTCATTTTTTTTTTTGTGAATAAATGTACTTTACTTTAAATATTTTATAAAAATTTATTTATTTTAATAAACAAATTTATTTAAATAATTGTAAAAATCATTAAATTTGTATTTTTTTTTTTTTTTTTTTACCAATTTACTTTCCAATAAATAAATTATAACAAAAATAATAAATATTAATACATACATTTGAAACTCAAAAAATAAAAATATATTAAAACTTAAATTAAAAATAAATTGAATTTATTAAAAACTTTATTTTTTTATTATTATTATTATAAATTCTATTAATTTTTAATAAACTTTATAATTTTAACTTTATTATGTATTATAATAATATTAACATTTTAAAAAATTTTTTTTACTATATATATAATAATTTTATAAAATACTAGTTTTAATAATTATATTATCAAAAAAATTTTAAATATTATTATAAATAATCTTTAAATAATATTCGAAATTTTAAGATTAAAATAAAAAAAAATTTAATTATTAACTTAAAAAACTTAATTAATAATTTTAAAAAACTGTATAACCAAAAAATAATTAACAAATTTGTATTGAATTTATTATAAAAAGCAATAATCTTTTTATTTAAAAAATTCAAACACTATTTTTTTTACAAAAACTAGCCAGCAAGCAAAAACAGTACTAATTATCTTAACATATTGCTATAAATTAACAAATTTTAAAGATTTTTTTAAAAACACAAAAAATTTTTAATTTTATTATAACAATGTTTAAAAAAATATTTTACAGAATTACAATAAAAGAAAAAAGACCAAAAACAACGATTATTAAAATTTTTGCAATCTTAAAAGAAAAAACTAGCAAACTTAATTTTAATATTAATATGTAAAAAGGTCTAAAATACAAATTATATACAAAAAAATTCAAAATTGTTTTTAAAAACCAGGTTTAAAACTAATAAAACAATAAACAAATTAAAACATAGTTTTATCATAAGCTATTTTGATTCTTGTAATTTTACTAATCATTAGAGTAAAGACTATCCACGTAAAAAAATTTAAAAATTAGTAAAAATTTTCAAAGTATTCTTTTATTTTATTAGTCTACACTTCATACCAAGGACTATCCTCATCTAACTTATAAAAGTCTTTGCCAAATTGTTCTACATCCGAATAACTTGACATTTGGGCATCGCGGTTATGTCTACCTATCTTTTAATTAGTTAAAGTTGTATAAAGAAACATAAATAAAATAAAAGCAAATTTATCTTTTTATAATTTGAAAAACTTCATACTCCTCGACAGAAAAATTCAAATGTTGATATTCTAATCCAGGCATTATAGCATGCTCATAATTTGTTGTATTTCGACAATAGCACCCTGAACTATTTTTAAAATCTTTGCCACTCAAAATCATATTGCGATCTCCAAAAAAGGGTCCATAATTTGGCCCATCAAAAGGTCCATATCCTGTAACAAATTTGCTAAGTATAGCATTTTCAGCATTGTCATCTCCAAGAGAAAAAATAAAACTTCTTTCTCCATTTAAAAATTCACCTCGAGAGTGCCAAGATTGTGGGTTAAAGCCGCCAATTATCTGACCAGTTCCTTTCACTTTGATTACGCTAATTGTTGCTCCTTTATCATCGCATAATCGATGGAAATCGGCTGGAGTAAATCCGTCTCGACTGCCTCGAAGTAACAATTTAAAATCATTTCCAAGTTTGCTTTCAAAAGGAGTATTTTTGTTTTTGCCTTGAATCCAATGATTAAGCTGTTTTATATTATGTGATTGAAGAAGCTTTGAATCAACATTTGATCGTAATGGCTGAGCGTCTACAGATTTTTGATGACTACCCGGTACGAGATAATGATGTAAAAGATCTTCATATAAAGTTCCAGGTAAAATTCTCGCAAATGGTTTTACTTTGTGATAGAAGTCAACTGAAGATATGTGAAAGAAGCGGATTAAAGGTAGAAGCCTTTCGATGGATTCCTTAAAGGCGTTAAAGTTTTCATCTGTCCAGTAAGGAACTTTTTTCGTCTGAATATTGTTATCTAATTTAGCAATTCCCCATTCTACAATCTTTTCCCATATTTCAGATTCTTCTATATTTAGATCATCCTGGGTTAAAATTGAGACAAGAGCCTTTTCACTAAGAGAGGTAAAATCTTGCGAATCGAAAACTATGGCTGGATTGTTAGCAGCTATTTCGGTGCAGAATACTTGTAACTTCTTGAAAGAATCATGC
>JAAOMT010000664.1:1389657-1401466 GCA_016748015.1 Geosiphon pyriformis
AAAATCTTTGGTGAAATATTAGGTTTAGGGAAGATAATGATATTATTTTCCCTTTTAATCCAATTGCTAGAGAGTGCTACAGCAAAATATGGTGATCTTGCTGCTAAAATTTGGGAATGAGCATGAAAGGTTCTAATATTTGGCGCTTCGCCAACTATAATTCTAATATCAGAGAATTTCTGACTGTCAAATAAATTTCCAAAATCATTGGATAAAGCGTGAAAGTATTGTTGGGGTGACATTGGTAAATATGAGAAGTCTGAGTAAGGTTTTTTTCTCTACGTATTAGGCATTTAGCTATTGACACACAGTTATATACTTATCCAGAGCACAAGTCACATGTTAACCTGCACATTATCGATTGATCAATTAATGGATTATCTAAGCAGCCCAATTTTTACCGCCCAAAATGAGTATCACTTTTGATCTCAAAAATTATGTGCAACAAAAAAAATTGTTTTGAATAAAAAACCTTGGGATAGTTTATTTATCAATTTTATATTTCAATATACCATATAATAATAACATGGTAAAAACATATATTTCATATATTGTTTATATTATTTACATTTTTAAAATTAATTATTATTGAATATTTTTCTTTGAAATTTTTTTACTTATTAATTAAAATAAAATTATATATTTATTCAATATAAACTTGATTTAATTTTTCTAAAATACATTGTATTTTTTAACTGCATATTCTGCAAGTTTGCTACAAATTCTTTTTCTATAGATTCATATAAGATCAAGTTTTTCTAGCAAATCTCTAATTGTAATTAAAGGCACAGATTTGAGACTTTGAGATACAATTCTGTCCATAAATAATCACAATTTTCTTTGGCATAACGTTTAGCTGCTCCCCAATATCTCTAATATTCTTTTTCATTATTGCTCCAATATTCCTCCTCATTATTGCTCCAATGTTCCTTTTTATCGTTCTCCCAATAATCTTCCTTTTAATTTTTCAAATCCTTTTTTTATTATTTTCTTTTTTGCCCTCTTTTTTTTCGCCATCTTCATTTTTATTATCTCTTCAATTTTTCTCTTCATTATCCCTCAATATTTTCTATCTAGAACATTGTGAGGTTTTTTCAGGCTGAATTTTCCATCAGATGTTCTTGATTGATATTTAGAGTTTTGTTTTTGCTTTTGAGATAACAGTAGTAAGTTCAATACCTTCCTATAATTTTTAATAAAACTATCCAAATAATATTAGTAATTATTCTTTAATAAAAGCCTTCATTCAATCTCTTCAAAAGATCTCGAGAAATACATGGTTTCTTTTCCATATCATTTTCTACTCTATTCAAATACAGTTTAGAATATTATTCAACTTTTTGTTGATTAAGAAACTATAATCTATTAAATTTAGGATTAAAAGATTACATTTTAAGTTGTAGAATTTCAAAAGGATTTTTTTAAATATAAATAATAACTATAAATAAGTAATCGCCTACTTAATTTCTTAACTTTTTGATACTACTCTTTAATGAGCGAATCAAATAAACCCCTATCTCCTGTGAAAGATTTTATGAAAGTTTTCGATTTTTGAGTGAATGGTAAAGTTTTTTATTTGATTTGATTTTTAGGCGAATCTCATACAATCAATAAAGTTTGTAGTTCCATTTTTTAATAATATCTTAATAATTTTAGGACTGTTTAAAAATAGAAAGCACCGATATAAATTGTAAAGGTATCACCTAACTTAGCGAAACTGCATTAAAATTTTTTTAATAAATAACCAATTCACAGCAAATCCCGAGTTATTAAAGAGATATGTCGTACAATAAAAAAGAAAATTCCACACAAATCATCGAATATCATAGGGTCTGCTAATAATATTGAGAAGATGCAAAATTTCGGAAACTTATGAATAATAAGAATCCGGCCTGGTGCTTTAGGTAATTTTTTCACGCTATGAATTTTTGCTTTCAAGAATTTCGTTTTGCAAGATATAGTGAGATAAGATGGGCGATGATATAAGGAGAGCCATTTAATTAAGGTTTATAAATTCCTTAGAAAATCTTATATATATATATATATATAATGCCTTGGTTAACTCAGAGATTAAAAGTAATATAATTAGTTAAAGGTGTAAAAAGATGTGAAAGATTTAATTAGTTTCATTCGCTTCAATATTTACCTTTGAAATTAACATAATTAGTTAAAGTCGTTTCATTCACATAAATATTTAGAATTATAAATTTCATTAACTTGCTCAAATAATTGACTAAACTATATTTTACTTTTCGTTAGCAAATTTTTAAAGTCCATAAAATTATTATAATCGAAAATTACCAACTGTATTTAAAAATAAATTTGTTTAATAGCACATATAAAATTAATCTCATCCAAAAATTCTCAAAAGAATTATTTTTGAAAAAAAAGTTTTTTTGTTTTATTGTTTTGTTGCATCCTTATTACAATTTCACAAAATACTAACTCTTTTGTAATAAACATAATAGCTGTCTCTAGTGTTATTATGCTGAAAAAAGGCGTCTAAAAAGGCACTTCATGGTTTAGCAAATGATTTTTCTTTCAGAAGAAAAGAGTCCCAATTGGCAATATCAAAGACTTTGATAAGAATAAAAATATTTCTTTGGTCAAACTTTTTTCTGGCTTAGATGTATACTTGAATATGAATAATGAGTCTAACAATAATAAAAACAGTATTGTATTAACTGGTGGTGGTGTTACAACAAGTAATAATAATAAAGTCCTCTTTGATTTAGTGATTATTACTTCTAAGATAAAAAAAATTAATACTAGTATGATAAGTAGTTCTCTTTTTAACTCTCTCAGTTTTAATATTAATGAAGATACAGTGTTTTTTCTCTTTTTTGTTCTCTCAAATTCAATGTAAACAATCTAATTAGAAAATTTTTTGCTTTAAACATTAATCTTTTAGCTATTAAGAGTAAATTTTTTAAAGACAAAATTGATATCAATTAGAAATTTTTTTTCAAGTGTAAACGATTTTAGGAGAACTTCGACTTTCTCAAAATTTAATGAAATTGTCTGTATAACTTTTACATCTAAAGAAACTTTGTTAAAGATATTAAGTTTGGCAAAAATAACTAAGATTGATATAAACAGTAATCTTAATTGTCCTGGTAAACAACCACATAGATCGGATTGTAATAATCAACGAGAACATTTAAGGTGGCTATGCATGCTGTACTAACTAAATTTAAAGAAATTATGTCGATTAGAATACAATTGGTTGGATTATGGCAAAAGACATTGGTTAAAATCGATGATCATAGATAAGCTGATCTTCTGGCTTTTAAATAGTCTATCTTAATTAAAAAAACACTGTTAAAGTAACCAAAACTAATATTGACAAAACATTATAAGATTCCAGAAACATGCATAGAATCTTATTCTACACTTTGCTAATAAAAATAACAACTTATAATTTGTAAAACATTGTAGAAATAATTAATAAAAAAACATGTATAATCAATTATTATTTAGTTATATATATAAGAGCCAAATATGTTATATTGTATTTCGAACCAAGAAAAAGCATAATATTAGCATTAACAGTATTTTCAGTTTTAAAAATTCTACTTAAAACAAAAAAAATCCAATTTAGTCTATTTTAATGTGTAAATATTTCAGTCATGTTTTTTTTATGTGTTTAATCAATACATTACCAACTTTTATGATTAAATCAATCTTTGTTTTTTAGATTTAGATAAATACAAACTTACAGTTATTTATATTAAAAAAACAGTCTCAATTGTTTGTTTAGTTTTTTTTGATAAGTTATTATATATTTAAGTTATTGATTATAGTGTTTTTAGTTTTTTTTTGAATCTTTATTTCAAGTTATTATTTTTTATGGCTTAATAATTTCTTTTTTTTTTTTTTTTCTTTTTGGACACTTATTTAAATGTTTTTAAGTAATTTTTAGAGCTATTAACTAACCAGATTTCAGTAATTTTTATCAAATTGGATTTAATTATGGTGTTTCTATTTTTGGTTTTATATATTTTACATTTATTAATAATTGTTTTAGCTAAAGTTGTTGTTAATAAAAATATAGAAATTTCAAATTGGTCTTTTTTTTCTTACTTTTGATATTTTAAATGGTTTTTAATTTTTAGATTCGTAGTTTAAAAACCAAAATATTAGCATTAAAGAATTTTATTAGTGCTATTTTGGCTCAATTAAATCTTTTGGTTTTTAATACTGGTTTTGTTTTTAATCTGGTTTTTCAATAACTGAGCTATATAAAAAGTTATTATATATAATGTGTGTGAATTAAACAACTTTGTTAAACAATTCAATATTATTTTTTAACATAAAAGTATGTACAATTTAGTCTCAATAATTTTAAAACAAAGTTAAAAAATAAGATTAAGTTATAAATTATAAATAAGTTTGATAAAATTAAAGTTTTTATCTAGATATTAATTTTTATTACATAAGTTTTAATATTATTATTATTATGAATATTGATTTAATTCAATATATTTACAAAGTTATAAAAATAGTTAATTGGTTTTTATCAATATATCTAATATTTAAAAATTATTTTTTGGTCTTAATTTTTAATTAATACATTAATATTACTTTGAAAAAAAAGTTAAATCAATCTAATAAAGTTAATTTAATAGTAATTATTGCTTTAAATAATAGTTTATTTATAATATTTGGTAAAAATTTTAATAAAAACAAATCTGATTATAGTATAAGTTTTAGAAAATTCAGGAATTTAAAACTGTTTAATTTTTTAAATAGATTTTTTTTAGCAAATATCTTATATAATCAAACTTTAAAGGAACCAAAAAGTATATTAATTTTATTTTAGTTATTAATAATTTTTATAGTTTAATATTTAATCAGCTTATTTATTAATTAGATAAGTTTTTTAATACTAATTATTCTGTTGTTTTTATAAATATTAGTTTGAAAAGTCTTCTTAATTTTTAGCTTAATTTTATATATAAATAAACTAATAAAAGTATAAAGTTAATAGAATTAATGTGAGTGTAAAAAAAAATTTAATAATATAACTTTAAATATTACTTTAAACATAATAAATATTTTAATAAATACAAATTGGTTGGTAATCTAATAAAATATGAGCTTTGCTTATTAAGATAATAAATTTTATGGTTAATATTGTATTATTAAAAACATAATATTAAGATAATAAAATAATTAAAAACACTGTATTTTTTAAATTTTACAGTTTAAAATTGCTTGTTTTTAAGATTTTAAAAGTATTTAAGTCGAATAATTTAAATAGGCTTCAGTTTTTGTAAATTAAATAAGTTAGTTTAAATATTGATTGAACTATTGAGTTTGATAAATTTTTTGTAAATAATTTTAATAAGATTAAAATTAAACAGATATTGGCTTAAATCAAAAAAACTTATAGGTTTTATAAGATAATTATAATAAAATTCGTTAAAAATAGTCATATTAAAACTGTTATAGTCAAATATATAGAGAATTTTATTACAATAAAAATCAAATAATTAAGAATATTATTAAATTATTTGGTTAATAATAATATATTAATTTTGAAATCTAAACTAGTTAAGTATAAAATAGATTCAATTATGAAAAATTAGACTAGAAAATATGTTATTAAAAATATAATTCTTTTTATTGACAATAACAATTTGTCTTATTTGTTTATATTAATAATAATGTATTATTTAATATAATAAAAAAAATTAGTTTTGTCAAATTTTTGCTAATTATTAAAAATTTTTTAAATAATAATACTGCTAATTTGTTTGATATATTCAATAAAATGTTTTTGAGTTTGCTTAATAAGTGTTTAAAAAAAATAGTTCTTA
Source organism: Geosiphon pyriformis (assembly GCA_016748015.1). Lineage (NCBI taxonomy): Eukaryota > Fungi > Glomeromycota > Glomeromycetes > Archaeosporales > Geosiphonaceae > Geosiphon > Geosiphon pyriformis. The sequence goes on from JAAOMT010000664.1 coordinate 1,395,480, forward strand.
ATATGCGAAAAAAAGCTTAAATATCAATAATTTTAAAGTTTTATAAATAAAAAAGTGTATTTATAAATATAAAATCTATTGTTTTAATTAAAACTATTAGAAAAAATATTTTTCTAAAATTCTATTTAATTATATTTTGGTGGCTTATAATTCTGTAAATTGGTTATATTTAAACAATAATTTAATTAAAATAAAAATATATGTCAAATTTATCAAATTCTTTAGTTATATTTATTATAGTCATATTAATAGAATTATAATTGACTTTAATTTGTTTAATAAATATATAAGATACATAATAGTTTGAATTAAAGTAAAAGTTTTTCTTTTTTTTTGTAAAAAATCTTTTTTAATATTTTTTCGTTATTAGTTTAATTTAAAATTTGTAATAAAAATTAACAAAATTAAATTTAATATATATTTGATATTATTTTTGGCTGTTAATACTTTTATAAATAATATAATTTAAATTGATAATAGTATTATAATCGAATTAACAAACTAATAGATAGCAAAAAAAAACAGTATTATATGATAATAAATTAATCAAAAAAAATAATTTAACTTTTAATAAGCAAATTAAATTAGTAAAAATTTAATATGTAAAATTAGTTTCATAAATATTTCAATTGCTATTCTTTTTAAAAATAACAAAAAAATTTGAAGATAAAAAAATAGTCTGTACTGTTAACAAAAAATAATACATTAGTATAATTTTATGTCTTATATTAACATTCTTAAATTTTAATATTAAGTATTAGCTATATTTTTTAATAAATTTTTATTTAATATACTTTACAAAAATTACAATTATACAAATTAAAAAAAAAAGATAAAAATACAAAAAAAGAAATAAAAAAGTTAATATTATTGTATTAATCTAAATATAATTTGAATATAAATACATTTTTATAACTTATTTTAAAAATAGAATGGTTAATTATATAATATTAATAACTAATACATATGATTAATTATAATTAAATAAGAATTAAAAAATAAAAGTTTTATCTGTAATAATAGTTATATAATAATACAAATTATTTTAAACATTACTATTAAGTTTTTAAAATTATTTTGAATAAAACTGTGATTATACCAATGAATATTAAAATTAAAATATGTTTTTAAGCATAAACAATTTCATAATTTCAATTGTAATAACTAATAAGTCTTATTAATATTTGAATATATATTTATTATTTAAAAATTTTTTTGGTTTTAGTTTAAAAAAATGAATTCAAATATAAATTTTTCTCTTTTATAGTTTTATAAAAAACAATTTTAACAAATAGTTCTTATATTTAGTTTTAGTTATTTTATAACTTATTATTAATTATAAAACTTAGTTTAGTTTTATTAATAAAAATGTTTATATTAGATAAAATTGTTTAATTAAAAAAGATTTAAAATTAAAAACTTATTTTTCTTAAGATTTTCTAAGTGAAGTTATATATTATTTGTTTTTTATAATTTAAAGCTCTTTAATTAGATTTAAATAGAAAAAAAAAATAGCTTTAATTATGAATTTTATCAATGTTTATAATATTTTAAACAGGTTTTTTAAATATAAATTGTTAGATTTACAGATTTTAAATAATTTATTTCAGTTTTTAATTAAGTTAAAAATCAATTTACTAAACAATTTTTTGGTTAGCATTACCAAAATTTTTTGTGCAACAAAGTTTCTTTAATAATCTATATATTTAATATATTTTGTTTTAAAAATAGTGTTTTGGTTTTAAATATTTTGAATTATTTAAAGTATTTTAAGAATGTTAAATTTTTTAAAATTAAATAATTGTCTTATTATATACTTTGGCTTGAAAAGTATTTGTTTATTTAAAATTAAAATTTTTATTGATAGTTTAATTAAAAATCTTAATTTGTTTTATATTATTAGTAATATAATAGCTTATTTTTCTAACTTAAATATAATAATAAGTATAAAAGTCTATGGTTTATTGTTTTTAACTTTGACTGAATTACAAGTTATAATATTAATTCTTAAATATATTATAGTATTTACCAGAATTTATATAAACAATTAAACTGCTTTAAATACTTGTTAAACAGAATTAAAATTGATTAAACTAGATTTTTATAATAATTAATAGATAAAATGCTATTATATTATTAATATTATTAATAATAAAAACATTTTTTTAAGATAATCAAAAATAAAAAATTATTATTGTGTTTTAAATAATAAATATGCTAACAAATTAGCATATTAAACTTTTTTATAATTTAATACTATTAGTAAATATTTAAAAAAATTTTGTGGTTGTTAATAATAAAGTAATTTTTGATAATATATGTTACTTTATAAAATTGTTAAATAATATAATTTAATGTGTTTTATAGAAAATAAGCCTTAGTATTAATATTATAAATTGTTTATATATTAATAATATTAAATAAAAAATCACTGTTTTAATTTGGTATTTTGACTTACATATGTTTATTAGATATATTAGCAAGATTACAGTAGAATTATATACATATATAATAAAAATATTACATAAAAAATTGTCTGTTATAATTAAAAAATAACTTTATAGTAAGTACTACTCAAGTATTTTATGTATATATTATAGTAATATAAAGTTTTTTGATTATAGTTTTATTTACAATTCAGACTTTTCTGCTCATAAAAATCTGTTGGCTAATCAGCTTAAGCTTTAAAAGTTTTTAACCAGTATAAAATGTTATTATTTTTTGTATTTTAGTTTTTGTATTTTGATATTATTAATATTAATTTATATATGGCATTAAATAAAGGTTTCATGTTTAAGTTTTGGTTAGCTAAAACTATATTAGTTTTTAAGATCAAGTTGGCCATTTTTTATTTGGTCAATTTTGTGCATAATCTGATTATTAATTACAGTGACAGAATTTGGTTGTCTAATTCAAAACTTTGAATGAAAATGGAGAAGAATGGTTCTTTGTCTGTTGTCAAGTTGAAGTCAATTGATGTTCAGAGGCTTTTAGGTTGTATTTTGAAAGAAATGACACATTTATTAAAAGTCAGACTGTTTGTTTTGAATCTAGAATTAAGCAATTGTTTTATACTAGTGCTAGTAACAATGTTTCTGTTAATATAGTTGTATAGTATTGTCTTGACTGACTGAGTGACTGGTCATATGTAGAAAGTGCATGAATTATATTTAATTTAAAACTTTGGCAGTTGTATTGTATTAAATAGTGATTGGGTCACACTCGGAAAATGAAAAAAAATAAAAATTAATAGAAATATAATCATGTGATAAAAGGCTTTGTTTCTATAACAGGTATTTAGATTCGGTATTTTTTTTACAGAGTGAATTGATAGTTAAAAATTTATTCGAGTAATAATGTATTTGTTAAATCTTTATATGCAGTAACTTCATTTTATAGAGCTTTTGATAATTTATTAATTAATAATGATAAAATATTTGGTTTTTTTAAATTAAATGAGCAAGGATTATTTAAAATTAGCCATTTTATTTTTATGCATCATATATAGAAAAATTCTAAGCAGTCTATTTTCAACAAAAAACCAGTGTTGAATTAAGCTCATATTTACATAGTTTGACTATTTCAAAAAAGGAATATGATTAAAAATTTTTATCTAATAAATTAATGTGCCATTTTTTTCTATATAATACACTCGGGGGCGGAAGAGAATTAAATGTTACTTTATTATATAATTTTAGATTATAGTCAATATTTAATATTTTACCTTTCTAGATGCATTGTCAATTAATATATTAATTACTGCCAGTCCTAAAATTTTTTTTTTTTTACAATTGAATGAAATTTTAACAAATTCTAGATTATCTTTGCAAATTTTTTTTAAGTGGGCCTGCCTATGTTAAACCATCTTAATCCATTTGATTGATTTCGCTTTAAGCCTTTTGTAAATAATAAGGAATTTCGATTTAAAATTATAAATATTAGTAAGCTTCATTAAAATTCTCATGTAAGACTCATTGGTTGAAAACAAAGGCAAGAAAAAGATGAATGCAATTAAAATCCAAAATCTATGCCCTGAAAAATAAAAATAAATAAAAGAGATAAAATAATGCAACCCATAACAAAATAAAATGAAATGGAATTTTGGTATTATTTACAGTAAAACTATAATCGTATTTTCAAATATTCTATATCTAGACTTAATATATGTATTCTATAGCTCTTTAAGTCTGCATATTCCTCCTATACTTAGTAGGGTTCAGGCTGCTGAGTAGCGTCAGACCAAGTTGAACAACAAGGAAATTAATTTAGAAAGACGCATCAAAGAAAATTGATATCAAAGGGTTAAAGCAACACACGCCTAGCTAAATAATATAAAAATATGAAAAATTCTTGTAAGGATCTCCAGTTTCTCAAAGATCTTTTCTTAGGAGGCCTAAGGTCTAATAGAGAAAATACTCCGAGTGATTTAGTAGCTATATATCGAACAATTACTCGCATCTCTTTGAAAAACCCATATCTAGAGAAAATTTTCACATTCATCAATATTTATCCAAAAATATTAGTGAATGCGAAAAGTGAAATTATATTTTGAATATATACCAAGACTGTGGTTTTCAACGTGTGAAACTAATTGCTGTTAATCGAGAACTGATCTTAATAGAAAACTATTTTATTTTTTTTGATAACTTTTACTCTTTTCGAGTCTCTTTATTAAATATTTATTAAAATCATTTGTTTATATCATTGTGGAGTAAAAAACTAAAGCACCATCTAATAATTTTAATTAGCGGAGAAACTTAGGTATATATTTGAAAGTTTTATTTCTAATGCTATTCAGCTAAAGAGCAGTTTATAGCTTAACTTGTGATAAAACCTATACTTTAGAAATTAATAGTTGTTTAATAAGAAGTCTTTTTTAAATTTATTTGATGTTTTAAAATAGATAAATGTTATTCTTTTAACTTTATTGTTGAACTTAAAATGGTAGGCTGTAAAATATTTCGCTAGTGAAAGTTTCTAAGATAGACAGCACAACCTTCAAAAGTATAAAATTTAATTAAAGCAAATTTATCTTTTTATAATTTGAAAAACTTCATACTCCTCGACAGAGAAATTCATATGTTGATTTTCTGACCCAGGCATTATAGCATGCTCATAACTAATTGTCTTTTGACAAGTGCACGCTGAACTATTTTTAAAATCATTGCCACTCAATCTAATATCCCATCCAAAATAGGGTCCCCAAACTGTTCCACCATAAGGTCCACATCCTGTAACAAATTTGCTAAGTATAGCATTTTCAGCATTGTCATCTCCAAGAGAAAAAATAAAACTTCCTTTTCCATCTAGCCACTGATCCCGAGAGTGCCAAGATTGTGGGTTAAAGCCGCCAATTATCTGACCAGTTCCTTTCACTTTGATTACGCTAATTGTTGCTCCTTTATCATCGCATAATCGATGGAAATCAGCTGGAGTAAATCCGTCTCGACTGCCTCGAAGTAACAATTTAAAATCATTTCCAAGTTTGCTTTCAAAAGGAGTATTTTTGTTTTTGCCTTGAAACCAATGATCAAGCTGCTTTATATTATGTAACTTAAGAAGCTTTGAACCAGTTGATCGGAATGGCTGAGCGTCTACAGATTTTTGATGACTACCCGGTACGAGATAATGATGTAAAAGATCTTCATATAAAGTTCCAGGTAAAATTCTCGCAAATGGTTTGACTTTGTGATAGAAGTCAACTGAAGATATGTGAAAGAAGCGGATTAAAGGTAGAAGCCTTTCGATGGATTCCTTAAAGGCGTTTAAGTTTTCATCTGTCCAGTAAGGAACTTTTTTCGTCTGAATATTGTTATCTAATTTAGCAATTCCCCATTCTACAATCTTTTCCCATATTTCAGATTCTTCTATATTTAGATCATCCTGGGTTAAAATTGAGACAAGAGCCTTTTCACTAAGAGAGGTAAAATCTTGCGAATCGAAAACTATGGCTGGATTGTTAGCAGCTATTTCGGTGCAGAATTTTT
>JAAOMT010000664.1:1401486-1428971 GCA_016748015.1 Geosiphon pyriformis
TTCGCCAACTATAATTCTAATATCAGAGAATTTCTGACTGTCAAATAAATTTCCAAAATCATTGGATAAAGCGTGAAAGTATTGTTGGGGTGACATCGGTAAAATATGAGAAGTTTGGGTGAGGTCTTTTTTCCCTACGATCAGTATATATATTTATCCGGAGGTGAAGTCACATGTTAACCCGCACATTATCGATTGATCAATTAATTCCGAGTCTTTAAAAATTCCCCATTATGTTGGTTCTTTAAACATTATCTCTGAGAGGTCATTCTTAATAAAACCGCCTCCAAAGATCACAGCCTCTATTTGAAAAGCATGAAATATCTAAACTGTTAATTTTGAATCCAGATTACTCTTGACTGAAACTTTTTCTTTATTATATTTACTCTCAAACTATCAAACCATTTAATAAATTAATGAGAATATTTTTTTTTAAAATAAGTTATTCAGAATTGGTCGATTTTGGTCATTTTTCCATATTTACATTCATCTTTCCAAATAATTCAGATTGTTTAATAAAGAATTTCTTAATTTAAAGAGAAAAAATATTTTGGCAGTAATTTTTTATCAATAATAAAAACTAGTGATCAAAGTTTTTTTTAAAGTTCCATTTCAAGATATTGAAATATTTTATTCACAATAAGCAATTTTTTCGAACAAAATTGATTGATTCTATTATCGTACTTTTTCATTCTAACTATGATTCTTTTAAATCTTATAGAAAACGAAATCCAAAACTCCATAATTCTTCCTAAATTATTTTAATTTGTTTTTTCCTAAAACGCTTACAAACTATCAAAAAATTATAAACAAAATTTTTAGGACGACTAAGATTTTTATTCTTCATTAGAATACATTTATTATTATTATTATTATTATTATTATTATTATTATTATTATTATTATTATTATTATTATTATTATTATTATTATAAATTATTGTAATCAGTTTCTTGGTTATTGATTCTATTTGCAATTTCTAGTCGATATTGTTTTTTGGAATAAGACATTTTAAGCCTAATTTCTACAAAATTGTAAAATACTATCAATCAAAAATTGTATATAATAGTAGTAATGTAACTTTACAATTAGATTTTTCCTTTATCTATTTCATAGAAAGGTGTTCAGGTACTCTGGAAAATTATAAAATTACTTGCATTAAATGTTTTTTGCTAAATTAATAAGGATTTATCTGAGAAAATCAGTTGTATTAAAGTATTGATATGTCATAACAAATTGCAAGTTTCAAAAGACCTCATCTATAACAAATTGATTTATAATATTCTTTTGTTCAGAGGATAATTCCGTTGCTGATAATCTCTGATCATCTTCAAATATCGAGCTAAAAATCTTCTCTTATTGAATTAAGGAAAGTTTGTCAGCAAACCTCTCCAGAATAAATTCGTAGAATAAATGTATAACATTCAAGGAAATTCTACCAAAAATTTCGATAATTTTATAATGTATTCTTTATTGTAATTGTTCAAGTCTTTACATAGCAAAAAAATATGAAAGATTTAATTTTATAGACATTTAAATGATAATTAAAATTAATCAAAGCCAAAAGTTTTTGAGTATGATATTATTTAGCGTTAAAAATTTATTTAATAGATGCATTATATAATTTTAAATTTCATTATAAGGTTAATAGAAATTTTAGCAAATAAAAATTTTAAAATACATATTTTGGTACTTTTCTATATTAAGATAAACGACACTGTTCAAACGCTATTAAATGCAGTCTTACTCGTTTTCTAATGATTAGTTGACGAATTTGAAAGACCATTATGAAACTTATCGTTAAATTATTGGAATAATGCTTTTTTTCAAGATGATAAACCCATGAAATTGCTACATCAAGTAAATATTCATTATAAAGCAGTTCCTCAACCCCCAGAATGAATGCCTATTTTAATAAGAGCTAGAAATTTTATTTAAATAGGTAGTTTCACTAAATTCATCTTGATAAAATGAAATTTGAGCTTGACCCAATTAGTTAGTAATAGATTTGGAAAGAGGGGCTTTGAATATGAAAGGAGGAGCTGAAGCTGTTTCCAATTTTTCAAGTAAATCAACACCATTTGGAGATATTTATCTAAATAGTTTTATTTACTTATTTACATATTCTGCTCTATTTGTTTTTATTTTTTTTAACAAAGTTATTTAATTTACATGACTTATAAAAAAAGAAAATAAAGTTAATATAATCTATAAAATTAATTCTGTTTTTCATCATACTTAAAATCAAATTTTTAATAAAAAATTTTTTTTAGCTTCAAGTTATTATATTTTAAACATACCAATATTTTAAATATCTATAACCAGAAAATAATTATTAAATGGAAAACCAAGTTGCAATAGCAACAGCAGAATAAGCTTAAATATCCACTACAAAATTGAATTAAAAGAAATAAGTTAATCGATAAAAATTATTAATTGTTTTTACAGTTATCATATTCTTAATTCAAGGTTTCTTCAACAATTATATTTTTAAGGATCTTAAAATTTTTTTAATACACATTCCAGAAATTAAGAATGAATTTAAGATGAACTTGTTTTGCTTTTAAAACCGATAATAATTATCTAAAATATATCAAATCAGATAATACAACCAATTGCTAATCCATATTAACTTTAGTAAATATATAATTGTTGCTATTGTTTAAAATAAAAACTGGGTTGCTGTTTATAATTAAAAAAAACTAGACATAATAATTAGTATTAATAATACAAAACCAGGAAAACATTAAAAAAACAGAAAAAGCCAACGTCCTATTTTTTAAAGAATAAAAACCAGACTTTAATACAATAAAAGTGTTTTAGAAAACATCAAAATAAATTGATTTTCTGGTATCTTAAAAAGAAAAAAAGAAATTGTTTTCGGGCTATTTTGTTCTTTTTTGCTATTTAAGCAGCAGTAAAAAGTTTTTTTATTATAATATTAAGTTGAATTTATAAGTTAAAATAAATATTATTATATTTTTAAAATTAATTGTTAACTTAATTATTTACTCTATTTATTTAAATTTATAAAACAACTTTCAAAATAGTAAAACTCTTTTCATATTTAATGTTATATGTGAATATATATAACAAAAATAAAAATAATTAATTTAATTAGTTTCAAAATTACAATTACTAATATTTTCAAAAAATCTAAAAATTAAGAAATAATTTGTGATTTTTAATAAAAGATAATATAATTTTTATAATTTTATGTTTCAGTTAATACTTTTATATTTAAATAACAAATAACAAATATTTTTAACAAATATTTATTTAATAAATTACAAAAGCAAGCTTTTTACTTTTAAAGCTAATTTTAATCATGAAAAAAAGATATTAATTTGATTTTTATCTGAAAATAAGAAAATGTTTTAAGTAGTTTTACTGTCAAATATCCGATAAATTCAAATATTTCTTACAGCTTCAAAAGGTCTTTTTATATATAATTAATTAAAAAAACAACTAACCAAATCAACAGTTATGTTTTAATTAAATCAATTACTAATTTAAAATATTAATACTTAATACATAATTAATTGATATAAAATCTTCCACCATAACAATTTTATTACAAACTAGAGTAATAAACTACCAAATAGCAAAAAAATTACATTAAAAAAACTTTAATAAATTTTTAAACAATTCAATTAATATAATTAATTTAAAATAACTTGAAGATAAAAAAATAATTTGTAATTATTAGCAAAAAATAACAGAGGTCTTATAATTTTAAGTCCTATTAGCACTTTTAAAACTTAGTAACAGATTAATTGATTAATTATTGTTATTATTTCCAAAAACTATATTAGTAATTATTTGCTGCAATTAATTTTGTTAGTTTGTTTTTAATTTCAATAATATTACAAGTATAATTTATTGTTTTTTATTTTTATTGTTAAGAATTTGATTAAAAAATTAAAGTTTTTGTTTGTTTTATAGAAAAATAATATTTAAGATAAAACATCAACAACAACAACAAAAACACAAAATAAAAATAGAAATCATGTTAAAGAAATATTTTAATTAAATAAATTAATTGTAAATAACTATATTATATATTTCATTAATTATAATTTTTTGCAATATTATGTTTAAAAACAAAACAAAAATTTTTAATAAAACAATAAATGCGGTGTTTTGCTTAGCTGTATTTGTCACTTCAAAGTATAAAAATCCTATTTTTTGTATGAATATATAATTTTCTTAACAACATAGTTATAAATTATTTTATAATGAATACTAAAAATTGACAGTAAAAGTTAAAATTTTATAATATAGCTTCAAATAAAATTCGGAATCAAACTAAAAAGCCATTTAAATTTAAAATTAATACCTAATTATTATTGTTTGCAAGCAAAACATTCAAAAAAAGTTTTGATTTATATATTAATATTCTTTATATTTGTAACTGAAAATTTTCTGCATAAACTCAATTATATACTAGTTTTTTTATTATGAATATTGTTAACGATAGTTTTAAGTTTATATGAAATTAGTATTACACATAATTTCTTGCAAAACCAAGGAAAGAATTTTCATGTTTGTTTTTAATTTAAAATTTCGCATCTTTTGATTTAATATTTATTTTCTTACAGTTTTAATTATATAAGCAAATAAAACATTTAAAAAGCTGTTTAAAATTTTGAAAATCTTTTTTTCATATTGCAATTGTTATATTACACAAATAGTCTTGTATACACAGAATTCAAATATATGTGATAACATATTTGCACTTTTTTTTAATATAAAACTGTTTTTGTAATTTGTATATATTCTAATAATGGTCAAATACCATACCAATAATATTACAAAAAAACTTATTTTAACGGCAAAAAACCTTGATAAGCATGTTATGATTAACAAAATATATACAAACAAAATATGTAATGGTCGGAAGTGGATATATCCAAAATTCAGAGTGAAAAATGCTTCAATATAAAAAATGCAAATTAATAATAGACGAAATACTAATAATACTTGAAAAAAAAATTTCAGATTTTGTTGAATGGGGCTATTCTTAATCAAAATAGAAATTTTTTATTCATATATAAATAATATATTTGAAGAATAATTTTTTTTTAAAAAGTTTGCCTTTAGCTAATTTGCATTTTGTAAGAGTTTTATTAAGATATTTTTTAAAACCATTTTTAATTTTCAACCGAGAAAATAATTGAAAAATGTGCCATTGTTATTTTTTAGAATTTAATCTTTTTAATTTAATTCGTAGTTTATTATAATTATTATAAAAACAATAAAATCAAACATGTATTATAGTTTAAAATGAAAATTTATTAATTTGAAAGGTAGCAATTTTCTAATTTAACATAACTAAAGAAAAAATATTATTTCAAAATTCTTATAAATAAAATTTATTGCAAATTTGTAAATATAACAAAGATTTTATTGATCAATATTCAAAATACATGTTTTTTTAAAAAAAAATACAAAATAAGTTAAAAATATTTTTGGCATGATAATTTTTATTTTATAAAAAAGTTTAAAATAACTAAAATAGTCTTTGCACTAAATATTTTATTTGAAAATTTGATGCAATAATTTTCATTAAAATAAAATCTATTGGATTGAATTACAATAGTACATGTATCTTCAAAAACCCTTTTTATTTCTTTTTCTTTAAAGTTTTATAAATATTTGCTTGGGAAAATATTGAATTTTGATGATTGAAATGTATATTATACATGATTGATTGCTTTAGTGAAATATTGATTTTTTTTACATGTTACCCTTAGAAAATAAAGATTCCAAGCCCCGTAATTTGCTGACCATGATATTGGCAATTTGAGGATTTAATATACTTCTGTAGCGATATTTAATAATCCCAGAATAAATACCTCCTATCCATTTATGCATCTATTTACACATCGTGGAATACGACAAACCTTCCCACATTGCGATTAATAAAATCGGTCATTTCTGGTGCAATAGATTCGCATTCAATAACTTGAAATTCCTCCATCTTTCCAAAATTCGCATCCAAAACCGGTTCAAGAGCTGTCAATGTTAGATTCTTGCATTGAAGAAATGCCAATGATTCCAAGTTCCGACATTGAGCTATTATTGTCATAGGGGGACAATCCTTGAAATCAACATGTGAAAAGGTGAGATGAGTGACATTTTCAGACTTATTTAGAAGGCCATCGATAATAGTATTAATGTTGCCACGAAAATTCCGAAGTGATAGACGTGAAATACGTTTAAGCTGAGCGATTGATGTGCCCAGGTATTCATGATTGTCAGCTCTAGCTAGGAAAAACCATAATTCTGGAAGGATTTCCAAGCTTTTCTAGATGAATTTTGTATTGAGAGATGAAATTATTTTAGTTTTGAAGTGGAACCTGAATCATAAAATTTGTATGAGAAATAAAATAAATTTTATCCACTTACCAAGCATAAATCACTGGTAGGCAATATATCAAACAAAACAGGCCTTTTTAAAAAAGGTGAACAATCCAATCGACACCAATTAACTCCACTAAAGAACTCTCGAAATTCTGGATTCTCAGCCAAAAAATTACAAAACCCTCCATTCGTATGTGACGTATAATCGCCGCTTAATTGCGTTATTTTTGCACCACGAGCCATCATCGCCATTAACACAGCTTTGAAAACATTCGACATTGGTTGTGAAAAATCAGGGTCATTATCTCTACACCATCTAGTGATAATTCGATGCATTTTGGTATAATCCAAATGTCGAACAAAATGAGGATAATCAAAAGTCAACGAAGCAGAATTTCTTGGGCGTTGAACAACTTTCGTCCAGAAACTTCGGCCCCAAAATTCACGTGGTAAAAGGAGACGACGTTCACTATCACTCAAGAAAGCGAGAAAGATTGTGATGACTTTGTGATGACGATGACAAATCGCTGCAAATGGACGCTCCCATAAAATTGGCGCAGTAACTTTGCACCATTGTTTGCAAACTAACACACAATTGTAAAGGTTTTTTGTGTGAAATTGGGAATTGGAAGTTGGTGAGAGATGATTTATAATTTTTTGAAGAATCTCGGGTGGAAGAGCTTCTACCGTTCCTATTGTAGTGCCAATCAATTCAGCCATTACTTTTTGACGTAATGACCTGACCTATGGTAAGAAAAAATTGAAAAAATACGAAATATTATTTTGGCATTAGTAAAATAAAATTTCGAATATTTTCATATTGGAAAATATCTGCAAAAAAAAGAATTCGTTGTCAGGTTTATGTATTTTCCCACACAGCCCAAAGATTTGCACTTATATAGTGACACCAAATCTTGGGTTTTGATAAGTTTGATGATTGTAAACAATAATTAGCCAACAATGACATAACACTTTGGATTGATAGGATAACCTTTTTTAGGCTAAGAAAATAGACACTTCATTTGGTCTTAAGCAATATAAATGTCTTTTTTTTAAAAAAATATTTGAATTTGATGCATAAAACTTTCAACCACTTTAATATGGAGAATTCAATTTCAGACTCAAAATTTTGAAAATGTCATAAAACAATAGGAAGAGTTTTAATATATTCAATTATTAAATGAAGAAAAATTCTTATTTATTATTGAATCTTTTAATTAAATTACTGCATATATCTTATTCATTATTCTTATTACCATTATTATTTTTGTAAAATATTACAAAATACCCAAAAGTTTTATTTTTATGAATGGAGAATTTATTTATAAAAAGAATAATAAAATTAAAATATTTAAATATTGAGATCAATTACTTTTTATGTTTGATAAAAGAATCAATTTTTTAGGATCTAATTATTTTCATAATAATTAATTTATTTAAAAATATTAATAAACTTATCATTTCTATCTTATCAGTCTAAAGTAAAAATATTATTGAAATTTTCATCAGTATAATTCTATTAATATTATTAAATAAGTAAAAGATTAATTTTACAACATAAAAACTCAAATTAAATAACATTAAAAGCTTATTTAGTTTCATATTTCAGAGTATTTACAATTATTTTACTAACTAGAAAGTTTATTTTTTGAAAATTATATCCAAATATTTAAATTACAAAAAGTTAAAATTTAATTTTTTAAATAATAAAAAGATTTATAATAATTATTTTTTTTAGATTAATAATTAATATATTGTTATTTAAATTAATCATCACATTTACTTGAATTAAATTATGTTTAAATTAATTCAAAAACAATAAAACCAATTTTTAATAAAATATAACTAATTAAACAAAAAATATAAAATAATATCATTTTTTAAAGAATTTCAAAGAATAATTAACTTGTAAAGTAAAATAAAAAACGATAATATTGTAAAAAATTCCAAAGCTTTTGTTTAAATATATATTTGTCACTTGACAGACTTAATGAAAATTACAAAAATTTAATAAGATTCAATTAACAATAATTTCAGATTTTTTTTGTTAAAATACTTATAGCCAAGGATAACAAAAGATTTTTGATGATTTAAATATCAATTGAATTAAAAAGTAAATATTTTTGAAAAGTCTTTTAATTGGCTTAAATAGTATTAAAACAAAGTAATTGATTAATTAAAGTTTTATTTTATATTTTTTTGAAACACTTGAATGATTTATTTTGTACATATTTAAATATATTTTAGAATTATATTTTTATCTCAATAAATAAGGCTTACTTTTGGCTTTTAAATTGTTGTATAATTTATTAATTGAAAAATTAAAAATCTCTTATAGACAAAATATATTGGATGAAAAGATAGTAATTTGATATTAAGCAGTTTTTTAATTTTAATTCTTAGGCTTTTGTTGAATTATATAATTTTATAAATTTTAAAATGTTCTTAAGCTTATTTAAAATGAAAAGAATTCAAAGATTGACCGAGAAAATTGAATGATTAAAAGTTCCGAAGAAAAGAAAAAATTCAAATTCAATGAAAAAAAGGTAGAATTTAATGTTGAATCTAAATAAACTAATCCATAGATTGTAGTGGCTAATTTTGCAAAACCAATTCATCACATTAACTTAAGCATCTACGTTAAATTCGTTGATATTGAAAAAAAGTTTAATTTTTATTGGGTTTGTTATAAATGTGATAAAATAAAGCCCGAGAAAAAATAGCTTAATTATAACTTTAAATAGGATTAGGTTTTAATTTTTTTGATTCTTATCAGCTAATTGCTTTGCCAAAAATGTTGAATTAAATCAATAATTAAAAATTGTCTTTTTAAAGTTTCAAGAATTAAACACGAAAATTTAACTACTATTTTTACATAGTATAGATTTTAAAGTTTGAACATTTTAAAATTTTGGGTTTGGCCTAAAATTAAAATCAAATGTTGTTTAAGAAACTTAAATAAGTATCAAGAAAAAAATTGTTTTTGAATACGGCAAAGAAAGTTTACATATATCGATTGTGAAATCCCAAATTGGCAAATTATTTTTTTAATTCAAAAACAAACAAACAAACTAAAAATATAAAAATATAAAAATATAAAAATCTTTGAATTTATTTTTATCAAGGTTTTTTGAGTATTAAAAAGAGCTATCTGATTTTTGATACATGAAACTCTTTTATTCTTTTTAAATTATTTATTTTTTAAAAAAAATTAAAAGCTTAATTTGAAATAAAATAATAGCTTTTAATGTATATATTTTCATTAACATATTATCTAGCACCCATAATTCAAAGCCAGATTCGCTTTTGGAAATATTTTTGTTAAGCGAATAATAATCAGTTTTTAATATTTAAATAATTCTTAATATTAATTAATTTGAAATGATGCCAAACGTGATTAGAATAAAGGAAAATAATCATTCATTCTTCAATCTCGATTAAAGTTTATTAAATATCTCATATCTGACAGTTTTATTTTGTTCACATGTCAAATCTAAAGTCACAGATTTTCTCGCTGCAAACAATGCATGCATCATGATAAATGCATACATCATGTTAGTGGCTGATTTTTATTATTTTACCAAATATGCATCTGAAGGGCCTGGGAGTATCCCGAATGCTTTTTGTGGTTTCGAAACCAGTTACCGCTTCAAACATGTCCGACTGCAAATTACTTTCTTAAAAATGTATGTATGCTATCTTTGATAAGAATTAATAAATTGAATAAAATTCGAAAGACATAGAGCTTCCTAAAAAGTAATTCAAACACAGGCTACCAACTCATAATTCTTTAGAGTAATTCAGGAAATATTTCGAATTGCAGCAAAATAATAATTTAGCTACCAATAATGCGATGTTATTGTTACACTAAATAAACAAAGTTCCTTTAAAAACTGAGCAATACAAAATTAGCAAAAGCAATTAATACAATTAAACTTATATTTTCGGTTGGCTTCACAATGAATGTCCTTATGCACAAATGTCCTATAATTATTCAATCCCGAAGACCTTTTGGGAATATTTTACATGTTGATAGAAAATTCTACCATTTCTTTGTAAACTTTAAAAAGTGAAACAGCCTATAATTCCTTTGGCTTTATATTTCGCTCAAATCTTGAAGTTGTGTGTAATTTTTCAAGTTCAAAACCTGAAATTTAAACTTCTATTTTACTCATTAAAGATGTAACTTTTTTATGCTATATTCTTTGAAAAACTAAAGGTATTTAATTATTATTATTATTATTATTATTATTGATGTATTGGAACGTTTCAATATTTCTCTAATTAAACTTTCAGGGCATTAATTTAGAACAGTGTTGTAATACAAATATAATACATTCAGTACAATTTGTGGTTTTAGCCCGAAACCACGGGAATAAATCTTATTCGCAGTAATAGCATAACACTAATCTGTTTTTTAATACAATTATAAATTCAACTACTTTCCTCTTATCATATTTCCCTCAAGCAGCACCAATCATTAGAACTTCTCAAAGCAATCGTACTCGAGCATCAATGAGTGAGTGTATGAACACGGGCTAATTCTGTGCTTGATTAAAAATGCAATAAAAACCTCTATAAAATGAAGACTCACAAATTTTTTATTTTGGACATTCAAAAAAACAAAATTAATTTTTGAAAGATGAATGAAGAAAATTTAATTTTATCTTTGATTAATCGGATTATAGAAAGGGTGATTATTTTTCCTGTTATTATTATTATTATTATTATTATTATTATTATTATTATTCTTCTTCTTCTTCTTCTTTCAAGTTTCCTTTTGCTCGCACCCTGTATAAAGTTGGTCAATATATTGAATTAATTCCTTCTCATGATTTTCCTTTTCAATTTCTCAGTTACCATGCAACAGCGGTAAAAAATTAGAAACATTAGAGACCGATCCGCTGGTGCAACAAACAGTAAATGCAATCGTTGATCTTTCGCGTTTAAAGTTCACCATAATTGTAAATCATTTAACGCAATTACTGGAATCTATATCAGAGGTTAGAGTTAAATTTACGGACCAAACTACTGGGAAAAAAAGGGTTAGCTTCAAACTTGACAGATAAAAGTTCTTTGTAAATAATTCATTTATTTGGTTTATTTAATTTTGAATCGTAGAAATTTGAAATAAAATTCTTTATTCCATCCTTTTGTTTCTTGAAATTGCTGATTTTATTTAAATTCTAAAAATGTTGATGTTGAAAAATATTTCTGAAATTTTTTTCATTAGAAAAAGAGTTTTAGAAAAACACTACATTCCTCCTCAACGGTTTTTCAAGATCCCCTTCCTTTTGACGTCCTACATTCTCAGTTGTTCATTTTAAAACTACTGTGCGATTGCATGAACTACCATTGGAAACTTTATCGTGGCTCACAAAAAGAAATACTGGAATGTTCATCGTCGATAACGAAAATCACCAATGAGATTAGAAAGCAGACTGTTGATGACTCTTCGTCAATAACTCTCGAGAACATCAATGATGATAATGTATCAAATGATAATAAATCAAATCCTAGTATTCACACAACCTCATCAACTATTAATCAAATTAAGAACAATTCCAGTCATAAAAACATTCTTACTTCTGATTCATCTTCAAATAAGAAAAATCAAAAAACCCTTCCAAGTAATATGATCAATTATAAAAATAATGTTGATATTAAGGATGGTAACAGTCAACAACCAAAAAGATTTTCATTTAAATTTTCAGAATCATGGGATGATCCACCACAGTTAGACGATTTTCTTGCAAAATATATTTTGAGCGTATTATCACGACTTCTTCATCAGATGGAAAGTCAAAAAAATAATTTACTAAATAATCAACCTACTCCAGGGACTAGTGCAGCAGGAGTTGTTGGAAATAATGGAAATGTCGCGCCTCATTCTTCCGCTGTTCATGATGCCATTTGTGAAATTTTCAAAAATGCTGGTCATGTGATTTTTTATTTAAGTTCCTCCAATTGGGCTGTGGTATTTTCAAGGATTAAGACTAGAATTGACCATTTGAAAAGTAGGAAAGATGAATGGCCTGAAACTACCGAATTGAAATTATTGAAATATTCTAATTTTAATTCAAACCGATTATCGATGATACTTCATGGTATGAAAAATTTAGAAATATTTATTCAATGAATTTTATCTAAATCGGTTTTATCTTTAAAACATAATTGTACTATTGAATTTTTATAGAGCTAAGTAGCTCTTTTACCCATTTGAAGAGATCGGTACAAGATGTCATAGCAGATGTATTAAAAAAAGCCATTTGGAATTGGATTGAAGTGTTCCCAGCAGAGTTTGTCGCACTTTATCAATCACAAAAACGAATGAAAGGAGGTCCAGATATTTTATTCAGTTCCTGTGATACTATCACCGATAACGTTCGACGAAGGACTGTTTTCTGGCCATTACAGACGATGTTATTGATTCTTTGCCCTGATATGTTATCGGGCGCTTTTTCAGATACAAGGATGATTTCAAGAGAGGTATGTTTTCAATATGGATCAATAAAATTCATTAGAGATCATTTTCATTAGAGCTATTTAAGAAAAATTTATTGCCTCTGATAATTCCGATTTTAGGCATTGTTTCTGGACTCTTTAAAAAAATCTCTAAGAAATACTCGATGGGTTAATGTTGCTGCAATATGTTATATTGACATTTGTAAAGCGTCAACATATCTATCGAAAAATGAGTCGTCTGCATTACGATTCATTGTTCCTGAGATTGAGAATGAACTAAAAGTAAGGAATGACTTGAGTTTCTATAAAAAGAGTAAACAAATGCTAAATTATTTAATCTATTTCAATTTCAATTTATCTTGTATATAGGAAAAGTTATTTGATCCAAATAAAACTTTTGATCTACATCCGAATCCACGTCTGATGAGTGACTGCTTAACAGCTTTATTTCGTCTAAATCACAGAAATGTTTTGCATTCCTTGTTTCCCGTATGTCTGCAAGAGAATGCACCCAATGCTTTCAAATTGGCATTAGTCAAGAGTTGCTTTACAATTGTTTCCGAGGTTTTTACTAAATTTCTTCAAACTGTTTGATCTATTCCTTATCAAATATGATGCTTATCGGTTGAAGCCAATTTCTTTTTAACTTAAGTTTTTCTCAAATTTTATTAGGAACATCAATTGTCCTGGAATCCCACCATCAGCTTAATGTACTCTATTCTAGCGTCACCGCTACGAAAATTGTTTCAAGATCATATCGTTAACCGCGATCCTCACATAGAACCTAGGAGAAAACTTGGAGCAAAAGTTCAGCGAGAAGAGGGAAACGAGAAAGGAGAAATTATCTTGAATATTTTAAAATTATTTAAATTCGATCCCACGCTGGCAATAATAGTATGTAATTTCCAAAAAATTCCAAAAATTATGATTTTTCAAAAATTAAAATTTCTGAAACGATTTTATTTTACTTTTTAATTAAATAGAGTGATTCATCTGATCAATCAGATAGCAATAAAATGATAATTCATAGAATTACCTTATGTCTCAATGACTTTAATCCAAATATTCGAACAACTGCCGCTGAAACATTGTTAGAATTCCATGATATTAAACATATCGAAAAATGGGGGCCTGTCGAAAATAAAATGTATAACTTTTGGTGTATCAGGTAATTAATCGTCTCATCATATTACTTTAATCTCTAAATAGATAGGATTATTAGATACTCCTAATTACTATTTACTGTTAATTTTAAAGTTCTCAAGTCATATTGGCTGTAGCCAGGCAAATTTCCGATTCGAAGGAACGTGAAGAGGGTGCGAAATATATGTTGCAACTATTACTCCAATTACTGATTCGACGAAATGATTTTCTCGCAGCAAATCAGGTTAACTTTTTCGTAGTTTCAAAACAAAAAATATCGTTTTACTCATCAACAAATCCTAAAATAAAATCATAGGAAAGTGCTACACTTGGTATAAATGTTCCTGAGCGCCTTACATCCAATGTTGTATTAGAAATAGCTCTATTATTATTACTGTGTTCTGCCGACATCGAAACATATTCTACAGCGGTTACGTGCTTTGGACATTTATGTACTGAAGCGCAATTAACCGAAGATATGGATGAAACACCACCATCACAGTTAACAATCGTCGAAAATATGAATGTTTATTTGAAACTATCATCAGCTACTTACATGGTCACTGGTAAGGATCAGATATTATAAAATGATCCTTCACTTGATAGTTTGCTTGATTTTTTAAATATCTTTGTCAATAAACTAGATCAAATGGCCCAGCAAAAAAGAACCCGAAAATTATTACGCTTGATGAACAAACCAACCCCCGGTAATCTTGCCGCATGGGAGGAAGCGTGGAAACGTTGGAAACTGTTGACATCTATGATAATTAGACCTACAGATGATAGTACTTCTGATGAAACCAGAAAACGCGGAATCATCTCAACATTATCAAGAATAAATTCTTCAAACGTGGCACATATTACAGAGGTGATGATTTGGAAATTTATATTCAAATTCAAAGATATTTTAAATTAACTTCACAAAAAATTTTTCTTGAAATAAAGGCACAAATAACAGAATGGCATAATTATACTGGTTTTCTTTCGGCATTGGGTGGTTGTTGTGTACGCGATAATCAAAAATCTCCAAGTGGGACAAACAGTGATCGAAATCCTTCAACTGTGCATCACAACTCGAATTATCATGCAATGGTCGAAACATTTATTTCAGAAATGGTACACCTACTAGTATGTGATTCTATGTACGTTCGAGATATTGTCAAAGAAACCCTTGGTGCTGATATGAGTCCAAGACTATATGTTATCCTATTTAGTTGTCTGGAATCAATCGTGGGTCGTTTCTTTGATGCTGATGGAGTGGCTACTTGTACTGAACGTTATACTTTATTCGTTGAGCAAGCAATATCGGTGTTGAAATTGATTCTGGATCGTATTCAAGACGCATCTGAAAATTTACACACAGTTAATTTCGGTGGATTGGTTCTCTCTTTTGCACGTTATTTATTTCGACTTGGTACTGGTTACGATGCACATCGAATCAAAATAGAAATGTGTGTACTTGCAGAAACCTTGATGCTAAAAAAAGATTATTTAACACTTCGCCAGGAGATAATATTACGTAATAATCTCTCAGAGATTATTCTCGAATGGACATCGGATTTCACTTTGGTATAATTTGAACTATCTGATTGAATACAATTTCTGGCCCATGATTTCATGAAATTATTAACCTAATTCGTTTCATTTGATTTTTAGGAAAATGACACTCAAAGTGGCAGTGAAAATACTCTTAATAAAAATGAATGCATGCATCGAGATTTAGATCAAGCTTGCTTGAAAACCCTCGTCGCTTTGTTGCGCCAATTACCTCTTCAACCATCAGATCCAGTGCACGAACCGGATTTAAGCTTAGCGAAATCGCGTCTTTTTTTGAAATATATTGCATTTTTTATTGGACTTTTGAACAGATTTCATATCTTGAAGGTAAATTTCACTTTTCGTATCATGCCCTTATTTTTAAACCCATCTGGCTTTCATAAATTTAAATTCCAATCAATTAAAATAGTCAAAAGAATACGTTAAAGGTCTTGGGCCCTTGAAATATTATACAATTCAAGCTCTTTCGAATATGCTCAGTGCTAATATCGATTCTGGACTCAGATATTCCCTTTCTATGGGCTACCATGAGGATACACAAACTAGGACAGCGTTTATGCAAGTACTGACAAATATTCTTAAACAAGGGACTGAATTTGAAGATCTGGCTGAAGATGTCATACATGATCGCTATGATAAACTTGTCGAGGTGTGTGTATATATAAGATTTGTTGTTATAATTATTCTCTCAATTGATTTGATCTAAAATTCGTAGAATAACGTGGTTACTTTGATTTATTCTTCTTTCCTTTAGCTTATTACCGATTCGGATCTAAATATTGTAATATCTTTATGTGAAGTTTGTCCCGTTTCAGATATTGATGAAGTAACTCAAGTCTTATTGACTGTCTTTGAGTCACGGAATCGGACGATGCCTCTTTTGAAAGCTTTTATTGAAAAAGAAGTTATCAATACTGGTATATATCTTGAAAGTTAATGTTATGAAATCAATTATTAGCCTAGCTTTAATTTAATTGATATATGATTTTCAGATCATCAAATGGAGTTATTCCGAAGGAATTCCATGACAACAAAATTTTTAACGGCGTTTGGTAAATTATATGGTGATAATTATTTAAGGGAGACTCTACGGCCTTTATTACAAAACTTTCTAAAAATGTCCAATGAATTGAATTTTGAACTCGACAAAAAAAGAATTCATAAGGCAGAAAATGTTCAAAATAATCTTTCACATGTTCATCAAATGGCGCAAACTTTCTTGGATGAGATTTGTGCGTCTGCCGACAATCTACCAAGGTAATTTTTATTAATTTTGAAATAAAAGGTTGGCCTTTCAATTATTCTTAATTTTACTTCATGAAATATCTCAAAAAAGATCATTTCGAGAGGTTTGTTATTATATTGCTACTGCGGTTGGCGAAAAATTTCCGGATGCCAAATATACAGCTGTTGGCGCTTTTATTTTCCTTCGATTCTTGTGCCCGGTGATTGTCGCCCCAGATTTGAAATTGATAAATCCTCCCCCAAGTAAAGAAGCTCGACGCGGTCTCCTCTTAATCACCAAAATTATTACCAATTTAGCTAATAACGTGTTATTTGACGCCGAAGAACCTTTCATGGCCGTGTTAAACGATTTTCTTCACGATAATACAGTCAAAGTCACTCGATTTTTGCAAAATATATCGGTAAAGAAAGTTTTGATTTTACTAGAGTCTATTCTGAAATTTCTATGTCAATTATCTTAAGTTGAATTAATTCCAGGTGTTAAATAGCGACTCATATATTGTCGAAACAAGAAACGTCGAAGCCAACCCTATTTCAATATTAGATGACACTAACCATAAAGCGCTTCAAAAGTATTTATTTCTCAACTTAGAACGTATGGGTAGAGAGCTTGTTACTCGACGTGCTAAATCAATCAATCCGAGCAATGGAATTTCCGAAATAGATCAAACTCAGGCAAATAAGAGAGCCTATGATAAATTGTCCACTCTTCTTGCAAAACTCGGCCCGCCTTCTGAAATTCAGAAACATGAATTTTCAAGTATTAATAATATTGAAACAAATAATCATTTGTTTTCCAACTTCATGCGACGATATTCAAATCAAAATCTCGAATCAATATCTTCGAAAGGATTGTTTTACGCTGGGGGTGTATCAAAGGTTAATAATAAAATTCCTAATCACCTTTGGATTGGTTTACTTCATTATATCTAACCAATCCAAGATTTTACAGGAAAAAAGACCTGTATTTTATTTTATTGCTCATCGATTAAGTGCTGAATCAACTGACATGGAACTCTTAATGTATCACATACTTCATGTAAGATTTTTTGAATTCGAGATGATTAATTGAGAGTTTTTTTTTTTACTAACTCGAACCTTAGACCATAGAATCATCGAAAGGAACACCATATGAGTTAGTAGTCGACTTGACACAATTTGGACATACCAATGAAGTAAAAACACAATGGATACAAGCATTTATCCAAATTCTTCCTTTGGATGCGGTTGAGAATTTAGGTAATGTATATATGTATAACACCAACACCGCATTCAAGAAATTCTCCAAAAAATTGCCACATATCCTTTTCAATATGAACGGAACTTGTTTTTCTTTATATATGGTTAATCAATAGTAACCTTGACAATTAAACACGTCCCTTATCCAATAAAATTGGAAAGAAGACAATTTTTATGTGTAGCTTGAACGAATTACACGAACATATTTCTCCCTCAGAGATTCGGTTACCCAAAAGCACAAGTAATTTGAGTTATTATTTTATCTTTTATTATAACATGAAATTTAATTGGGTTCTCTCATTTTCCTTAGCTGCATTGGACACTGAAGCATGCGTACAATTTGCACATGTAACCAAAATATCTCATTATCGAGTTACCATTCCTGTCACAATGAAGATAAGCAATGAGATGATCCAAGTCATAACGGTGAGTTCCGTTGCTTTCTGATACTGCTCCTATTGTAAACTTGAATTTGATCTTTCAAAAATGACCTGGTCCATCTATATGTACATCCAAAAATTTAACAGTCGAAAAAACAAGATTTGTTTTATGGACAACAAGTTACTTTAAACGATGTATACCATATTTGTGAAATCGAGGATATCAGTTTATCATCGCACAAGAATGCCGATAATGAATTTGTTATTAAACAAGATAATGGTCGTTCCTCCATCGCTTTCACTAGTCCAAAACGTGATCAGATCATGCAGGTATGACAGTTTATTTGAAAGGTATGAATCTCGAGCATTTACCTGATATTAATTTTATGTGTTATTTTTAGGTTATACTTGCTTCTAAAACGAGATTTCAGCTTACAAAATCGGCAAATGTGACAGAGAGAGTTATCCGTCCTAAAGATGTACCAGGAACACTTCTCAATATAGCTTTATTAAATTTCGGCAGCGATGATCCAAATTTACGACTCGCCGCTTACAACCTGCTGGCTGCTTTAAGTATCAGTTTCAATTTCGATGTGCGAAATCAACTGCTCAGTGCTAAAGGTGCATCTATTTTCATTCTCTTCTTGAAATAGAATAACTTATTAATCATTTCTCTAATCATTTTTCAAATAGGCTTAGGCATTCCAGCCAATAATAGTTTTGTGGTGACCCTAAGCGAAAGGCTTGCAAGATCCGAGCCACATCTCACCATTGAATTCTTGGATGAATTCTTTGTGGGTTTCCGTATATCCAGTACACAATCAAAGTATTTTTGTCTTCAATATATGGCCCCTTGGCTGTTAAATTTGGCCAATTATAGTCAAAGTGGGTGCCAGAGTCAGCCAAGTATTGGAGAAATAAGAAAAATCCTAAGACAATTAATTGAGCTGACAGCTAAAGAGTCTGAGGTAAGCGATATTAAACTTTAATTTCTTGTATTTCATTCTTTACTTAATTCTTGTTTCTCTTTATCAGATGAATAACTTGGTTCAATCTAAAGTATGGAGTACATTAGGAAGAGTTGATAAAATCACTAATCTCATTATTGATGAGTTTATAAACTATGCCATGGATCACGGAATCGGCTCAAGTGAAGCTGAAACTGTTTCAAATACCATTGTAACATTATCTTCGATATACATTCGAGGAAAGGTTATTGCGCGACTTCGTAAAGTATGTTGAAATATAAATTTTTTTACCATATCATTTTAATTTAAAAGATACTCTCTTTTATAAGGTTATCCTGAGAACATTATCAGCACCCACTCAAATCCTAACAGAAAATTCAACCTGGCCAGAAATAGCTGTACTCGTTCGGTTTAACTTAACCCTCTCATTCAACAACCGCCTCCACATACATGTATATCTTCCCGAATCATTTTATATTGTTTCTATGCTTGTCGGGACTGGGGCTCCATTAATTCGAGCCTCGATTCATAGTCTTCTCGTGAATCTTATACAATCATTATGTACGGCAATGCCACTTGAAGAAAATAAGTTGAATCGGCTTAATCTGTTATTGGGCAAAATTTCTGAGTCAAAATTTCGACACCTATTTCGTCTGAAAGAAGTTGGAAATGCTTTCTTAATTTCATCGGATTCTTCATCAGAGGAAATCCAAGTCATTGAAGAAAATCAATATGAGGCACCTTCAATTGGTTAGTATTTGGTATAGATATTAATATAAATTGCCTCAAATTGAATCATTTCCCTCCCTATCTTATGTTTCAGAAACTCCCCTGAGTTTATTAGAGCAATTGGTCCGGGTCTTGGTGGAAGTAATGCAATGTGGAGCACCTTCAATTGGTTGGTATCTTTATTGAATTTCCTTATCTAAATTCTGCCGCTATAATCAAAATTCCTTCCACCTTTATTTCACATTTAAGATATTTCAAATACCTGGAAGGCACGTTGGATGAGCCTGGTGACAAGTACAACATTTCAATATAACCCAGCAATACAACCAAGAGGCTTTGTAACACTTGGTTGCTTGGCAAGTGAAGAAGTTGAAGATTTTCTCTTGGATCAGATCTTAATTGTGCTAAAAGGAGCACTTTTTAGGTTTTCTGAGAATGAAATTCAACTAATTGTAAGCATAATTATGTGCTTAACGAACATTGTGAAAAATTTATCACCAGAATCAAGATATTTGCGCCCAATGTTTTGGCTGGCTATGTCATTGGTACAAATTGGACATGTCGTGATATTCAAAAGTGCCATTAAACTTGTCCAAGTGGTTCTAGATAATTTAGATGCCAATGGATTTTTTAAACATGATGACATTGCAACCTGTCTTTTAAAAGCACGATTACCAATGGCTGAAGTTTCTATACTTATGGATCTGGAAGCTGGAATTAGTTATGATCATTTTTCTTTTGCTGTTGCGGCGGCCCTATCTAAAGGATTAAACCAACCAGCAACAAAAACCGATACTCGAGCCGTACTTATTACTTTTCTGGAGATTTCATCTAAAAGAATTAATCCGCAAGAAGCTATCCTCAATTCAAACATGTTGGGCTACCTTGCTGCACTATTACCAGGATCAGCAAAGAATAATGATATAAAAGAACTTCTGTGGCTATGTGGAATTCTTGATATAGATGTTGATGTTTATGAATTAACCACGATACACGACAAGATTTTTCAAAAACTTAGTACTCTCGATGATTTAATGTCGCTGTTGCTAATTTCTTTGATGGTTGCAATGGTTCAAAATGCGGAACACGAACTTGAACGCTTATTCCTGTACCGATTTTTAGCTGATGCCGCTGTGTCAAAGTCTGAAATTTTTTCATTTGTGTATCCTTTTTTCTTATTCTCAGCTTCTTTTACTCGACTTGTTCAATAATTCCTTAACATGAAATGAATTTTTTTTTGGTTCCTGATATAGTTATGATAGCCTTCTAACCAAAATGAACCAAACTGTTGCCTCCAGTGACACGCTTCCAATACTCTGTGCAGTACAATCAATCATGTATACTATTATCTCGGAATCCACATCTTCCAAACCACACGGAAATTATATTGCATTGTTGGAAGATATTGGATTTAAAAGTTTAATTGACTGTGGCTCATTTCACATGGTAAAAGAGAAAATGCATTTTAACGCAGTATTATCCAGTAATTTAGTTGATAAAATTATTGGATGATGAGAAAAAGAGATGGGGGATAAAAAATTGTATTATCGATAAAAATATAGTATAGAAATAAAATATAGCATAGAAATAAGATCAAATATTTTACTGCTGCTTGAGTTTTAAAAGGATACTTCCAAATTAAATATCAATTCATGATTTTGGATAATTTGGATTCGATACAAACTCCATGATCGATTAAAATAAAGTGATTGTCGAATTTTGCACCTTTAAGAAGTAAATAGCAAATTTTAAAGAGTGCTTTAATACAAGATTAATATTTAATACAAATATTTAGGAAAAAAAATAATGACCCAGAGCAAAAGTTTAGCATTCTCTTTAAAAGAGATTTTCAAATGCAATACAAGCCAATATTTAATATTTTGTGGTTATATAAACAAATCAAACCTTGAATCTATCGGGTTCCACCCTTAACAGAAATATAAATAGAAAAAATTTTATGAAAATTTCAATAATTTAGGAAACTCAGATTTAAATAGCATTATCATTTTTGGTATACAAAATTTCCAAAGGAACTATTTTTATATAAACAATCTAAAAATATCTCGATACAATAAAATGCTTATGATCTATTTCTCCAAGTTATATATACATAATTAATTGCAACTTATGTATGTATGTAGTTTATTTTATTTTATTTTATTTTTGTTATTTTTTGCTCAAATGAGTTTAGGCCTTTCGCTGTTTATTTGACACATTTACAATCTCATTTTAATTTCAGTCAAGTATATTTATTTTAATTGATACATTATTTTTTATACAATTGTAGGTAATGATATTTTAAGCTCTATTATTTCATTTTTTGCCTTGATTTCAATCAATCTTGTAAAATCTTTATTATTTTGGTGAATTTTACTTAAAATAATCAAATATTGGTATGTAGATGATTTAATTATTGCATTTGTAATATATAAATATGATTAAATAAATTAAATAATGTAAAATTAAGAATAATTTTTTAAAATATTATTATAAGATAAATAAGTTGTTAATATCTATTTAATAATTAATGTGTAAAATTAATTTTTACAATATTTATTAACGCATTCATAATATAATTTAAAATTTAGTTAATTTAAACATTTAAAAAACCATATTTTTTTATAATAATTTTTAGAATTGATTTGCAAAATAGAAAATGTATGTAAAAAAAATTAATTATTACAAAATATATTAAACTATATTGAATAAATTTATATAATAAAATTAATTATATTTTTTAAAAACCCATGTTTTTAATTAAGATTGGATAATTTTTTTTAACAGTTTTATTTATACATAAAATTTTATAAAATTAAAATTCTAACATTTCTTAAGAAATATTTGATTTAATTAATAAATTTTAATATGGCTTTTTAAAAAAACCATTTCTAAGATTTATTAATAATTTATATTTTGTCATTGTGATAGATAAATCAATTTTTAAAATAATGTAATTTTCAGTAATTTTTAATTAAGCAAATTTTAATTTAAAATAATTAATTTTTTGGAAATTTAATTTAAATGTAGCTTGAAAATAAGGTTTATGAATAAATTGCTTTTAAATGTTCAAATAAATCAATATAAATATTAAATTATTAAAAAATTTTGGGAACTAAAAGAATTCAACGAAGAGTTTCTTTAAGCATCGGATATACGGAAGTGAGTTAAACTCAGACATGTTCATATCTAGCTATTTTATCTAATTCGTCGTGCGCTTTATGCTGAAACTTTGGATGATTGACTAAAATTGTAATAATCCAATATATAATATGTGTAATACCTTCCAATAGATTTTAATAAAACTATCCAAATAATAATAGCAATTATTCTTTAATAAAAGCCTTCATTCAATCTCTGCAAAAGATCTCGAGAAATACATGGTTTCTTTTCCATAACATTCTCTACTCTATTCAATACAGGTTAGAATAAGATTCAAATTTTTATTGATTAAGAAACTATAATCTATTAAATTTAGGATTAAAAGATTACATTTTAAGTTGTAGAATTTCAAAAGGATTTTTTTAAATATAAATAATAACTATAAATAAGTAATCGCCTACC
This sequence comes from Geosiphon pyriformis, assembly GCA_016748015.1. Classification (NCBI taxonomy): domain Eukaryota; kingdom Fungi; phylum Glomeromycota; class Glomeromycetes; order Archaeosporales; family Geosiphonaceae; genus Geosiphon; species Geosiphon pyriformis. Next base: position 1,425,140 of record JAAOMT010000664.1, read on the forward strand.
TAATTTCTTAACTTTTTGATACTACTCTTTAATGAGCGAATCAAATAAACCCCTATCTCCTGTGAAAGATTTTATAAAAGGTTTCGATTTTTGAGTGAATGGTAAAGTTTTTTATTTGATTTGATTTTTAGGCGAATCTCATACAATCAATAAAGTTTGTAGTTCCATTTTTTAATAATATCTTAATAATTTTAGGACTGTTTAAAAATAGAAAGCACCGATATAAATTGTAAAGGTATCACCTAACTTAGCGAAACTGCATTAAAATTTTTTTTAATAAATAACCAATTCACAGCAAATATAAAATTACTTTTTATGCATATCCCGAGTTATTAAAGAGATATGTCTTACAATAAAAAAGAAAATTCCACTCAAATCATCGAATATCATAGGGTTTGCTAATAATATTAAGAAGATGCAAAATTTCGGAAACTTATGAATAATAAGAATCCGGCCTGGTGCTTTAGGTAATTTTTTCACGCTATGAATTTTTGCTTTCAAGAATTTCGTTTTGCAAGATATAGTGAGATAAGATGGGCGATGATATAAGGAGAGCCATTTAATTAAGGTTTATAAAATTCCTTAGAAAATGTTATATATATATATATATATAATGCCTTGGTTAACTCAGAGATTAAAAGTAATATAATTAGTTAAAGGTGTAAAAAGATGTGAAAGATTTAATTAGTTTCATTCGCTTCAATATTTACCTTTGTAAACTAACATAATTAGTTAAAGTCGTTTCATTTACATAAATATTTAGAATTATAAATTCCATTAACTTGTTCAAATAATTGACTAAACTATATTTTATTTTTCGTCAGCGAATTTTTAAAGTCCATGAAGTTATTATAATCAAAAATTACCAACTGTATTTAAAAAGAAATTTGTTTAATAATACATATAAAATTAATAAAAATATAGTCATGTGATAAAAGGCTTTGTTTCTATAACAGATATTTAGGTTCGGTATTTTTTCTTACATAGAGTGAATTGATATTTAAAGGTTTATTCGAGTAATAATGTACTCGTTAAATCTTTATATGGAGTAACTTCATTTTATAGAGCTTTTGATAATTTTTTCATTAATAATGATAAAATATTTGGTTTTTTTAAATTAAATGAGCAAGGATTATTTAAAATTAGCCATTTTATTTTTATGCATCATATATAGAAAAATTCTAAACAGTCTATTTTCAATAAAAAAACCAGTGGTGAATTAAGCTCATATTGACATAGTTTGACTATTTCAAAAAGGAATATGATTAAAAAATCTTATCTAATATATTAATGTGCCATCTTTTTCTATATAATACACTCGGGGGCGGAAGAGAATTAAATGTTACTTTATTATATAATTTTAGATTATAGTCAATATTTAATATTTTACATTCCTAGCTGCATTGTCAATTAATATATTAATTACCACTAGTCCTTAAATAATTTTCTTTACAAATGAATGAAATTCTAGATTATCTTTGCAAATGTTTTTTAAGTGGGCCAGCCTATGTTAAACCATATTAATCCATTTGATTAATTTCGCTTTAAGCCTTTTGTGAATAATAGGGAATTATTTCGATTTTAAAATTATATTTATTCGTAAGTTCCATTAAAATTCTCATTTAAGACTCATTCGTTGAAAAACAATGGCAAGATAAAAGTAATTAAAATCCAAATATCAAAGCATTGAAAAATAAAAATATATAAAGAGATAAAATAATGCAACCCAAAACAAAACAAAATGGAATGGAATTTTTGTATTATCTACAGTAAAACTATAACTCCTATTTTCAAATATTCTATATCTAGACTTAATATATGTATTCTATAGCTCTTTAAGTCTGCATATTCCTCCTATGTTTAGTAGGGTTCAGGCTGCTGAGTAGCGTCAGACCACGTTGAACAACAAGGAAATTAATTTAGAAAGATGCATCAAAGAAAATTGATATATCAAAGGGTTAAAGCAACACACGCCTAAAAATATGAAAAATTCTTGTAAGGATCTCCAGTTTCTCAAAGATCTTTTCTTAGGAGGCCCAAGGTCTAATAGAGAAAATACTCCGAGTGATTTAGTAGCTATATATCGAACAATTACTCGCATCTCTTTGAAAAACCCATATCTAGAGAAAATTTTCACATTCATCAATATTTATCCAAAAATATTAGTGAATGCGAAAAGTGAAATTATATTTTGAATATATACCAAGACTGTGGTTTTCAACGTGTGAAACTAATTGCTGTTAATCGAAAACTGATCTTCTGATATTGATAATTTATGAATTTAAAAATTGGTTTGATTATTTTAATTGACACCAAGGTAAACTATTGCAAATTATGTGAAAAGAGAATATCAACCTTTAAGAAAAAAGGATGAAAGTTATCTTAAAAAATACTAATGGTTTGGTCGGTGGTATAGAAGTATATGAACCTAGAAAAAAAATTTTGACACTGATAATAAAGTTGTATCCAATTCTTGGGAATATAAATATTATCTAATTGAAATTGCTATTATTAATAATTCTATATTTATAGGAAAAGTAAGAAATAACTATTATAAACAAAAAATGGAATGCCACTTATAGTTTGTAAGGCATTTCTGGGAATTTCAAAAAAAAAAGAAAATAAATTGATATTAAAAAACATGGATTAATAGAAAACTATTTTATTTTTTTTGATAACTTTTACTCTTTTCGAGTCTCTTTATTAAATATTTATTAAAATCATTTGTTTATATCATTGTAAAGTAAAAAACTAAAGCACCATCTAATAATTTTAATTAGCGGAGAAACATAAGTATATATTTAAAAGTTTTATTTCTAATGCTATTCAGCTAAAGAGCAGTTTATAGCTTAACTTGTGATAAAACCTATATTTTAGAAATTAATAGTTGTTTAATAAAAAGTCTTTTTTAAAGTTCTTTGATGTTTTAAAATAGATAAATGTTATTCTTTTAACTTTATTGTTGAACTTAAAATGGTAGGCTGTAAAATATTTCGCTATTGAAAGTTTCTAAGATAGACAGCACAACCTTCAAAAGTATAAAATTTAATTAAAGCAAATTTATCTTTTTATAATTTGAAAAACTTCATACTCCTCGACAGAAAAATTCATCTGTCGATTTTCTGACCCAGGCATTATAGCATGCTTATAATTAATTGTCTTTTGACAATAGCACCATGAACTATTTTTAAAGTCGCCACTCAAACTCATATTGAGATTTCCAAAATAGGGTCCCAAATCTTTTCCACCATAAGGTCCATATCCTGTAACAAATTTGCTAAGTATAGCATTTTCAGCATTGTCATCTCCAAGAGAAAAAATAAAACTTCCTTCTCCATCTAGCCGCTGATTCTGAGAGTGCCAAGATTGTGGGTTAAAGCCGCCAATTATCTGACCAGTTCCTTTCACTTTGATTACGCTAATTGTTGCTCCTTTATCATCGCATAATCGATGGAAATCGGCTGGAGTAAATCCGTCTCGACTGCCTCGAAGTAACAATTTAAAATCATTTCCAAGTTTGCTTTCAAAAGGAGTATTTTTGTTTTTGCCTTGAATCCAATGATCAAGCTGTTTTATATTATGTGATCGAAGAAGATTTGAATCAATATTTAATCGGGAAAAACGTAATGGCTGAGCGTCTACAGATTTTTGATGACTACCCGGTACGAGATAATGATGTAAAAGATCTTCATATAAAGTTCCAGGTAAAATTCTCGCAAATGGTTTTACTTTGTGATAGAAGTCAACTGAAGATATGTTAAAGAAGCGGATTAAAGGTAGAAGCCTTTCGATGGATTCCTTAAAGGCGTTAAAGTTTTCATCTGTCCAGTAA
>JAAOMT010000664.1:1429090-1546457 GCA_016748015.1 Geosiphon pyriformis
ATGTTTTCTAGAATAAGCTCGTCAGCGCTAGCAAGCAATTCTAAAATAGTAGGTACTCCATGTTTATCAAGAGAAATCTCGCCATTATAAATATATCTGTTCAGGAAATAAAACAGTGAATTTTATGTTGGCCAAAATATTTGAAGCAAATGAAAACCCTTACCTGAGAATTATTTCAAAAATCTTTGGTGAAATATTAGGTTTAGGGAAGATAATGATATTATTTTCCCTTTTAATCCAATTGCTAGAGAGTGCGACAGCAAAATATGGTGATCTTGCTGCTAAAATTTGGGAATGAGCATGAAAAGTTCTAATATTGGTCGCTTCGCCAACTATGATTCTAATATCAGAGAACTTCTGACTGTCAAATAAATTCCCAAAATCATTGGATAAAGCGTGAAAGTATTGTTGGGGTGACATCGGTAAAATATGAGAAGTCTTTTTCTCTACGTATTAGTTATTTATACTATTGACACAAAGTCGTATACTTATCCGGAGGTCAAGTCACATGTTAATCTGCACATTATCGATTGATCAATTAATGGATCATTCTCAAGATACTCGGCAACTTAATGCAGGGCCTCTAGGCAGCCCAATTTTATCAATTATATATTTCAATATACCACATAATAATAGCATGCTAAAAATATATATTTCATTTATTATTTATATTAGTTACATTTTTAAAATTAATTATTGATGAATATTTTTCTTTGAAATTTTTTTACTTTATGGTGCAAGACATTTGAAGTCATCAAGTCTTGATGATCAGTTCGAAATTTGGATAACAATTTTATTAATTAAAATAACTAATATATTTATTCAATATAAACTTGATTTAATTCTTCTAAAATACTATCCGAGATTCTTCGGTGAGACTTATATTTTTTACCTGCATATTCTGCAAGTTTACTACAAATTCCTTTTCTACAGAGATTCATATAACACCAAATTTTTCTGGCAAACCTTCGAATTTTAATTAAAGGCACAGATTCGAGACTTTGAGATACAATTTGTTGCAATCCTGTCCATGAATAATCACAATTTTCTCTAGCATAACGTTTGGCTGCCTCCCAATATCCTTCAATAAAATTCAGTTCACAATGAAATTTAGGATAAAAAATGCATTTGAGTCCTGCTTTTTTAATGACTTCTGCAATTGTCCTTTTTTGTGCTAAAAAATCTGGTTTCAAAAAATTACTCAGCATGCACAACAAAAAGTGTTTTTGTTTTAGTTTGCATTCTTTGCATTCAGCTAAAAGTTCTTTTAATGGCCATTTCCTCTTTCTAATAAAACATGATGCATTCCTTTTAGGTTGTTCTCTTAATTTTTCATTAGAATAATTTGATAGAAATACCATTGATGGATATTGATTATTTGGTCTAAAATATGTATCATGCATTTTTGGTTGTTTTTCACCAGGTTTAAACCTTATTTGCTGTGCTATAGAGCATCTTTTTGGTATGCTACATAATTTGAACTGTTGTAAAAACAAAAACACCTATACAATCTGGATAAAACACTTAAAGAATTGGAATTGTTTTTTTTTTAATTCAATATTTAGTAGTCTAATATACTTATTACTATTTTCTGGCTTTAAATAACGATGTGCTTCTTTTAAAATTGTTGAATATCAGCAAGTTTAAGTTGTAGTTTTTCATCTACTTCAGTAAAAAAATTACTGACTATAATTAATCTTTTCATTTTCTTTTTTTGCATAATGAAAATTCTTTATTTTTGGCCCAATTTTATTTGCTATTATTAGAATAAAATATACATTGATTATATATTATTAATATAAGTTCTTTTTGTTTATTTCTAATAAAATTCTCTTCTTTATATTTTAATTTTTCATATTTTGATATAAATTTTTATATTTTTAATTTAATTTAAATATTCTTGACAATATTTGATAACATTTAGTCTTTTATGACCATTATAAAAAATTCTTTTATGGTGTTGTCAAATTTAATAACTTAATATATTGAGTCAGCATAAAGTAGTTCAAATTGTAAATGAATTTTTTTTGCAATTATTATATTATTAATAAATTTTGTTCAATGTATTTTTTGAATTTTGTTAAAATGACAGTAAAATTTTGTGCTCTTCACTATTTTTTGCAATATGCAACCACATTTTTATTATTAATTAATTTAATTGTTTTTTTGTTTTTTGATATAATATTAACAATGTATTATTAGCTATTTAATAATTTGTCAAGATATTTAATTTGTCATATACATCAAACTTTACCATTAATAAATTCTACTATTATAACTTTAAAATTAACATTTATTTGTTATAACCATATTTATTTAATTGTTAAAGATATTTACTTTTTATTATATTTATTTAGTAATTTTACAATCGGATATAACATGCTAATAGATAGCAAAAAAGAACAATAGTGTATGGCAATAAAATAATCAAAAAGTCATTCAACTTTAATAAGCAAATTGAATTAGTAAGAATTTAATGTACAAAATTAGTTCCATAAATATTTTAGTCACTATTTTTTTTAAAAGGTACAAAAAAATTTGAAGATAGAAAAATAGTCTATACTGTTAACAAAAGATAAAACTCTGATATAATTCTATGTTTCATGTTAGCACTCTTAGAATTTAATATTAAGTATTAATTGTACTTTTCAGTAAATATTTTAATTAATATACTTCACAAAAACTAACATTTATACAAATCAAAAAATGAAAAAAAAATAATGAAAAAAATAAAGAAGTTGATATTATTGTATTGATCTTTGCTTTGAATGAATTTTAAAACCAGATCAATTAATAAGTTATTGAGTATTGTTCAGTCTGCTATAATATTTAAGCATAAATTGTATCCGTTAAAATTCTTAAATTTTAATTTTCATCTAAAATTTATTGAATAAAAAACTCAATTGCAAATAGTATTGTCAAATATAAATTCTTTTGTTTTTATTATGTAAATTATTCTATATGTGGACCAATATACTTTCCTTAGTTTGAATATATTGTTAGCAAATTTGAAAAACAATTTATTTAAATAGTATAAGAGAAAGATAAAATAAGATTTTACAAGATAGATTATTTGTTAAACTGTTTATAAAAATATATATATAGTTTTTGTAAATTAAATAAATTTTTGTGTATTATATTTATACAATTACATTTTTTAAATAATTTTATTTGAGAGAATTATTATCTTAAAAATTTTGCATATTTTATATTTGTTTTTATAAAAAATATTACGAAATATATATATACATAAATTAATATTTAATAATAATAACAAAAAATTAATATAAAATTTTTATTGAGAATAATTTGTTCTTTTATAATATATGAGTAAATAAAATGTCTTTTTTTGCTGAATTTAATGTGAACTAAAATTATTTACAATTAATAAAAAAACTGAAACAAATATTAATAATAAAAAAATTAAAAAGATTAAAAATAAACAAAAAATAATTTGACAAAATTTTTGCAGTAATTAAAAAAGAATTTTTATGTAAAATATGTGTTAGGCTTAGGATTAATTTATGTTTTGTTGTATTTTTATATTATTTACTTTTATGTATTTAAGTAGAAAATTGGAAAATAAATATGACGCAAAAATTTCCAATTACTAACATAGTATTATGATTTATTTATTTATTTAGCTATAGTTAGTCACATGTATTAGCCACTGATGTCATTATTTAGCTACCTTATTTTTCTTTTTTACTATTTTTTTTCCTTTTCTTTTTTTGATTTGTATAATTATTAAAATTTTGAAGTATATTGAATAAATATTTATTAAAAAGTACAATTAATATCTGATCTTGAATTCTAAGAGCATTAATGTGAAACATAGAATTATATTAGTGTGTCATCTTTTATTGACAGTATAAATTTATTCTTCTACCTTCGGATTTTCTTGTTATCTTTTGGAAAGAATAGTGATTATCATATTTATGAAACTAATCTTACATATTGAATTCTTATTAATTCAATTCACTCATTAAATTTGAATTATCTTTTTATTATTTTTATTATCATATAATACTGTTTTTTTTGTTATTTATTAGTGTATTAAATCAGATTATAACAATATGCTAATTAACAAAATAAAAACAAACAAATTAACTTAGCATAATACTTATAAAATATTATAAATATTATAAAAAAATAGAAGTTTCAAGTGCTTAATTGTATTTTTACTAAATATGTATTATATATAAAGCATTAATATTAATTATTGTATTTGAATCCAAGTTTATATTTGAATTTTACTTTTAAAAAATAGAACGAAATAATTAAACCAATTTATTTATATTGTTAAAACTGTTATTTTAAAATATAAAGTTTATTAAATTGTACTGTTAGGGGACGAACATATATCACGTCATTATTGATTACTATAGGACCATCCCTCCCCCCCAGACATTCCATAATAATGTTATCTCATATTATTATAATATGCTATGCATGATGCACAATTATAAATACATGCACTATAAATATATAGCATAATATGATCAAACTTGTATAATAAATATGATCAAACTTATGATCGAAATTATTATAAAAATATACTAGCCTAAACATCTCAACTTATCGCATTGTCCTATTTATATAAAAATGACCGCGAATTTGTGTCTAATCTAACATGTCTTTTATCTCCTGATTTAGCGCGTCTTTTATTTCCTGATCTAGTGCATCTTTTATTCACGTCTTTTATTTCCTGATCTATCGCGTCTTTGATATTGTATTTTTGATTTCATTTATTGCTAAACTCTCCTAATATGCAAGCTTTCCTAACTACACCACAATACAACAAGTTTTATATTTATAAAACTCCCACAAATCAACACCAGAGATTTTGCAATGCATTTGGATATAGTCGTATGGTAAACACAGGAAATCCAGCATACTAAAAGTTCAATTTATATACCATAAATTAGACTGCATTTCTATATTCTATTTGGTTAATAAATCATGTGCCATTTAAAGTCGTAAGATTTTGACATTTCTATATTCTAATTGGCTAATAAAATTCCAAAATCACATGCCATATAAAATCATGTGAGACATGAGATTTTGAATTCCCCCTTTCATAATGACGTGATATATGTTCGTCCCCTTAGCAAAACAAAACAAAGATCTGATTTTTTTATCATAACAAAATTTTTATTATAAATGCTAAAGTTAAACTATTTAATTGTATACTATTACAAAGAAGAAAAATTTTTGTAAAAGCACAATTACAAGATAAAAAAGTAATTAAATTAATTATTAAATTTAAAAGATGGTCTTTTTAAAATATTAATATTTATAAACATGAATATTATACAATCAATTATTATAGATTTACAAATTGATAAAATTTACCAATTATGGTTTTTTCGTACAACAAAGCTGCTAATTAACAATGCTTTAATGCTGTTAATATATTTAAAATAAATAAATTATTAAATTGTATTTACAGAAACAAGTAAATATGTTGCCAGAAAAACATAAACTTATAGTAAAGTATTTACTCTTTTACCACAAATTCTATTTATAAATAATATGTCTAATTCACCTCAACTTAAAAGATTAATTAATATCATGTAATAATTATAACTAGTTATTCTTAAATTATTCTTATATTCTTATAATTTTTTTAAGTGTCGAATATTATGAATTCTTTTTAACACAATAAAACCAGCTTTGAACAAATTTTTAAATTATTTTTAATATTCTAAAATTAGAAAAATTTAGATTGTTAAATGTTAGCAAAAAAGCAACCCAAGTAAATATTTATCTTTAAAAAATCCATCTTAAATTCATTCTTAATTTTTGGATTGTGTATTAAAAAAATTAAAAATATAATTGTTGAAGAAACCTTGAATTAAGAATATGATAACTGAAAAAAACAATTAATAATTTTTTTCTGTTTATAGATATTTAAAATACTAGTATGTTAAAAATATAATAACTTGAAGCTAAAAAAAAAAATTATTAAAGATTTGATTTTAAATGTGATGAAAAACAAAATTAATTTTATATATATTACATTAACTTTATTTTCTTTTTTTATAAGTTATGTAAATTAAATAATTTTTGTTAAAATAAAATAAAACAAATACAGCAGAATATGTAAATAAGTAAATAAAACTATCTAGATAAATATTTCTGTAAATGGTGTTGATTTACTTGAAAAATTGGAAACAGCTTCAGCTCCTCCTTTCATATTCAAAACCCCTCTTTCCAAATCTATTACTAACTAATTGGGTCAAGCTCAAATTTCATTTTATCAAGATGAATTTAGTGAAACTACCTATTTAAATAAAATTTCTAACTCTTATTAAAATAGGCATTCATTCTGGGGGTTGAGGAACTGCTTTATAATGAATATTTACTTGATGTAGCAATTTCATGGGTTTATCATCTTGAAAAAAAGCATTATTCCAATAATTTAACGATAAGTTTCATAATGGTCTTTCAAATTCGTCAACTAATCATTAGAAAACGAGTAAGACTGCATTTAATAGCGTTTGAACAGTGTCGTTTATCTTAATATAGAAAAGTACCAAAATATGTATTTTAAAATTTTTATTTGCTAAAATTTCTATTAACCTTATAATGAAATTTAAAATTATATAATGCATCTATTAAATAAATATTTAACGCTAAATAATATCATACTCAAAAACTTTTGGCTTTGATTGATTTTAATTATCATTTAAATGTCCATAAAATTAAATATTTGATATTTTTTTTGCTATGTAAAGACTTGAACAATTACAATAAAGAATACATTATAAAATTATCGAAATTGTTGGTAGAATTTCCTTGAATGTTATACATTTATTCTACGAATTTATTCTGGAGAGGTTTGCTGACAAACTTTCCTTAATTCAATAAGAGAAAAAAAATTGATTTTTAGCTCGATATTTGAAGATGATCAGAGATTATCAGCAACGGAATTATCCTCTGAACAAAAGAATATTATAAATCAATTTGTTATAGATGAGGTCTTTTGAAACTTGCAATTTGTTATGACATATCAATACTTTAATACAACTGATTTTCTCAGATAAATCCTTATTAATTTAGCAAAAAACATTTAATGCAAGTAATTTTATAATTTTCCAGAGTACCTGAACACCTTTCTATGAAATAGATAAAGGAAAAATCTAATTGTAAAGTTACATTACTACTATTATATACAATTTTTGATTGATAGTATTTTACAATTTTGTAGAAATTAAGCTTAAAATGTCTTATTCCAAAAAACAATATCGACTAGAAATTGCAAATAGAATCAATAACCAAGAAACTGATTACAATAATTTATAATAATAATAATAATAATAATAAATGTATTCTAATGAAGAATAAAAATCTTAGTCGTCCTAAAAATTTTGTTTATAATTTTTTGATAGTTTGTAAGCGTTTTAGGAAAAAACAAATTAAAATAATTTAGGAAGAATTATGGAGTTTTGGATTTCGTTTTCTATAAGATTTAAAAGAATCATAGTTAGAATGAAAAAGTACGATAATAGAATCAATCAATTTTGTTCGAAAAAATTGCTTATTGTGAATAAAATATTTCAATATCTTGAAATGGAACTTTAAAAAAAACTTTGATCACTAGTTTTTATTATTGATAAAAAATTACTGCCAAAATATTTTTTCTCTTTAAATTAAGAAATTCTTTATTAAACAATCTGAATTATTTGGAAAGATGAATGTAAATATGGAAAAATGACCAAAATCGACCAATTCTGAATAACTTATTTTAAAAAAAAATATTCTCATTAATTTATTAAATGGTTTGATAGTTTGAGAGTAAATATAATAAAGAAAAAGTTTCAGTCAAGAGTAATCTGGATTCAAAATTAACAGTTTAGATATTTCATGCTTTTCAAATAGAGGCTGTGATCTTTGGAGGCGGTTTTATTAAGAATGACCTCTCAGAGATAATGTTTAAAGAACCAACATAATGGGGAATTTTTAAAGACTCGGAATTAATTGATCAATCGATAATGTGCGGGTTAACATGTGACTTCACCTCCGGATAAATATATATACTGATCGTAGGGAAAAAAGACCTCACCCAAACTTCTCATATTTTACCGATGTCACCCCAACAATACTTTCACGCTTTATCCAATGATTTTGGAAATTTATTTGACAGTCAGAAATTCTCTGATATTAGAATTATAGTTGGCGAAGCGCCAAATATTAGAACCTTTCATGCTCATTCCCAAATTTTAGCAGCAAGATCACCATATTTTGCTGTAGCACTCTCTAGCAATTGGATTAAAAGGGAAAATAATATCATTATCTTCCCTAAACCTAATATTTCACCAAAGATTTTTGAAATAATTCTCAGGTAAGGGTTTTCATTTGCTTCAAATATTTTGGCCAACATAAAATTCACTGTTTTATTTCCTGAACAGATATATTTATAATGGCGAGATTTCTCTTGATAAACATGGAGTACCTACTATTTTAGAATTGCTTGCTAGCGCTGACGAGCTTATTCTAGAAAACATCATTGATCACCTTGAAGATTATTTGATTGAACACCGTGCAAAAGAGTTAGAAGAAAATTTTGCCACTTTGCAGAAAACTTCATTTATGCATGATTCTTTCAAGAAGTTACAAAAATTCTGCACCGAAATAGCTGCTAACAATCCAGCCATAGTTTTCGATTCGCAAGATTTTACCTCTCTTAGTGAAAAGGCTCTTGTCTCAATTTTAACCCAGGATGATCTAAATATAGAAGAATCTGAAATATGGGAAAAGATTGTAGAATGGGGAATTGCTAAATTAGATAACAATATTCAGACGAAAAAAGTTCCTTACTGGACAGATGAAAACTTTAACGCCTTTAAGGAATCCATCGAAAGGCTTCTACCTTTAATCCGCTTCTTTCACATATCTTCAGTTGACTTCTATCACAAAGTAAAACCATTTGCGAGAATTTTACCTGGAACTTTATATGAAGATCTTTTACATCATTATCTCGTACCGGGTAGTCATCAAAAATCTGTAGAAGCTCAGCCATTACGTTTTTCCCGATTAAATATTGATTCAAATCTTCTTCGATCACATAATATAAAACAGCTTGATCATTGGATTCAAGGCAAAAACAAAAATACTCCTTTTGAAAGCAAACTTGGAAATGATTTTAAATTGTTACTTCGAGGCAGTCGAGATGGATTTACTCCAGCCGATTTCCATCGATTATGCGATGATAAAGGAGCAACAATTAGCGTAATCAAAGTGAAAGGAACTGGTCAGATAATTGGCGGTTTTAACCCACAATCTTGGCACTCTCGGGGTCAGCGGCTAGATGGAGAAGGAAGTTTTATTTTTTCTCTTGGAGATGACAATGCTGAAAATGCTATACTTAGCAAATTTGTTACAAGATATGGACCTTATTGTGGATCAGGTTCGGGACCCTATTTTGGAGATTGCAATATGAGGTTGAGTGGCGATTTTAAAAATAGTTCAGGGTGCTATTGTCGAAATACAACAAATTATGAGCATGCTTTAATGCCTGGATTAGAAAATCAACAGATGAATTTTTCTGTCGAGGAGTATGAAGTTTTTCAAATTATAAAAAGATAAATTTGCTTTTATTTGATTTAATTATACACTGAAGGTTTCACTGGCGGAATATTCTATAGCCTGCTATTTTAACCTTCACAATAAAGTTAAAAAAATAACAGTTATCTATTTATTAAACAACTTACAATTTCTAAATTTTTGGTTTTTATCACAAGTTAAAACCATAAAACGCTCTTCAGCTGAATAGATATTTGTGTTTCTCCGCTAATTAAAGTTATAGATTTTAGTGGTGTTTTAATTTTTTTACTGTGCAGTGGTATAAAAAAGTGCTTCTAAAAAATATTCAATAAAGGGACTCGAAAAGAGTAAAAGTTTTCTATTAAACAATGTTTTAATGTCAACATATTTTCATATATACAGGGGGGTATAAAAAGTATTGGACACTTAATATAATATATAAAAAAGGCTATATATAGTAATACCATTACCAATTTAAGCCATAATTTTTTTTATAATTACTTATAGTTATAATCTACAAATCAACATAAATCGCGTCCTTGTAAAACACAACAGTGGATCATACGCGTATTTATAAAATATCAAACATTCTTGTCGTGAAAAAATTTACCGCATCAAATGTGTCTTAGAAAAGAACTTTCTGAATACCAAAAAGGAGGGATTATTTCAGCAAAAAAGTTAGGACATACAAATAGTGAGATTTCCATGACTATTGGATGTTCACGTTATTCTGTAATATGTGTATGGAAGTCATATGAGCTAAAAAACGAACGGGCCGACCACAAATTCTTGACAAACGCGCACGTGAACAACTCAAATATTCAATAATGGAGAATAAAGAAACCCGCCGCCAAACTCTTTCTCAAATACGATTGAATTTTATTAAAGATACCAACAAATCTATTTCTATACAAACTATTCGAAATGGATTAGCTCAAGAAGGACTTCGCTCGTGCATTCCTCGTCTCAAGCCATTAATTTCCAAATCAAATAAAGAAAAACGTTTACAATGGGCTCGTACTTATGAAAATTGGACAGTAGAAGATTTTAAACGAGTTGTTTGGTCAGATGAATCTACATATACACAATTTAGGACTACAGGATTTGGACGTGTATGGCATAAACCTTCCGAAGAGTTTCATAAGGATTGTATTGCAGCCACAGTTAGAAAAAGCTTTGGTCGCATGTTTTGGGGATGTTTTTCATGGGTTGGTTTGGGTCCTTTAGTTCCTTTGGTTGGTCATATTACTGGAGTTATACACCGCGAAACCTTGGCTAATTATGCAATTCCTACGGTAAAACTTCATGCAAAAAAAACTAAAAAAAAGTTTTTTTTTCAGGAAGACAATGCACCAATTCACACATCAAAAGTCGCGCGTTCTTTTCTTACCTCTTCAAATGTTGAATTACTTCCTTGGCCAGCACAAAGTCCTGATATTACTCCAATAGAAAATCTTTGGTCATATATTGAAGTTAAAATTCGTCAACGTAATTCACAACCCTCAAATATTGTACAATTGGAACAGTGGGTTAAGGAAGAATGGGATGCGATACCTGTAAATTACTATCGTAATTTGATCAAGTCTATGCCACGTCGAGTTCAAGCTATTCTTGAAGCAAATGGGGGTCAAACAAAATACTAACATGTATTTTAATATAATAAAAAAAAATTAACGATTCATAAGTTAGTTCTTTTATATAACATATTATAAAAGTGTCCAATACTTTTTATACCCCCTGTATTTAAAAATTGCAAATCTTTCATTTTTATTATTGACTGTGTGATTGAAATCCTATTATTTAGAAGAAATACAATTGAAAATACCTTTCAAACGTAGAACAATAATTCAGATTATTTTCTATCGATTTCTTTATATTTTTAAAGACAAAGAAGGGTTGCTAAAGTTTATTCTTTATGTGACAAAGAATTCTCTTATGTAATAAAATTTTAAAGCTATCCGAATAATTATTCACAATCTGTTTATAACAATTGTTTAAATTATTCAAACTGAAGATATATTAATTATAATAACATTTTATTTATTGAAAAAATGATTTTAAGCATAAATCTTTTTATATACATATGTTTATAACAATAAACAAAATTTCAACTTAATACAATCAAAAATTTAATTCTTATAGTATTATACTTGACAAAAAGTCATTTTTTCATGAAGCTCATGTCAATTTTAACAGTATTTATAATCTTTGGATCAAAGTGGGTACATTTATTAAAAAATCTATTAATTGAATTATTGATATAATTTAATATTTAATTAATATTTTATATTTTTGTTATTTGATTTTAAATATTTTATATTTTGTTTGTAAATTATATTGAAATAGTTCAAATTCAAATTTTAATTTAATTTTCAAAACAAAAAATATTAGGGAATTTGTTTAGATTATATTTTTAAACCAAGTGTATTTTTTTTTGTTTTTAAATACATGCTATATTTAATTCGGATTTTTAATTTTGATAAAGTGAAGTCTAAATTTTTAAATAAAAACCATAAAATAAATTCCAAAGAAAGTTGGGAGTCATTTTTTTGACTATAAATCGTTATAAAATTGCTTATATATTACAATCAATATTGTAAAATATAAAATAAAAACTTTTACCTTGATTAAAAATTTAAAAAGACATAGATTTTTTTATTTAAAATTTTAATTATAATAATTTGAAAATACAACAGATGATCTAATTATTTAGACACTTTTTTTAGACAAGTGTATGACTAAATTACTAATTAAAAGTTATTATAATAATATCGGACGGAAATTATTCCCTTTCAAGTGTTTAATCTTGTATGAATATTTATATAGGAAATACATAAAAAAAGATCCTAGCGACTCACAAATATTCCTGACTTTATGATCAGTGATTTTAAAAAAATTTTGCTTGTGACTTGGAAAACTTAATAATTTTATGTAGCTTAAATTCATAACGAATTTCTTTCTTCCAACACAGAAAATTCCCTCTAAATGCACCCTTCTAGGGAAGAGTTATGAGCATGCATTTGAAGAAAAAATAATTTTATGTACCTCAAAAACTATGCGATGAATTCGGTACAACATCCCGTACGTCATAATTTAGATATTTCAACATATTCGAAATCCAGGCATTTCAAAATTCTAGCAACCAGAATCTGAAGAATTGTACACAGCCAAAGATAAATAAAATACATTTATTAAAATAATAAATACTATTAAATGGAACTTTTATTTTTTATTATTATTTAAAAATTTTATTGTGTATAATTAATTATAACTTTATCAGTTAGCAAATAAAATAATTAAAGATAAATATAAATGCTTTAAGACTTTCCTAAATAAAATAATTTTTTTTCATATCAATAACATTGTTAGCCAATTCTTTCTATTCCAATGTCTCGAATTTCACAAGAAAACGCTTCTAAATATATAAACAGTGAAAAAACTCATCACGTACATACTCTTTTGGATCTAACGAAAAGCTAAAAATGTGATAAAAACAAGAGATGAATCTACAGATTATTAGTCTTAATTGAGTAATATATAATGTGATTTTTAGAATCTTTTGTCATTTTATTTGTTTTTTAATATTAATTTTCAAATCAGTTATAATATACTAAAAGGGATAAAAATTGAAAATTTTTATTTAAATAATAATGAAAAATAAAATTTTCATTAAATAATATTTCTTATTTCAATGAATAGATTTTATTTTACTTTTGGCTATGTACAATTTTTTAATTGCGAAATATTTGGATCTCTCAACTTTTTTATGCTCAGTTCTTCTGTAAACAACTATAACCATAGAAATAAATGTTTGTATAGGAAATAGTTAATCTTATTTGGTAAAATAATTTTTTTTTATAAAATTAATAAAATTGACTACTCTTTTTTCTCCAATAAATCTTTCCAAAATATCCACTAATTCTAATTATTCTGTTGTGTTTTTTAAAAAGCAAAAACATTTTATTTCTATTTTATTAAAATGAAAAAGATATCAAGTGTTTTAACAAGTTTGAAAACTGATAGTACAGTATTTAATAACTATTATTCAAAAATTAAAAATATTGATTATGTAAATTAAAACTATAATTTATAATATATTTTAATTTTGACAACTTTTAATAGTACAAAATGATATTTTAAAAAATATTTTCAAAAAGAATTTAATTAGGTAAACTATTTATTTATTAGTAAAAACTGGTATTTTTTTATAATTTAATTAAATATAATATTAATTGCATACAAATATAATGAAATATAATTTTAATAATTATCAGATTTTTACTAAATTAATAGATTTTTTCAACTTGCTAATTGCATTAGAGAAAAATGATTCTAAAACCACTATTATTGTGAAATTATAAATTGTTTGTTATAATTTTTTTCAAGTTTAGTAATATACTGTAAAATTGTCATTTATTTTAAAACACTTCTTTTATATCCATAATTTTGTATTTAAAAAAGGAATAATAGTTATCAAAAATTCATTTGTAAATAAAAAGCAAACAATAAAAAGATAATAATAAAAATAAAATTACATGTTTTAATTTTATAGTTATTTATATAAACATATGATTAATTATTATGATTGCATTACATAAAATGCATTTTAAAAAAGATTTGAAATAAAAAATTGAAAAAATGAATTATATTGTCCTATTTATTTTTTGTATTTAATTGTTTCAATTATTTTTTTAATTATATATTAACTATTTATGTCACATTATTAGCCAGTTTACTTAAAAATTTATTGTTAGTTTGATTAAAATTTTGACCAATGATTTAATTTTTGACTGATTTTTTAACTTAATGATTAATTTAATTTCAACCTTTTCAGCTATAAAAAATGAATTTTTTATTGATTATACTTTTAAATCAATCTACAAATTTTTTTAAAAATTTTTATTAAAATTTGTCTCAGAAATAAAATATTTGTTTTTTTATTCACTTGTAAATAAAAATTTTAAAGCAAATAATAATTTACAAAACTAATTTTTATTTGAATTATTTAAATATTTAATTTGTTTTTTTATTTGTTTAAATTTTTAAATTAATTTTATTCTTTTAATCATTTAAGTATTTGTTTGTTATTCCAATTTTCAACATTACAAAAACTTTTCATTATTTTGTATAATTAAAAATTAATAAAACTTATTAAATAAGCAGATCTTATTGTTTTCGTCAAAGTTTCTCGAAAATAAAGTAATTTTCATAAAAAATAACAAAATTTTTTGTCCCAAATAAGTTTTTTTAATTGACTTACATAAATAAAAATAACTACTTATATAATATGAGTTTCATTTGTATGCCTTTTAATCCAACTTCGATATTAACTTAAAAAATTTTTTGGCTTTAAAATATCTTAATAGAATACAAAATTAATTGATTTATTTATAAAAAAAAGTGCACAAATCTTAAAAATTTTGTTATTTAACAAAATTAATAATTGAAACAATTTATAAATATCAATAAATTTAAAATAATTAAAAATACTTATTTCAATTATATTTAACCACTTTATTTTATATTTATTTCTACCATTTTTTTACTATTAAATTAAAGTCAATCTTATTTCTTTTTTTTACCTTTTTTAAATTGTATTTGTTAAAATTAACTTGAGAAATAAGAAACTTTTTTTTGTAATTTATTGAATTAACAGTTTTAAAAATAATTGATAATTTTTTAGTTAATTAATTTAGCACTTAAAAAAATTAATATTTAAATAATTTTAATAAATTAAAAAGCTTTTAAAATAACTATAATTAATTTAAAAAAAGTTTTTAAATACTATAATAAATTTATGTTTTTATACCAAATATTATAATTATAACAAGTTAATTAACTAGGTTTATTAAATTATAAAAAAAAAATTAAAATATAACATAACAAAAATTATTTTTAACTTTTAAATTATTTTGCATGTCAAAATTAAAAAAAGGCCAGATCTGATTTGCTTACCTGGTTTACAGACCGTTTTCCTATGAAATTATTATCATCCCAGTAGAAGGTATAATACTCCTTGTATTATTGGTGACAAGTGAAAGAGAACAATAGTTTGAGCTAGATCGACTTTCCGAAGGAATGTTAAAAAATCTGGCAAATCATATTTGGTACACGTTTTTTAATTGTCAATGATGAACACAATAGCAGTAAATACTACCACAAATTTCTCAATAAAAAGAATGTGGACTCGTAAGCCAATTTATAATTGTAAAGAAAAATACCGACACATGAAAATAATACGCACATAGACAGGAATGAAAAAGTACAAACTTTAGGATGTCGAATACCTAGATATTTGATCCCTGGAACAACATAAAATGAGAAATCAGTTTATTATTGAGTTCAAAGAAAAAATGGATAACCACTTCGCCTCGAGGTTTTTGTTGCAGATTAGTATCTGCTACAAATAAATAACTCTTTTTAAAAACTTTTCATTTGATCAAAACTTTGGTGTAAAGCGTGCAAGATCTTGCTAATCTCGGAGACTTGAATTGGTAATCACCTTTGGTCACTTGGTTTGCAAAAGGGTTATTATCCTCGTTACATAAAGTATGCAGTTTAAAGTGACTGAAGGAAAAATTACCTATATTTTTTTTGCAATAGCCTTTGCTCCTAGCACCATTATATTTTTTTTAAAATACAGTCGGGCAGGCAGCAGTTATAAACTGAAAATTTTTTCATCCGATCATGACGAATAGTGTTATGAACAGAATATCCCCGATTAAATATTGAAAATTTTTCAGTAAATTTGCAAAATTGTTGAAACCCTTCGATTCAGTAAAAGTGGATGTTTTTCGCTCAAACATTAAAATAGTTATTTTATTTGCTACTATTTTTCTAGCTACTGTACATATATATATAAAGAGCTTCTCATCAAAACAATGATTTAATAGCTAGCAAAATTATTCGTTAATTAAGAATAAATTAAATTAAAAAAGCCAACCAGCATTATAAAACTTGCTTTTGTTTTTGAGAATAATAATAAAGGAAAAAGCTTCCATTCTGACTGAAATTTGAGAGCTAATATTTCTAACTATGCATATACTATTTGACATTCGGCAGTACGGCAGGCAGTAGCGGTTCTTGGGATCTGGACACATTCTTCAGGATAGTAACAGGGAGGGCATCGTGGTAAGAAGTCTGCACAAAAAATACGTTTCTCAAGCGAACCTACCAGTGATGTTTTGCAATATGCCAAATACAATTAGCATTTTTTCTTATGCTAATTAGAAAAATTCCGAATTTTGTCAAAAATAGTAATTTATCAACTCATACTTTTTCCCTTTGGAAACGCATCTACCCAAGTGAGTAGAAAAGCATAAGCAAGAAAAGTGGATATGAGGAGAATTTTGAAAACTAATTTTCCTTTGTCCATCTCGTAGTTTTTTACGTGTTTTTTAGATGTTTGAGGGGATGAAAAGTTTCTTGATAAAGCGAACTCTTGTTGAATAAGGATAAAAAGCTAGAGAAAAATGGGTCTTTTTATAGAGTATTCATGGTGTTCTCATTTAATAATTTTTTCAAACTTGATCAAATTTTAGGAAAAATTAAACGTAAAACCAATATCCAAAAATTTTTGGCCGTCATTTCTATTTTAAATTTTATCATAGTTTACTATTTTGAGAAACAATGTCAGAAAGCTAATCTTACGTGCCAATTAGATGTTAAGCAAAGGAAATAACAATCAGCCTCATATTAAAATTTCTATTTTTACTATGGAGGTAGCTCCGAAAAGTCAAAAGAATACATTATAAGATTTCTAATCTGGAAATGTTGGCAAGAAAATTTTCTCATGAACGAAAGCGGCAATTCGTTAAAAAATTTATATCTTACTGGAAAATGAAAGCATATGCCAACTTTGTCGGAAGCTTTGATATAATAAAACTATATATCTCATTTTTAAATTTAATATCTTCATAAGTCTAAATTCTCACTCAATTTATTTGAAACTGCCATATCAAACAGAAGATTCTAGTCCATTCTCTTGGCGAAAATCAAGGGCTCTTAGGTTTGAAACTTGAATGCGGCAAATCTTTAGTTTGAAAGCACTAGCATGTATGATTGTGTTTTTGTGCTTTTTTATAATTTGATAATTTTTATAAAAATTCCTGTTTTAATGTTGAGGAAACATGAATTGACGGTTGGTTTTATCTTCGCATTTGATTTTGAATTCACAATGAGTTAATAAATTTATTTTGCATATAATAGTGGGAAATGTGTTTATGTTGGTATCGATCCAAAGAATCCAAAGAATCCTAAAAATGAGTCTGAAAAATGGAACAGAGAAACTATTTCACTAATTAAGTAAAAAGATGAGCATTTTTTTATATCAAGTCTAAATTCATTTCTTTGGCATCATATAAATCAAATGTAAAATTCTTAAATAAAATTTAACCTTTTTCAATGACAAACAAATTGGGTTTGCAAAGAAAAATTACGCAAAAATTTATTCTAAAAATCAAAAATAATATTATATAAACGATACACTGTACTTCAGAGCAGCGTTAAAAAAAATTACTTTTCGTTTATAATGATCTTAATTTCAAAGCATTACCACATTACCAAGACACTCTTATCAATATACAAAGATAAAACTATTTATACTCTTCCTTAAGTAAATCTTTCAATGTGATAATTTACCAAATGAGATGCTTGAAAATTAAATGTAGTTTTAAAATTTACTTTATCCCAAATAAAAATTTGCTCGGAGCTATACTAATATTCTAATATTCAATTTATTTGTAATTTCCCTCTATTTGATATAAAAAAATGTGTATTTGTAATTGGAAAAAGTATTGATAATAAATAAATCAGGTAAAGGAAGCTTAAGCCAAAATTTCAAAATATATCTTATCACAAAAAATTGGCTAAAATTAAATTTGAAAATCCTATATTCTTTTAAGAATTTGTAAAAAAATTAATTGTCAAATTATAATCTTTAGAAATAATATCTATTATAGAAAACTTTGATCAAGAAGTATTAAACTATTTAAGATTCTAGTTTCTGATGATAGTAATGCTTAAAAATAACAAATGTCACCTGAATGGATCTGAAAGCTGTGCATTTATTTAGCTATGAACTATTTGAATTATCGTAATGGGTGCTTTGAAGCTTCAAGATTAGTTAATAAATGTGTTAGGTATCTAGTTCCTACTCGATCGAATAGGATCAACCATATAAGAGTCAGAGGTGTGCAATTCTAAAAATCTGATAATGCCATATTTAGATTTCCTGAGGCATCAACATATTCCTATTAAATAGCCGAAATATGGACCAAAGTGTAGCTCTAGTCTTAAATTATTTGGTGCTTGAGAACTTTATACCATTTCGTTGCATTCCTTTTATATATAGAAGAATGTCATAGGAAGTTTAAATTTCTTGAAAATTCCAAAGTTTAAAACTATCAACTTGGGCTCTTCAAATCTCTTTAAATATTCATTCCAAAATTCTTTATATGCATAAAGATTAAAATGCGCTGGTTTTGTGGCAGAGTTTTTCGAGATAGATGGATCTGAACATTCGCAATCTTGTTCAATCGAATATTCATACGCAGAATGAAAATATCCTTTTAAATCTCCGCTTCTGGAAGGCATTTGTGGGATAAAATCATCTTGATAGGTGATCCGGTATATACTTATGCAATCATTTAAAAATTTTGATAAAGGAAGTTCTCCCATTCGTGGTTGGTCAAATGTAAAGACAGATATCAATTTAGCATCCAAAATTCTTGAGATCCAGAAAGCACCCATGATAGGGTAGACTCGAAAAGAAGAAGAGCCAGAAAATTTCATCAAATTCTGAAATATGCGGCTTTATAAAATTAAAACTTTAAATTAAAAAAACTCACCACCACCTTCATCATGACCGATTGTGCTTATCACGTACTTAAGAGTGCCTATTTTTCTAACCAAACTTTTCACCATTTTCTTTATTTGTGGCCAGGCTTCTTCAAATGAATTCCAACAATATTTATCCGCTTTATATTTTTTAATAATTTGGATGGGAATTAATACATTTTTCTCTGTTTTTCCATTGATCCACATTCAATTTCATCCGTCCTCGAAAGTAAATGATGATTTCTTCGGTTTCCTCTAGTTTTATTGCTTTAGCTATTAAAATTCAAAAACATCAATGTAAAATCAAGTTTGAAAAATGTGTCTTGTCTTACCCAAACAAAAGGGCCTTTACTATCAGTTGAATCTTTAAACATTAAGCTTTTTTGGTATATTGAACAAATTTCTTGAATGTAAAAAGCCAATGCGGTTTATAATTAGGTCCAATTAGCCTCTTATTTGACCACAAACTTTCTCAAGGAAATAAATTTGTCGTTGAGGTATTTTTCAAATATTCCTGATTACCTTTGTAAAATTTCAAAGGACTTGAAATTTGACTTTCAAATGTCTTGGAAATTTCTGTTTGTTTCTTTGGCAATCGATTAAGTGAGAATAATGTAACCAAGCTTAAAATTATTAACAATATCTAATAAGATTTGAATTTTCGCATCAATGATAAATTGAGAAAGCTCATAACGATAACTGAGAATTGGGAATTTCTAGTCCTCAATTATTTAGATAAACTATTTATATAAATTGAACGACGATTATAAAAGGCGTCTAGAAACATATGAAGAAAATCCCTGTGTTTCAGTCTAAAATCGGACAAATTTATTTCAATATCAAAATACTCAAAAGTTCTGTTCTTGAAAATTGGCCATAGCCTTTTGCCAAACTTTTTCAGATTTAATTGTTTTCATACTGGATCTCATAATTAGAAAAATTTACTTTAATGGTCATGACAAGAAAATTTTTCATTTTGAATGTCGATCGTCAAGCGTGACTAGGAGCAACTATAATGAATAACGATTTTTTAATCTGCAATAGCATGATGGAGATGCATAACATGAAAATAGTTTAAACAAGAAAATATACCTTAACTCTCGCGATCATTGATTGATACGAATTCAAAGTAGTGTATTTATATATTTCTGCAAAGCGTTTGGTCGATGAATTAAGTGTGCGTGACGAAAAACTTTTAATGTTACCTGTTAAATATTTTTTATTTAAGATTCAATTTGTTTTGTTTTTATCCAACTCTATCTCAAATACTTAAAATTCAAAAGGTTAATTTTCGTGAATCAGAGAAGATATTTGTCAGTATGCTTTAGTGAATCAACTGTTCTCTCAATGAAGATATGGATATAATAAAGCTAATAATATTTCTCGTATAAGAAAAAAATGTGCCAGTTTTTCTTAATATTTCAGAGCAGGATTCTGTCGGACCAAGTAAGTTGACTTTATATTTTATTATCAAAAAATTTTTACCTAGTTCTCAACATATATTGATAGTGCAGCTTCAAAGAGATTATGTATTTCTTGACCCAACACTCAATTCATAATGGATTACATTTTTTTATGCTAAATTTTGACAAATAATTATATTAATAAACTGACTGCGATTTATTTGTTGAAAATACTTTTAGTAAGCATTCTTTGAATCAAACAAGACTTAATATTTCAGCATATTGTTGTTAAAAGTAATTTAAAACGTGTTTTATATCAGAAGAATTTAAAAATATTGAATATTTTTAATTATTTTATTAACAAAATATTAATACTTTAATTAGGCTGGTACTAAAACCTGTTAATTTATTAAGTACCTTAAATTGAAATGCCAAATTTTTTTAATGACAAAAAAAAATGTATTACAATTGGTCAACTTTCTTAATTATTAAAATCTAGTAAAAACCTAATTTTTAAGCAATAAAAAGCTATTATTTATAATTATTTTTAATAGAATTTTACACTATTACAATTAATATTGATTGAAAAAGATTTGTTGTAGACAATATAATTTATAGATATTGTAAAACAGAAATCATTAAAGATACTTTTGAACATATGCACTTTTTATTATTTTTATTACTCTGTTTTTAAACTTAAATTATCAATCATTTAAATATTTTTTAAGTCATTACTTTTTTTGCTGCTAAAATAAAACCTAATGTTTTTATAAAAAAAATCAAACATTTTGTATTATTTATTTGAAGTTATTTTTATTATTATAAATACTATGAAAAACTTAATGAATTTCTTGTTTATAAAGACTAAACTGTTTTAAATTTTGAAAAGTTTTTATAATTTTAAAAATCAAATATAAATAAAGACTAAATATTCAAGTAATATTATTAGAAATAATTTGAAACTGTTTTTTTTAATATAAAACTGGATTTTTAATTTATGCAATTGTTTTGTCATTAATACATTACATCTATTTAATTATTAAAAAATGCCAAACTTTTAAACTGGTTTGTTTAAAATTTTAACTCGTTAGTTATTTAAAAAATTTACAAGATAAATTTAATATATTGCCTAATCTTAGAGTCATTATATAATATTGAAATAGTCTTTTAATAAATTAGAATCAGTATCATGTTAAAAAAAAAGATAAAAGCAATAAATAATTTTTGTAATTATTACATGGTTGAAACTTCAGATCATATAAATATAATTAATTATCATTAATATAATGGTCATTTGTAGTTAAAATTAATTTTTATACATAATATTTGATTTTAATTTTAAAATAACATATTAAATCAGTAATTCAAAAATTTTAAGGTTGAATATATTAAATGAAAATAAAAAGCATATTTTTAATTGATTTTTAATTATTGTTCAAAAAATAATAATTACATTATTTAAACATTTTTTGTAATTGGTTTAATATAACATTTTATATTTTAGTTATTATATTTTATGAATATTTTGGGAGCAAATAAATACAAACAATGAACAAAACTAAATGACAATTTATTTTTAAATTCGTAAAGATTTTAGTAAAACTTATTTTAACATAATTTACATCCAAAAAAACTTCAACAACTACCAGAATAATGAATTTTTTAAGCAGAGAGGCCTTAGTTTTATGAATATTTTGTTGAAGTCACATTCTGGAGTGAATTCAAGTTGAAAATTTCAGAGCTACATTTGAGAGATTTAATGGATTCTCATTCATAGCATTGTTTGGCTCTGGTTAAAGTGAAATTTTTAATAATCAAATCTTTTCTTAAAGATTTTCTAAAGCTGTCATTATCAACATGATTTCAGTACTTATCAAATGTCTCTTTATCATTCAAAATTGTATAAAAAAGAACTTAACTCTTTCAAAGAAAATATTTTTAGATAGCTAGAGAAATATTATACTCAAATCAAAATAAACTTGACTGAAATAAATATTTTTTGTTTAAACTATATTTACTAAAATTGAGGTCAGTTGAAGATTTAACATAATAATGACAACGCAAATAATCCAATTATCTTTTATTTAATTTTTCAGACGATAAATATTTTCTACTCTTTCCGATAAAAATATTATTCAATCACGTTAATCGAGTTGATTTAATTTGCAATATTAATTAATTGTTTTTTACAATTTTTTCATTCTATATTTTCATATCATTTGGTATTGCAAAATAAAATCTTGGTTCATATGTAAATAACAACATATGAAAAAAGGCAAAATATCAGTATTCTATTTCTCTGACATATCTCAACAATGTTGAATCTCTTTGAGATAAATATTACAATATTATTTTTTGGCATTGAAAATCTAGCCTTGATAATAAGAGCGTTGTTCATATAAACTCAAATCAGTCTAAATTATGAATTATTCTTTACTTTTAAAACATCCAACACTTTATAAAATTTCAAAGACCAAATCGTTTTAAAAATCATCTAAAAAAATATAAATTATCACATGACAAAAAAAATGGTCAATTTTAAATTAATATTTTGCTTTTATTCAAGTATTCACAACATAATAATATATGTTTTATCGTTAAAAATTTGATTATAAACATATTACTTTAAAAGGTTTATATTTTTGTTGTAAAGTCATTCCAAAAATCAATAGATATATATATATATATATTGAAAAAAAAGCTTTTTTGAATTAATAATTAAAATTTTTGCTTTTTTTTACATTAAAAAAATTAATTATTAAATAAATGATAAGTTTTGAAAATTTTTAAAGTTTATTTTCAAGTTCATAATAAGATTCTTTTCTTTTTATTTAAAAAAGATTGATTAGTGTAATTAATTTAAAAGATAATCACATAATATCAAAAAATTAAATTTAATTAACTTTATTTTAGTCGTAACAAACCAAATATCTTATTCAATCATAACAGATGTGCTTTATTTTCAACATTCTTTTTTTTTTAGAAAGAAAAAAAAACAGTATTCTGTTCAAATTTTTGAAATGTTTAAATTGTGTTTTGTAATTCATAATATTCAACACCAAACAAAAAATTCTTTTTTTCTTTTAAAAGGTCTTCTTCACGAATTCATTTAGTATTAAAATTGTAAAAATGGGAATATGTTGACAAAATAAATGACAATTTTTAATAAAAAAAGTTCGAAAATGGTTAGAAACTTCTTTCGTTATGACATATAGTGTTAGTTATTTTTCAAATATAGTAATTAGATGAATCGTGTGGAGTATCATGGATCACCGGAATATCAATTATTTAATTGTCTGCATCGGGAGTATCGGAATATGAATCTAACCACATGGTTTTAGGATTGTCGGCATAGCCTAAATTCTTAAATTAATCAATAATCATCATCATTCGTTGCATACACACACCATGACAATACACGATAACGATAACGATGAGAAGAAATTTTGTCCCTCCTCAACTCGTTTGTACACTTGAAAAAATCCGGAGTTGAAAGGCAAACAAATGCATCATTGGCTAAATATTTCGAAATCAAATTCTAAATCGACATTCGAAATTTGCTTTTAGAATCACCAATCTAATAAATATTTGTAAGATTAAAAGTATTAAAATCTGTGATGATTGAAAAGTTAATATGCATCAACATTTAGTCGTGAAAATTGTTCCGAAATTTTCTTTTGGTTATCAGTTATCTTTATAGAACTATTATAAAGGTGAATTATGATAACGTGTTTATTTTTTCGTCTATGAATCTCCGAAAGTTTAGTGAAAAGGGAAACGACAAGGGGAGCAGGCTTGTTTCAACAATAATAGATTATTTATTGATTCCGTTATTTGTAGTAATCAGAAATATGAAGTCAGGATAGCAGTGATGGATGATGAAAAAGATCAACCGGGAAATATTTGTGATTCATGTGGGATGAGATTTGTTATTTTATAAAGTGTCTGTTGGAAAGAATGCAGAATTATTTAAACTGAACCAAATTTGAAAAGTTGAATACTTATAGTTGAATACTGACAACCGTTTTTACTGGTCAAAATTTAGCTTGACTTGGGTACCACACATCATTAAAGACTTTGAAATTTTTCTTGCCAGGAATGTTACTAACCAAAAAAAGTTTCTCGTCACTAAGACGATTTTCAAGTCGTGAAAAACTAAATGCAAGTTGTGAGAAACTAAAAAGTCTCGTGACCCATAAGCGTTCTATCACGCACCAACTACTGAACTTATTTAATACTTCACGAGCACAACACTCAGACGACGACCAAATCTGTGATGAAATCAAACGTTGGGCTTTTCTAAACGGCCATCTACTTTCTCATTTGTTCTCGCAGCTCGATAAACAACGTCATCGTTCAAAATACTTGCCACTTCTTGCATTCTTTTATCAATGTGGTCTGGGAACAAACATTGAGCCCGTGCTAGCATTCTATTGGTACACTGTAGCATCGGAGGCTAGTGGTGAAGCATTTTCACAACATAAAGTTGGAGCATGTCATCGCAATGCTTTCGGCACTAAACATGATGATAAGGCGGCGTTGACTTGGTACTTGAAAGCGGCCGAGAATGGATCAGCACCAGCACAAAGTGATCTAGCATTTTGTTATCGTAATGGAATCGCAACGAAGCCTACTCCTGAATTAGCATTTTATTGGTATAGAAGATCAGCAGAAGCTGGATTTCATCATGGACAATTACAAGCTGGTGATTGTTATCGTGATGGCCTTGGTACGGTGATCAATGAAGTCAAAGCATTTTATTGGTACGAGCAATCGGCATCAAAAGGAAACTCGGACGCTCAAGTTCGACTTGCAAATTGTTATTTTGATGGTTGTGGCACGTTAAAAAATGACCTTCGAGCCTTCGAATGGTCTGAAAAGGCTTCTCGTGCGGGAAATTCAATTGGTCATCTTTATCTTGGGGACTGTTATCGTGAAGGGATTGGAACCGAAAAAGATTTTGAATTAGCCTTTAAATTTTATGAAAAATCCGCGGCTGATGGAAATCTGACGGCTAAAAATCGACTTGGACGATGTTTTCATGAGGGTACTGGTACTCCGAGGGATCCAAAGAAAGCGTTTTATTGGTTCAGAAATGCGTTGGGAAGCGCAGGTTGGAATAAGAATGCTCAGTGTAATGTTGCAGTTTGTTATCATCGTGGTATTGGAAGTGATCGAGATGTGCATGAAGCTATAAAATGGTATCGAAAAGCTGTCTTAAATGGAAATCAGAGTTCGTCGTTGCATTTACAAGTTTTATTTAAACAATTAAGACTAGATTGGCGATGATGATCATGATGATGTTGATGATGATATAGTTAACATCTTTGACATTACAAGAATAAATGATCAGAAAGCTAGTGATTATTTTTGTTCATGTTTTATTTAATTCACTAGACATTTCAAAATTTTGTAAATAGATTTTTTAATTCAGAATCAGGGTTTATCCAAAGTTTAAAATTCAATTGAATTTCTTTTTCTCAAAAACTAAACAAACTTCTTGGTTACTTGATATTTCTAATTGTAAATAACTCATTCAGAAAGTAATTTTTGGTAAACAAAGTAACATCTTTGGGAAACAATAAAAAAGGGCTAAATTTGAAAAGGTTGGGATCTTGACATTTTTGATAATAAAATACATGTAATTTTTTTAGATATTATTGGACCTAAATAAATTTAAAATTAACCTCATTTCAAATTTTTTACCTCAATATTTTATTTTTGTCAAGGATTTTTTCGCTTTAAACGATATTTTGTTGTAAATGCTTCTTAAGTTTTCATCTAAATTGGAATATTTTGATAAGACTGGGTATCTTAAACTAATTATTTGCTTTTTTTTTTGAAATTAAGGCAATTTTTAAATTGGGCTAAAAATGAGATTCAAGTTTTATTTAGTGTATCAAAAATCCAGCTAAAATATTTTTATAAAAAATTGGGTTATCAAAAGTTATTTATACATGTTGCTTTATAATAACGATTTTTTAAAATTTTCCTTTCAATTAATACATCTTTACACTTCTCGGCTTTTAAAGATAACAGAATTGATAAGGAATTTTATACTGATAATTATTTTTTTCTACTTTTATTTATTTATAATTTTTAACTCTAAACAAAGGGTTTATTATTATTATTATTATTATTATTATTATTTTAATACAGAGGACCACCCCATTTTAGAAAGGGTCTTTGAAAAGTTTCGCCATTTTTTTATACATTACAGAATAAGGACCAAACCTTTGTTGAAAAAAGTAAATTAAAACTTTTGAATAGATTAGGATAATGATACGAAACCTTGATTCTAAAATTTAAGGTTTCAATAACGTGGAAAACTAACAAACAAAATGAAAAACATTTTATACAAGAAACACCAAAGATAAATTAAAACAATTTGAAGCATTTTATACAAGAAACATCAAAGATAAATTAATCAAAATTAAAAGAATATAAGAATTTAATGACTAGATTAATAATTAATGTTTTATCCGTTTGAAATCCCAAAATATTTAAATTAGGGTCCCAAATATTAGCGGACTAAAGTTTTTGTGATATTGGAGAAAGTTTTCAGAAATAAGAATCAATCATAAAAAGTTTCTGAAAACCTCAAAAATCGAATTGAATTTTATTCTTTTCAAAGTTTGCCAGTTTTAAGATATTAATTAGATTTAAAAAAAATTAAAAAATTCTTTTTGAATATTTATGTAATTCATTTCAAAGATATTTAAAATTACAAATCACAACAAACAAACAATCACAAGTTATAGATAAATATCTTTATAATTTCTTGTAATGACCAATGATTAAGATTATTTTCAATTTAAAATTCTATGAATTGGATATTAATCGAAATTTTTAAGGTTTTAAATAATTCTCAAGTAGTGAAATATATTTAAAAATAAATTTTGCGTTCAATTTTTATTATTTTGAACATTTATATATAATTAAAAAAAGGTTATTTGACAATTAATGTTAATTATTATTATTATTATTATTATTACTATTATTATTATAAATTATAAATTATAAATTTTTTAACAAAAAACTTTAAGCTTATAAATAAGTTTTTGATAAATAAAGATGACTTCTTGATAAATTTTTGATTTTTGCAATATTTGTAGTATAAAAGCCATTTTTTTCACAATTAATTTATCCAATAATTATTTAATATTGTGTTTCTAATTAAAATTGTATATAATTAATACTTTACTTATTTAGACTCTTTTTTGAAATAAAAATTTTAAAAATGTGAAAATTATCATTTATTAATAAAGTTGACATAATTAAAATATAAAATAAAATGTGCATATTAAATATTTTTAAGGATATATTATATAATAATCATATTTATTAATTTTTTTCATTAATTATAAATTAAATATTATAATCACTCAAATATGTTCTAAAAAACATATTTATATCATTTATTATTAACAAATATTATCATTTGTGCTGCTTCAAGAATTTAACTTATAATAATTTCAGAAATATATATAAAACAAACATCAAAACATAAATAAAAAAATATTATTTTAATAATGGTTTTAATAATTTAATATAAGAATCTTAAATTATCATGCAATTCTTAATAAATAATATAATAAGTCGCATTTAACAATACAATAATTTAAATTAGAATCTAATATTTATATTCAAGTTTTATTATCAAAATTATTCTTTAAAATAACTACTTAAATAATATAAACCTGAAAAAAAAAAACTTAGTCAATCAGTTATTTTCAAAGTCATCGAAATAATTTTTTGTTGTTTTTAATTAAAATAATAGTGAAAAATTCTACTATTATTATAAGCAAATAAAAAATAGTTTACACAATTTCTGCAACAAGATTATATTTAATTTAAATATAAATAAAGTTTAATAAAATTAATTTTTTCTTTCTGTTCTATTTTGCATATCAATTTTTAAAGCTTTTGATCCAAATAAATCTTAATTTTTTATGTAATATATAGTTATATGTAACAAAATTATTGAATATATCTTAAATGCATCTCATAAAATTAGTTTTGATAAAGTGTATTTAGGAAAATTGGAATGTATTTAATTAATATTTTAAATTAATTTGAAACAAACAATAAAAGTTACGAAATCTCAAGTTCTGAATAAATACAGTTTTAAATTAAAAAAATTATTTGTTATTCACCAAATTTAAAGTTTTTAAATATTTATTCTTAAATAATTTTTTTATTAAAGTGATAGTATTATTTATGTTTATGCTTTTTAAAATTAATAAAAGTATTAAAATATTTATTTTTATAGCTCTAATAAATTAAAAAAATTATTTTGTTTGCCTAATTTGAAATCTATTTTTGTTATAAAAACTGGTTCAATTAATAAAATTTAAACTGTATGTATATGATAATTAGTACAACAATCAAAATAGTTAAAATATATATTATTATTAATAAAACTCAAAAAATTAAAAAATTAGGAAAATTATTTTTAATATATTTAAAACATTTTCAACTTCTTTAAATTCTTCAAAATCTTTAGAATTTTTTACATTTTCAACAACTTTAATTAAATAGTATGGTTCATTAATTTAAAGATAACTAATTTATATATAGTATTATTATCAAATAAAGAATATTTACTAATGTAAAAAAAGACAAACTTCTGTTTTTGTTCAAATTGCACAAATTAAACTAAATTTGACAAAATTCCAAGCTTGTATAGTGAAAGTAATATTATCTATAATATCAAAAAAAATTTTAAGAGTTTTATCTACAATAGCTTTATAATAAGCATTAATCCTGTTTATAACAAGCAATTTTTTATATTAACACTTTTAAATAATTAATTTTTATATTTTTTTCAAAAATTAAAACTTATTTTGAAATATTATTTACATAATAATATATAATTATTTTTCATCTATTTAAAATTTGTATTTATAAACAAAAATAATGTAGTATTTGAAGTTTTTACAATAAAACAACAGAAAAAAACTATAATTTTTTGTGAATTATATTAAAAAAGTTTTAAAGAGCTGTTTTTTCACAATTTATAAACATTATTTAAATTCTATTTTGATAAAAGTTCTTAAAAATTTTTGTAAAATTATAATAATTTTTTTAAAATTACAATAAAATGATTGATATAAAGAAAAAATATTTATTAAAATTAATTCATAATTTACCAATTATAATAAAATTGATTATTAATTCAATGTTTTATTATTTTTATATTAAATAAATAATTTTTTTATAATTAAACATTTATTATTGTAAATTAAAGCAATACACGAGCAAATATTAAAGTAATTATGAGCAATACAATCTAACTAAAGAAATCTTAAGAAAAGAAGCAAATTTAATATATAAGCAATTCAAATTAATGTAATTAGTTCTAAACTTATAGCTGTTAAAATTTATTAAAGGTTAAAAATTAATATAGCTGCAATAATTTTATGTCTTAATTAGTGTTTTTAAAATTCAATAAAGAGTATTAATTATTTAAAATAGTTTTTTACTTTTTAAATTAATTTTAACAACTAAAATTTCCAAAATAAAGTAAAAATTTTAGGTGTATGTTTATGTTTATGTTTATTAAATATTAATTAAACAAATTTTTAGCTTTTATTTTAATTACAATTTATTATTAAGTAAAAACATAAAAAATAAATTTTTTAAATAATTTAATTATTAAAACATATTTTTATTTAGAAATGTTTAAATACAACATTATAATATAATGTACTTAATTTTTAATTCATTAAACAATATTAAAAATAATAATATATACAAAATTATTTTATATATTGTTAATGTTTGATGTTTATTTGTCACATAATTGAAATTCCAAAATTATATATAAAATCTTTATGTTTACTTACAAGTTTGATATATTTTAAAGTCAAAAAAGCTGTTTCAAATTTTTTTATTAATTACTTAAATTTTAATTTATACTTATTATTTTGTATTGATAATATAATTTTTTAAATTCTGATATATTTGATACCACAAATCAATTTCCTGAATTGCAATAAAAATGCTAAAGATAATCGAAAAGACAACTTGCATGATAAAAAAATGAGATTCTACAAATCATATAATCTTATTGAAACATAAACAAAATTTTGGTCTTATATGCTAAAGAAAATCACATGCTGAAAGCCCAAATTTTAATTTAATAAAACTTCAAACTTTTTTGCTATATCAAAAGTTATTAAATAACTAACTTTGTTTAGATTTTGATTAATAGAATAAAGCCATGATTTTACTGGCTATAAAAATCTCCAAAGATCTTGAATTCAAATTAGCTTTAATGAATAGAAAATGGACTCGTGATGTATAAATGGAGTTCAAAATTTATCTTCTAAAATAAATTCAAATTATAATAAATAGCGATAAAATATTGTCATTCGACAAATAATCCCATAATCAAATTTAATTTTTAGGTATTAAAATTTATAGTAAAACCTAAAGAGTTTTCAGGAAGTCTATAAACATCGCTAGCCAATCAATTATCAATATTTTTGAAACTTTCTACAACTCACCTATGGCACCCTGACAAATCTTTCAGGAACTGTTTGAATAAAAATATTTTTGGTGTCAGAAATTTTTTTTATGAAGGGCCTAATACAATTATTATTGGCAAATTTTAACAGCAAGTTTGACCTATTTTGCTGCAGTACTTTCTAGTGGTTTGGATTAAAGGAGAAATAATACCATTGTCTTTATCAAAACTTATATTTTGAGGTATTTCTTGTATAATTTTAAAAATGTTTGATCAAAACGAATTCATGATTTTTTATTGTTCTGGCTAGTTATATTTATATTGGGAAAAATTCTCTTGACGTACACGGAATACTTTGAATCTTAAAATTGCTAAGAACTTATTCTAGGAAACCTTTTTTCAATTTTTTCACATACTTTAGTAATAACCACAATAAAATAGGTTTTATTCTTTAATAAAACTTTTTTTTTGAATAATCTTTTTCTTTAGATTTGTAAATAAATTATGAATTAAATAGCATTAAAAGTGTAACTTTAAATGCATATTTACTCTTGGGTTACAAGGTATTTAAGTATAAATTTTAGATTCAATGTAACATTTTGGTGATTTTTGAATAAGTTTCAATGAATTTCTTAATCAAAATGAATGGAATGGAAATTTCTAAATTTGATTCTTTCCACATATTTTTAAATTAATGGATTTGGAAATAGAAAAATATTTTATAAACTAAAAAATTCTATTATAATATTTATTATAATCTAGTGTTAAGCAGATGAAGTTTGGTCCTTACTGAAAAAGTTTATTGAAAATATATCCAATCACAAGTCTCATCAATCTAAAGTTTAAATATATCTAAAATGATTTTAGTAATCAAAAAAGGAAAAACTGTATAATCAAAGATATTGAGTTTAATATTAATGAACAATTTTGTAAGAATTCATATGAAAAATATTTTTCTCCTTCTAATTAAATTGCTATATAGAAACCTTTTACAATTAATATTCGGAGTTATCAAATTCGGAAAAACTTTCCATTCCCCCGAAATCATAAATTAGTTGATGATGATGATGATGATGATGAGGAAAAGAATAGAATATTTGAATCGATTCCGCTAAAAATGACTCTCTTTTCTTATCGTCTTGTCTGGCTTAAATTAATCATTTTTAATATTGTTCTGTTGGGTAATGCGCAAATTTTTTTCAATGCTGCAACTGAATTAAAGTTGTCATCCACGGCCTTGAAACCTATTTACTCGAAATCCTCATTAACGTATCAATCTCCATTAAGCCCTCTCAAAAATTTAAAATATAAGCGTTCATCGAAACTACCGTATCCCCCGAAAAAAAAACTTTCACCTTTACAAGACTTCTTTGAAATATCTAGATACGCCGCTCATTGGGCCCATTTCTCTTATTGTCGAAGTAAGTATGTGTTGGATCCTTTCTCACCCGATGGAAATATCAAAGGTTCGAGATTAAATCATTTTTATAGTGAATCTAGATTTTCTAAAACTT
Organism: Geosiphon pyriformis; assembly: GCA_016748015.1. Classification (NCBI taxonomy): domain Eukaryota; kingdom Fungi; phylum Glomeromycota; class Glomeromycetes; order Archaeosporales; family Geosiphonaceae; genus Geosiphon; species Geosiphon pyriformis. The sequence goes on from JAAOMT010000664.1 coordinate 1,461,865, forward strand.
TGAGTATTTTTATTTACAATGCTCTTTATAGCTGCTATTAACCATAGCCAATCTCCTAATATCTTAACCATTTATTTTTCGGGTAAGATTCAAATTTTTCAATGGTAATTTCATAAATGAAATTAAGTTTTTTGACTCGAAAAAAGTAGGCATTTGATATTTTTTTAAATCTTTCTTTTCTGTTAATTCTGAAATGAACAGGGCCACAATTATCAAAGGGAGAATGGGCTTCGAGGAAATCAAACCTAGTAACTTTTAACGTCAAAGGGAGGCTTTCTGATCCAACAATCCGCATTGATAACCAATGGTATATCAATTTTATTTCCTTCGCAAAGGTTATTTTTGGAACGATTCAAGATGTCTACCAGTCTTTCCCTAACAAGGGTACAAAGCTTTTGTTCACTGGTCATGGGATAGGTGGTGGTAAGTAAATAAAGCTATTTTCAAAACAGTGCTACAATTGTATCGTTTTTTAGTAAACAAAGTGGATTTTTTCAGCGATCGCAGCAATAACAGCCTTAACATGGAAAATAAGAACAGCAGACACCCCTGGTCTTAGAGATATCCCGATTATTACTGTTACATTTGGTGCTCCCAGAATTGGAAATGAAAAATTGGCTCGTTTGATGAATAAGATGTTGAGAGTACGTCGATTTACCAATACTAATGATTATGTTCCTCATTTTCCCCAAATCAAAAATGGCGTGGATATATTACGGCACCATGAGACCGAGTATTGGATTTTTCCTAAATCATGTGACTGTCCCCAAGATTCCGAGATTTATATGTGTCAAGGGTATTTTTACCCTACTAGATCTTGGCAAATTGTTGGAAGTTTTGATGAATTTTTATCATTGGAAGGGATTTCTTCTGGAGAAAACCCGGTTTGTCTCAAGAAAATTTTCAGAAATAGTGATCACTAATACGAATTCAAATTTATTAAAATATCATTGGAATTTTTTTTTTGATTACGAATAGGAATGCAAAAGCGGACAAATAATATCAGAGATTCCTGATGACTTTGTGTATCATGGATATTATTTTGGATATGAGATGGGTGTTTGTAATTGAATTCTTATTTATTTTTCTGATTTAAGACTTTTAATTTATATAGATTTAAATTTAATATATTGTGATCGAGATATTTTAATTTTTAACATATTTCATAGAAGCTGTTTTGTAAATGATTGTTTATATTCTGATTAAAGACATGGGTAGGTGGGTAGGTTGGCAGGTGAAAAAAAGAGAGAGTAATAAGTTTATCGGTTGCATTACTTGTATTTCACTTTATTCATTTTTTTAAAGAGATTCAATGTTGAATAAAAATTTTTTTAATCAATCCCATCATTTTTACAAAATAGGCTTTGTGATTTATTTTAAAGATCTTAATGATATCAATTATACGCATTTGTTTATACATGTATATTTGAATCTGTATTAGTAATTAAAATTTTGAAATATTTCTTCTTCTTCTTTCTTCTTCTTTCTTCTTCTTTCTTCTTTCTTCTTTCTTTTTCTTTCTTCTTCTTTCTTCTTTCTTCTTTCTTTTTCTTTCTTCTTTATTCTTTTAATCCAAGGGATTTTGCTTTTTGAATATGTTGTAATTAAAATTAAAAAACCTTTGATTTAACAATTATTTGATATATGTTTAATAAATCAAATATTACTCAAAATAATTTCTTTTAATGAAATTTAATAAAAAATTTTATGAAGTTTAAACATAATCATTCTTTTTAAATTTATTAAACAATTAAAAATTCCTAAATACTAATTGTCAAGATAAAAAAAATTTTTATTTTAGGGTTTTAATGTATTTTAATAGTATTGGTAAAGCTTTTGTACAATTGAAATTCCGGTTTTATTAGGTAAAAATTCTAAAAACAATTTTTTAATAGAAATAATTGATAGAATGGACTTTAAATCCCAAAGATTTCAAGATAGACCTCTATGTTTTTCTTGAAAAATTGTTCTCACAATAAGTTCCGTATTTAGATTTTGACAATTTTTTAAATTATTTCCAAAATATGGGCCATAAAGTAAAAAATCAGATTTTCCTGCAGTTAAAGTTTCTCTTGAAATGTCGAATTCATGATTATGAGCGTTACATTCCTAAAAGGTTTTTAAAAATATTAATAGTAGTGAAAAAATATATATATATATATATATCTAGATAAATATTTGAAAATTTTGAAGTCGTTAATTTTTCAATCCATACCGGGTGTTCCTTGAATGAAGCAATGTTAAAACACTTATAGACAATTGGATAGTCATCTTGATGGCATTCACAGTTTAAGAATTCTTTAGGATTTAAATCTATCCAAAATTCAGGTTTAAAGTGGCTATATTCTACGTATGCTAGAATGTGACTTTTATGTAACCTCTCGATCTCATCATTCCATTTCGAAAATTTTTTTATTCCTCTTATTGGTAGGTTTGGTAGCCAATCGTCTGCTAGTGTAACGCGATAAATCTTTTTGGTTTTTTTTTTTTTGGTCAATATTTTGAAAATTTTTTTTTTTTTTTTTCAAATTCATCCATTTATATATTTTTTTATTTGAAAAATATTTTTTACCTCAAGTTTATTTTGAGCATATGCAGCGAATATATCATTTCCCATTCTCGGCTGGCCAAAAGTAACAACAATGGGTTTTTTTTTCGGTTGGAACCTTTTTAAAAATTCAAGAGCAGCAAAGACTGCATATGCTAATTGGAAAAAAAATTGGAAAAAAAAAAAATAAAATAAAAAGATTAATTTTTTATATGAATATATTGATTCCTTATTATTTTTGATCTTTATCTTTTATTTCAATAAAAAAGTATACAAATAAATAAAGAAGCTTACTACTGCTTTCACCGAATCCGGTAAATTCAAAGTTAGAAAAATCAGGTCTTCTCGATAACCTTTTCAAATAAAATTGAAAACCTCTGAAAAAATTTTCTTTGGTGTATTCTTCCCATTTTTTGTAGTAAGTAATGGCAACCCAGGCACCAGTCACATTTGGGTATTGAATGGCGATAAATTTTTGTGTATTCAATGCGAGATTTTGAAAATTTGGAAAATTCGTATTTGCAAAGCTAAACGTAATTTTAGAATTTTCATGTCTTATAAATGAAGCCGAAGTTTTACTTTTGGCTGATTCAAAAAAAAAAAAAAAATGGGTTCAGATAAATTAAGATCAGCGTTAAATTTATATTTATATATATATATTTTTTTAAATGAAAAAAGATTTTTCTTCAGTTTACCTTTTCCCCATAATAACAATTTTTTTAACTGGCAATATGCTGTCCAAGTTAGATGTGCTTTGAGGTTAAGTAGTTCTAAAACATTCTTGTCCTTGACCAAAGTTTTTACAAAAGTAGTATTATGATAATCTCTGTTTGTTAATAAATTTTTTTTTGAAGCATGAAAATTGAATGTTGAGGTCTTTTTGATTTGAGGTATTTGAAGAAAATTATGGAAATGACTAAAATTTTCTTCATTTTTTATCAAAGAAAAATTCAAATTATTTTCATCTGATAAAAATCTATTTAAATGAGTTGGAAAATATTTTAAAAAGATGAAACCAACAACAACAACAAAAACAATAATAACAATAACAATAACAATAACAATAGCATTTACTATATATGTGAAAAAGACATGTTTTTTAAAATAATTTTTAAATTTTTGAGAGGTTGAATTTATTTTTTGTAAAGAAATCATTAATTTTACACTACCAAATTTCATAAATCTTTAAAAGAAATTATTTACCTTAATGATAAAATCTTTGACCTTATATTTATCTTTCGTGTTTTGTCTAATCCTAGAAGAATTTTGTTACAAATCCTGTTATATGATTAAATTTTATTTTGATTGGTATTAAAAATTATTTTTGTATCCTTATTTTCTCGGAAATTTTGTTTTTCCAAATCGTATACAAAATAAAATGCATCATTACTCATCATCATCATCAATGTTTGCTCTTGGGTTATTTACAGTCCAAAATTTCGTTCCATTCAAATAATTTTTTCCGATTTTCATAACTATTTTTGCTCATCAATTTTGAAGTCAAAGATCATTTTATCTTTTGTTTAAAAAAATTTTTTTTTTTTTTGATATTTGTATCAAAATTGTTTAAAATGGATTTTCTTTTTTAAACTTTTTTTTTTAAAAGTAATTCTCAATGTTCTTCAAAACGATTACAGATTAAATAAATATTTCTCATTATTTAACGTTTACCCGAGATCATATTGAAGGGTTAATTTGACACTTCAAACACATATGCAATACATCAAATACACAAACCATACAAACCATACATCACACACATATATCGTAATTGATAATTATCATTGATCAAAAAACAAATTTTTGAAATTAAAAATTTAAATAATATGTTTAATTCAGATCGCGACCAATTATTTTACTTAAAAAGTTTCTATTGATTAAAAATTTCTAATTATCTTAAAAAATGATTTTTCTATTCAGATTTATTTGTACAAAAATATTTTTCAAATTTTTATTCTTCTTCCTATTGAATACCTTTTTTTCTTTTAATTTTCCTTTTAAACTTAAACCTATCACAATTGAAGGTGATCCAATTCAAAAAACAAACCATCAATCTTTTCTCTTAAAATCATTTAATATAACTTTTGATAATATAGTGAAAAGGAATGATCCCGGTGTAACCTTTGTAAAAAAGGTTGTCCAAGATGAAAATGTTTTACATGAATTATCATCTAGTGCAGCTTTTGCATGGGAAGCATCTTGTCAAAAAGTCATTAAAACTAATGAAAATTATTTTATGGGTGGTGAAGGCAAAGCTAGAGTTTGGGGTTAGTAAATTATTATTTTTTATTATCAATTTTATTATCAATTTTATTATTATTTATTATTTTTATTTTTATTTTTATTTTTATAAATGAAAATTGATTTGATCAAAAACTTTTTTTATCATTTTAACCTAGTAATAATTTCAAAAACTATAATATCTTTTGGTACTCCCGAGTATAAATTTGATGCTATTACAAACCCTACAACGACTCGATTTTGGGATGTTGTTTCTTACCCACATGCAGAATATGCGTTTGTCTTTCAAGTTTTATTTCATCGATGGCAAGAACGGGCTTCAAAGTTTTCGGCAAAATTGAAATTATTTGAAAGTGAAAATATTTTAACAGAGAATTTAAATGAATATACATTCACTGGTTTCGGTATTGGAGCTGGTAAATAAAATGTTTTTGAATTAAAAAAAAAATTTTTAATGTAAACAAAAAAACTTCTTGTTTATAACTTTGAATTTCTAGCCTTCGCGGTATTTGCTGCACTTGAATATAAAAGAAACCATATGAAATCATCTATCAATCTCATTACCTTTGGTCAACCACGTATTGGTGATGAATTATTTGTTATTTATACACAACGGATGCTGGATAAAGTTTGGAGGGTAACTCATGGTGATGATTGGCTACCTAACTTTCCAATTCATGGTTTTGATCGAGAGAGAAAGATCCCATCAGGTTTAAAATCGAAATCTCCTCGAATTATATATAAACACTTTCAAAAAGAATTTTGGATAGAATCTTCATGTGATTGTTCTAATTCAAACGTTTATTTATGTTATCATACTGCTACTTTGAACGAACATGAGGTAATTCCTTGAATTTTTTTGTTTTTTTTTTCTGAAAAATTATTGTACTAATTTCCACGAAATTATCCTTTTAGGATTGCAATGCGAGAAATCATTTACATAACGTCCTCTATCCAGGAAACTCATGGGAAGATGCAATAAAATCATACAGAAAATTTCATCCTGATGATGAACATTTTGGTTCTTATTTCGGATACACCATGTTTCAAAATTGCCCTCAGCTTTGAGAAAAATCTAATTGTCACGCTATTAAGTTGGCTATAGTCCACGCAAAATATCCTTGAAATACACGATATTAAAAATAAAATAAAATAAAATTTTCTTTTATCTTTCAAGACCCCTCTCGTTTCCTTGAAACTGGCTCATCATTTTTTTAGTAATTTAAAATGATGATTTTTTTTTTGTTTGTGAATGTATAATTCAATTCTTATGAAGATAAATGTTACATAGTTTTTGATTGATTTTTTTTTTGAATAATATTGCAAGGAAAAAGAATTTGATTAAAAATTCACATTTTAAACGAAACCAATTGGTTTCATTTTAATTGATTCATTGAAAACATCAATAAAGTTAATATTGCTAAATTAAACATTTTTTTGAATTAAATTCTCTTAATTCCTGATCTTAAGTATTATTAAATCTGTAAAATATTAGATATTTTTTTAAATTAAATAAAAAATAATTATTTTATTAATCATAATATAATTTTTTTTTTAATGGCAAAATTATTTGTTCTTTTATATTCATTTGAAAACATCTTTGAACATTGTTAAAACACATGTTTATTATTATTTTTAATGGTTGATACTTTTTAAGCCAAGATAACAAACTTTTAAAATCTTTTATAATAGAATCGAATTGAAATATATTTCAGACATCAATCAGTTAATAATTGCAAAATATATACATTTATCTAATTTATTCTTTTTTTTTTAATCTAATTTTTTGTTTAATTCAAAAACTTTGTATTTTATTTATAATTTTAAGATTTATTTTTGAAAAACTTTGATCCAATTTCTAAATCACAAAATTATTATCTATTTAAGTAATTATTATTATTATTATTATTATTATTATTATTATTAAAATATATTTTTCTTTTTTCTTTTTTTAATTTTTTTTCTTTCTTTATATCTGTTTTTTGTTTTTTTCTTCTTTAAAATTCTTAACTATTCTAAATATTTTTTATATTTGTTTTAAAAAATTTTTAATTTACATATAATATATATTTATATTAATTATGATTTTTTGTTAATACATATAATATAAAAAAATAATTCAAATATTGGTTTTAATTATATTAAAACTATAATTTTTGTTTAATAATATAAATTTATTATTATTATTAAAATTATATTTTTGAATTTTTTTTTTAGTATTATATTATAAAATTTTAAATTATATAAAGTTTAAATTTATTTTTAAAAATATATTAATTATATTTATTTATATTTTTAATATTATCTTTTATATATATATATATATATTACTATAAAACTTATAATTTAATTAATATTATTTTGAATTAATTTATAAATTTACTTAAATAAATATATTATTATAAAAAAAAGTACTTAATTTTTAAAATAAAATTTAAAATTTTAATAATTTTTTATAATTAATTTAGTAATCAAAAATACTTTAAAAAAAATAAAATATAATTTAATTGATATTTTAAAATATATTTAAAATATATAATTTAATAAGTTTATATTGCTTAAAAAAAAAAGTTTACATAAAATTAATATATATAAATATATTTGTATAATAAATTTTAATTTAATAAAAAATTATTAAGTATTAATAGTTTTATAAAAGATTATCTGTTATGATTAAAAAAGAATTATATAATTCTAAATATTTTAATATGTTTTATATTTAATATAGAATAAAAAAAAATTCAAATTATGTTTTTTATGTAAACTTTTTTGTATTGTTTGTTACATATAAGAAGTGTATATGTTGTGCTTATTTTAAAGTTTTTTATTAAGTTGTATAATTTTAAGTAATGGCTAAGTTATGCTTGTTATCACGAATAATAATAATAATAATAATAATAAATAAATTGTGAAATTTTAGAATAAAAAAAGTGAAATCCTATTTTAAAAATCATTTTTAATTAATTAAATTAAATTAATATTTAATTTTCTTAAAAATTATAAATATTAATTAAAATATTAATCATATAAATTATTATAATTTGTGGTTGGATTACACCATAACCAAAAAAAAAAAAAAGAAATTATAATTTTGCAACAAACTGTTTAAAAATATTGATATTAATATTATTCAATAAAATATGATAATATTAACTAATTAGTAAATTTATATACCATAACAAGCAAGCACTGTAAATAATCAAAAATACAAATTTCTAATTTATTAAAATAAATATCAATCATACTAAACAGGTAACGTAACCCAACCTTTTCGTCTCAAATCAGCTGTCTAGGTTATCAAATACCTTCAATTCTGCCAATTTCTTTATTATGAATGCTTTCTTAGCTTTTTATAAGATATAATGACAGATGTCAATTCTGTTCCATCAACACTCTCCAAAAAGTATGCGGAAGTATGTATCTTATCTGAGATCTAGTAAATGAAATTAACAGTTTTTTACACTCTTTGGATCCACCGATTTAAAGGCATCAACACCAAGACCCGCTGTCTGGGGGGTAAGAATTTATTTTAACTGCTAATTACTTTACTTCTTTACTGATTCTCCCTTTTGCAGCGTTAATACAGCAGACTCAAAAACCGATGCTACTAACATAATCAGTGGGCCACGGGAAACACTTTCTGGCTATGGCTTTGAGAAAGACCCTGAGTATGTTTTAGCCAGCCAGCTTTGTTCCTTCAGTGTCTCACTCGATATTTAAAAAAATTCCCATACAGGCACCCATTTTCCACCTCAGTCTCATTTGTACGTTCCAAAGAACCTGGAAATCAACGAGACGTTTCACGTCATTTGCCGAACAAATTTTCGACCGAAACAAACGATGAATGGGATAATGGATCGGATGACGGTGAAAAGTCTGCTGGAAATTTTGTTTTACTGAAAAATCAGAAAAGTACCAACACGCCAATAGATAGTGCAACATTCAGCATTGAGGATAAAAAAAAAATTTTATCAAAAACCTCGAGACCTGATTTGGATTCCTACATAACAGTAGAACCGTCTGTAGCTGGAGTCAAGCCAGAAATTGCTTGCCTTGTCCAAGGTTAATTCTATTTATATAATGAAATCCTCATCTTAATAATATTTATTATTTGAAAATTTTTATTTGAAACATCCCAACTTGGAAAAAAGATCCTATTAATTCCATTAAATCACCGAGAATATTTGCTTCGGATTCAAGAGGGCCGACTGAAGCAGAGAAGTCAAAGTTTAATGCTCACATGGCTCGTTTCCAAAAATTCAAACATATATTGCAAAGTCCGAACGTTGATCTTGGTAGGATATTCTATCTCCATCAAAATTTGATTAATAAAAATAACGCATTTTAATAAATTTAAATTACAGCTGCACTTAAAGAATTAAGTTGGTCTGGAATACCAAAAGAACTAAGGCCGATGGCATGGCAATTGCTTCTCGTAAGTTTAGAATGATGCCAATTAGCATTTATAAATCGATTAATATAAATACATTTGATCAATCTTATTAGGGCTATCTCCCATGTAATTCGGATCGTAGGGTTGCCACTTTAGCACGTAAGCGAAAAGAATACGAGGATAGTGTATCTCAAGCTTACTCTAAAGGCGTCGCAGGTTTTGACCAAGCAATATGGCATCAAGTACATTCTTTATTTCGTTTCAAAATGTTGAATCTAATCACATTGTTCGAGTTCAATAAAAAATTCGCACTTTGTGAAACTTGAATTTTTCTTTTAATTTTAATACCTGACAATTGTATTTATATGTATGTATGTATGTATGTATGTTGAAATAATTATAGATTCATATTGATGTCCCAAGAACGAGTCCCGGGATCCCTCTTTATCAGCGTGAGACAACACAACAGGTGAGGATGATATAACCTAAAATAATTGGCAGAATATTCAATCTACTATGTCTATCTCTTAAAATGTAGTGTTTGGAACGTATTCTTTATGTTTGGTCGATACGGCATCCTGCTAGCGGCTACGTTCAAGGAATCAACGACCTTGTTACCCCATTTTTCCAAGTATTTTTGGCTGCTTACATTGGTTTGTTTGTTTGTTTTTTCGATTTTTTTTTTAGCAATCCCCGGTCATGCCAAATTGATTTAAGTAAAATAAGAAGTCATATTAATTTTTTATGTTCTAATTAGATGATGATCCTGAAAGTTATGATATCGAAATTTTACCCAAAGAAGTATTGAATGTTATTGAAGCGGACAGTTTTTGGAGCTTGTCAAAACTTTTAGATGGTATACAGGTTAGCTATTATGAAATTTATAAACTCAAAAGACTTTAAATTCTGGATGGTCAAGAAATTTTATTTTCGATACAAATACTAGCAGTTTCTTTGGTAGGATAATTATACATTCGCTCAACCAGGTATACAACGCCAAATTGGGAAACTCAAGGAATTGATTAATCGAATAGATGGTAAGAATTCTCAAAATTTATGCTCTAATTTACTCATATTTTATCAATTTTAGTTAATATTTCTTAATAGCGAAATTAGCCGTACACCTACAAGCGGAGGGGATTGAATTCATTCAATTTGCATTTCGATGGATGAATTGTTTATTGATGCGAGAAGTGTCTTTAAAGAATACAATACGGATGTGGGACACTTATTTAGTAAAATCTCCATTATTTACTGGTTCAAGTTTTTAGATCTAATACGATATTTATAAGCCTATTAAATCTAATATGTAGGCTGAAGGACCAGATGGTTTTTCAGAATTTCATCTATATGTATGTGCCGCGTTTTTGGTGAAATGGTCCGATAAGTTGAGATCAATGGATTTTCAGGTATTAAGCTAACAATGATTAAAAGATTTTCCATATTATTTGTACGATGAACCGTTTATATACTTTTTTCCTATAGGGTATCATGATGTTTTTACAATCACTGCCCACATCACATTGGGATGAAAAAGATATTGAACTTTTACTGTCTGAGGCTTTCATGTGGAAAAGCTTATTTCACAATGCACCTAATCATTTATCGAGGACATGAACTTTACTGATCAATTTTCATGAATTTATATTGTACAAAATTCAAATTGTTGCATAATCGCTGGAATACTTGGATAATATATTTGTGGGCTCGAATAGTGTGGTTTTTGAATAGAATATTTATGAAATTTTGGTATTCAGCGGATGGATTGTAACATATCAATAATAGGCAATACTATGTAAAGCCTATTATTTCCTGTATGGTCACTTGGAGAAAGATCTCCCGAGCGCCATTTTCATCGTTATCCAAAACATGTTTACAATTCTGGCAGTTGATCCTCCGATTCTTTGAATATTTCCACATCAGCTATACAAGCTTTAGAGGTATAGCCCTCACTTTAGATAACTCGGATCAAACGTTGACGAAATCGATAGTGCACCCAGCATAGCGTCTTTTAACTATTTTTCTTGTGATTTTTCTCGTTTTTCGATTCACCATATCCAATACCTCAAAGGGAGGAATGACAATAGTATCAAATTCGTGAGTGAAAAATGCGACAGCCTTTTCTGTGTATTTCTGTCTTCATAATTTGCAGAGGCAAACAATACGACTGATGTCACTAGACCCTATTTTGTCTACATCTTTTGTTAAGGAATGCCCTGTAAATAAAGTGCGAATCCCAGGATCTATTTTGACTGCATGAACAGAGCATTCCGCTTGGGTTTCGCGAAGCTGTTTTTGCGTTTGTATGCCGAGGGGAAACTTCCTTTCATTAGTTTTGCGATAATGAGCTTGCACATATGATCTTGTGTGGTTGAAATTTTTTACGATTATTCTGTTTTAATAATTTAATTGTTAATTGATCCAAATTATTAATTTGGTTATTAAATAAGTTTTTTAAAGCTATTGTTACAGGTGGAGTAACACGCTAACGGATAGCAAGGTGGAACAAATATTGTATGGTGAGAAAACGATTAAAGGGAAATTCAACTTAAAGAAGTGAATTGAATTTGTAAGGATTTAATGTGCGAGATCAGTCTTATGAATATTTTAGTTGCTATTCTTTTCAAAAGGTAACAAGAGAATCTGAAGGTTGAGGAATACTATCAACATAACACAGCTGCTATAATTATACGCCTTACATTGGCACTCTTATAATTCAATAACAGGTATTGTTTCACCAAAGTTAACAAGATTTAAATCAAGAAAAAGAAATAAGATCACATAATAAGTAAAAGTTTTAACCATAACACTATAAAAAAATATTTAATTATAAAATTATAATTATTATTTAAAATCAAATTTATATATTTTTTCTTGTTAATAATTATTATAACAAAATATATAAATTTAAATTTAAATTTAAATTGTAAATTTTGTTTAATTTGATAAAATTTATAATTCAAAAAAATTGAAATTTTAATAAATTTACTTATTTTTTTTGAATATTAAAACTTAGATTAAATATTTATTTGAATTTAATTATTAATTTGTTTAAGAGTTTTAACCAAAATAAACACAAAACTTATTTTTTAGTTATTTATAATATAAGTAATAAATTAATTTTAATTAATTTTAAGTTGCAAAAAATATAAAAATTACAAAATAATAAAATAAATAATATTTATTAATATAAGTTTAAATATTTATTTATTTATTAAAAATATATAATTAACACTTGAATTATAATTTAAATAAATAATAAAAAATTGTATTTTATAAAAACTTTGTTAAAAATTAAAATTTAATATTTATAATAATAATAATAATAATAATAATAATAATAATATATTATTATTATAATTAAAACTTTTACTTTTTAGTTTTATTTATTTACTTAGTTATATTTAGTTATATGTATTAATTAGCTATTTTATTTTTAGAAATAATTATTAATTTAATTACTAATCTAATTATTAATTTTTATTATTTTATTATTATTATTTTTTATTAATATAATTATTGGTTTTATGAAGTATATTAAATAAATATTTATTAAAAAGTACAATTAATATTTAATTTTAAATTTTAAAAATACTTTTTAAAAAAATTTTAATAATATTTTTTTTATTAAAAATAATTAATAATTAAAAACTAAATTAACAAAATTAAATTTTTTAAAAAAAATTATTATAAGTTAATAAACTTAAATTTAATATTAATAAATATAATAAAAAAATATTACAAAATATAATAACAATAAAAATAAAAACAAAATTAATAATTACAAAAGATTTAATATAATAAAAAAATCCAGTTAGCTTAATTAAATAATAGTTTTTAAAAATTTTTAAAATATAAATCTATATAAAATTTAATATTAAACTAATTTAATTATAATTTTATTTTAAGTATTATTAAATTAGTATTTTTTTAAAAAAAAACAGTTTTAATTTAAGTTAATAAGTTTTTAAATTGCTGTTTTTTAATTATTATAGAAAAAACAATAATTGCTTTTTTTGCTTTTTATTTTGATTCTAAATTTAAAATTTAAATAAAAATTTTTTATTATAAATTTATTTTAAGTAAAACCAATTTATTAAATAAATCTTTTTTGTTTAAATCATAGTTACCAAAAATTAAAATTGGGTTTGAATTAATTTTTTTTGCTCAAAATTAAAAATTTCGTTAAAATTAATTTTACTTTTTTGAAAACAAAACATTTATTATTATAAAATACATAAAAATTGATATAAAACCATTATTCTTATAATTAAATAATCTTAAAAACAGAACTTTTAAGAAGAAACAACAAAATAATTATACCTTTTAAATATTTCTAATAGTAAAAAATTCAGCAGTAATTGCTAACAACAAAACAAATTGAGTTATTGAAAAAACTTTTAACGACAATAAAAAAATAGTTTGGTTGGTTTAAATAATCAGAAAAAGTATCTTGAAATATTTTTTTAAATTAAATCTAAATAAATATTGTGATATTCAGAAACTGACAACTTTGGATTTTCAAGTGACAGTTGAACTTAATCGAGTCATGCATTGTGAAAATGTAAAGATTAAGCATAAAAGTTGCAGATTCAATAATATTATAAAAAACTAAACTTGAGTTGGATGGCCATTTTGAATATCAAGCACAATAGCCAAGCTTAAATCCGTTATGGAATCAAAAATAGTATTATGATTATGAATTGCAGACATTTTCATATATTCATAGATTCAATTCGAGTTTAATTCAAATAATATGATTGGTTGTGTTGAGTTGAGATGTTACACCAAGACTCAACTAGATTTCTATTTAACATTTACGCGTCGTGTTACGCGACGAATATTTCAAAGAAAAGAGAAATTTTGATTTTGATGATTTAAGAGACTTTGATTTTTTCATGTCAATCGTTTTTGAGCTATAATTTAGGTTTCCACAATTTTGTTTTGGGTTTTTAATTCGAAAAAATAAATAAATTTTCATAATGGATACGGAAAAGGGCAGTGATCCATTAGCAGGATCTATTGATTCGCGTAATCCAACACTAAGAGAAGACATGGACATAGCTGAAGATGACTTCGCCCACTACAAAAAATATAATTCTAAAAGCTGCTTCCCCTTTAACAAAGGCAAAGGCAAAGCAAGAATAGAAGGGAAGAAAGGGTTAGAGATATATAATAAGGAAAATTTTGGTGACTCGGCGTTTTTTTCACTCATAAGTAGTGACGACCAAGAGGCTTCTATCCTTGCATCGCCATGTGGAACTTTCAATGACCTTGAAACTAAAGAAAAGAAGTCTGAATGGCGTGAAACCTCAAATAAATATGAGAATTTTACTGAAGAAATGGGAGATTTAACACCACAAGAACGCGAGATTATTAGGCAAATGGATCTCCAAGAACAATTTGAAAAACAATTTGAAAATAATTATGGTGAATCTTCCAGCTCTATAAGCATGGAAGCGTCAAATTCAAAAAAGCAAAGGAACGATATACCTCAAAACAATTCTCCGATCAAGTACTTGTCAGTACAAGATATCATTCATACTTTCCATGATAATATCCAGAAAGCGTCTAATGAATTATCAACATACAAAAAATTTTCTCCTATAAATGAGGTAGCAAATATCTCTAAACCTCTATCGCCTTATACGAAAATACCCAACACACGCGAATTTCTTAAAGTGACCACATCTGAAGGACAGTGTCTGTATTTCCCAAAAAAAGAGCCAATAGCCACTTTGCCAGCAAGTATAAAATGTTGAGAAATTTTGGATCTTTGAGAGAAATATCTATAATATCTATAATATCTTTTTCATCCATATATAGAAGGTTTACTCTGGCAGAAAATCATTGCTCGAAGTGTCTATATTCCGTCTATTAGATGAAATTGACCGAGAGGCTACCGAATCCAACAGGTTTTGTATATTCAATGTGTTTTATTTGTGTGTATATGTAACTTGTAAGTACATTTTCTTTAACATTAAATTCAAACATCACTTCTAGATCCTCCAAACATCTGATAAAAGATGACTCAAACAAGCAATCAACACCAAAGAAGATTGGGACAAAATTATGGGTCGACAAATATCGCCCAAAGTATTATATCGATCTCCTTGGTGACGAGGTGAAGTAGAAATGCTAAATTCTTCTCAAAGAGTTAAATTTGACCTATCTCTTCTTTAAAATTTATGGATCCAGAAAGGGAACAGAGCAGTCTTAAAATGGGTAAAGCAATGGGATACATGTGTTTTTGGGACCAAACCTAAAGAAGGAAATTTTGAGCATATCAAAGTATGTTTATCCTTTTTTATCCGAGTTTCAATAGAAAATGAGTTATTCAATAAAAATTTACTTTCTTCTGCCAATCCAGAATCAAGATCCTTGGTTTCGGCCTGAAAAAAAGGTATTTCCTCAAAAGGACATAGCATTAAATGTGAGAAAACTTGAATCACTTATTTAGTCCCTATCTTATTAAGGTGCTTTTATTAACCGGACCTCCAGGCTATGGTAAAACGACTCTAGCCCATGTAATAGCCAATCACTGTGGATACAACGTAATTGAAGTAAATGCCAGGTAAATTTTTTATCTATTAATTTTTACTTCAATAAAATAAACATTGTCTTATTATGGATTTATACATTTAGTGATGATCGAACGACAGATGTTGTAAAAAATCAAATTCGAAACTCCTTAGAAAATCAAACGATAGCACCTAATCATAAACCATCTCTTTTGATAATTGATGAGATTGATGGTGTATCTGGAAATGGAGAACAGGTTTGCTTCCTTGCGTTACCGAGTTTCTTTAAATTTCTGTGTTAAACTAGGATTAAATTTGTGTGTAGAATTTCATCAAATTGCTCGTAGATTTGGTTTTAGGTGGAGAAAAAGTAAAAGAGCGTAACCCGCCCGTAAAAACCTTTGGAAAAAAAACTGGTAAAATAATTTAAGTGACTTCATCGTTAGTTTATAGATATTGACTCGTTAAATTTTTGACAGTTGAGAAAAAGACCATCAAAAAACCTATTCTTTTTCCCATTATTTGCATTTGCAACGACCAGTAAGTACATTTTATTAAGTTTTTGGTTTGGCTCAATAGCTCAGATTTCTTCAAATACTTTTCTTTGATTCAAATATATTATAGATATGCAACCGTTTTACGCTCACTTCGTCCTATAGCTCACATTTTACAAATACAAAAGTGTCCCTCCAATTTACTTGCCAAGAGACTTCAGGATATATGTCGGCGAGAAGAACTGTCTGCTGATTTGAGTGCTCTGTCAAGTTTAACCGAAACGGCCGAAGGGGATATAAGAAGCTGCTTGAACACTTTGCAGGTTTAACAAAAACAATCCCCTATGGTTTTTTATCTTTCATATTAAGTTTTTATTTCTCTTTTCTAGTTTCTGAAACAAAATTCTTCTCACGTCACCACCGAATTAATTGCCAAATCAGGTGTTGGATTAAAAGATTCAAAAAAATCCTATTTCACAATTTGGGAGGAAATCTTTCAACTTGAAACTGCCAAAAAACACAAGGGTCGATTTTCACAACCAAAAGGTTTTTTTCTCCCTAGTTTATTAGTCGCTTAATTATGCTATAAACATGGTGTGAACAAAATTTTTTATTATCCCTAGACAATGCGAACCGATATATTGAAGAACTCGCATCGATTATTAACACAAACCCCGAATATGAGAAGTTGATGCAAGGTATTCTACAATGTCAATTTACAGACTCTTTAGGAACAGATTGCTTATCCCTTTTCCTGATTCTTTTCTAGGATGTTTTGAAAATTATCTCAAAATGAAATTTCATGATACCGCTTGTATTAAGCTGCTTGAAGCCAATAAATGGATACATTTTTATGATCAATTGAATTATCGAATCAACTCAAACCAAGAACAAGGATTAAGAGCTTATCTCCCGTTTCCTTTAATAAACTTTCATCGATTCTTTGCTGGTAGTTTAAAACCGCGTTTGAATTTTCCGAAGACTGATTATGAGGTTTTTTTATGGAAATCACTTAACATGGTGATTCGAAAAACTGTTTTCATCTATCTCACATCTTTAATCCATTTCAGGTCTTCGCAGCGCAGACCAAAAATGAGAATATAATTACAGCCGTTTTGACTCATTTGCCAGTATACCTAAGAAGGGATTTAAATACGAGAACTTTTGCTTCCATGGTTGTTCCCTACCTATTAAGAATATTGTCTCCGCCAGATATAAGACCGGTAACTTTAGCTCTTCTAAGTAAAACACACAATTAAGCACAGCGCACTTTATTCTTATATATATATCAACATATTCTATAGATCAATCAACTCCTCCTCAAGGCCTACGAAAGAAGGATTCTTGTTCGATTAGTAGATATAATGATGACGTTTGATCTACAATATGTTAAAGAAAGAACCGAAACAGCGCAGCTAAATTATCGTCTCGAGCCGTAAGAAGGGTGGTGTGTTAAACATTCTTAGTATAAGAATTCCAGGTGTTAACTAATCAACAATTTCTTTTCTAGTCCACTCGATCATTTGCTTGATTTCGCAGAACCAACAAATCTCAAGAATATATCACCCAGTCTCAATTCATTGAGGCAAATTATTTCTCATGAAGTAGGTTTCATTTTTGACTTTTACTTTTGACGGTTATAATGTGCATAACCTCTCAATTTTTATTACAGATTGAACTTGAAAAAATTAGAAGAACGGCAGGAACCACAACTGAAACCCCTAACACGTGAGTGAAAATTATCCAATTATGAGCCGAAGTCGAATCCTTGTCTGTTCATTTAAAGCAAAAATTCGATCTATTTAGAAAGTGGAAAAGTAAGAATGAGGACATAGTTCTAGAGAAATCAACACCGATTGAAATTAAGGTAAAAATCTGAACTGAAAATTTTCCAAATTATTAAACTACTCGCAGGTTTTTGAATCACTCAAAATCCCCACATCTTGATATAATGCAGCCACCAATAGATTTCTTCGGCAGACCAATCACACCTAAGACACCGGTAATTAGTGAAAGTAAGTAAAAAGGTTTCGTTGATTTATTCTCAAGTTGATAATATTAATAATAATTTCCTTAAGTCAAAAGAGATGAAGTACCGAAGATATGGTTTCGGTTCAACGAGTCATCGTCCAACGCTGTCCGAACCTATATGCGGCTCAAAGATTTCCTACCGCTTGGGTCCGGTTTCTAGATATTTGTCCGTACTGATACATTAAAATGGCTAGATTTTTGGAATCTTAAATGTCCAATGTTGTTGCCATAATGCCGAAGGATCAATCATAGTAGGTCTCGAACAAAATGATTTTAGATATCCTGCTTGAAACAGATGGCAAAAACACCAAGAGATACATAAAAGACAATTAATATCTACATGTGAATAAAAGCATTGCTAATGTGATTGTAAAAGTTGATAACTATAAACTTAGTACATATTTTAACATTAATTACAGAGTAATCTTAATACAGTTGAGCTTGAATGATTTAATAATATAAATTAACTTTGATTTAAAAAGCAAATAAAAGTATAATTTAAAGTCAGTATTTAAAAAGGTTTAAAACTGATACAAAGATTTCATTTTTATAAATGTTTTAATATTTTTTTGTGTTAAATAAAATATAGAATTTTCAACTTGAAAAAAATAATAAAACATAAAATTTTGGCTTAATTTTTTTATTGAAATATATCTTTTAAATCTTAAAAGATTGTTAACTAATTCAAATAAGTAATTATTTTATTTTTAGATATAATTGTTAACTTAATAAATAATTTGATTATTAATTTAATTATTAATCTAATCATTAATTTTTTTTTAATAATTATATAAACAATAAATTTTTTTGTAAAAAAAATCAATTAAAACAAGATTAAATTAATAAAAAATTATTTATTTATTGGATTTTATTATATTTTATTATTTATTTTCTTTTTTTTACTTTTATATAGTTTTATTTTTTATTTTTTATTGTTAAAATTAGTCTAAAAAGCCATTTATATGTTTTTGTAATTTTTAAATAAAGAAATAATTATAAAAGCACAATAATATTTGTTATTAATTTTAAAAATTATTAAAAAAAATAAAAATAATAATAGTAATATTATTTTGTTAACTATTTTTGTATTTTTCAAAAAAAAATTAACCATTTGTAATTTAAAGATTAATTATATTTATTGAATTTTTTTAATTTTTATTATTATTTTAATGATTTTTTTTTGCTATCTATTAACTTATTATTCAAATTTATAACATAAAAATAATGCTTTTATTATAATTATTTATACTTATTATAATAATTAAAAAACATTTTATAACTAAATTATATTAAACTTTAGTTGAATTTGTTTTTTTATTAAAAATTAATTTAATAAATAATATTAAAACTTTTAAAACTGGTTTTTGAATAAATATTTAATTAAAACTTATATTACTTATTTTATATATTTTTTTAATTAAGTTTATTTTAAAAAACATAATTATTATCTGATAAATATTTAAATTACCAAATTTATATTTAATTGTTGTTTATTAATTGATTAAAATCTTTTTAAAAACAAAAAAAACTATTAAATAATATTTATATTTAATAAATAATTTATATATTTTTTTTAAAATAATTATATTTAAATTAATAATTACTAACTTTATATAAATAAATATTTTAACTGTTTTTAAAAATATATAAGTTGTTTTAAGATAAAAAATAATATTTAATTATACTTATTCAAAAATAATATACAAAATTTAATTAAATAATTAAAGTATGCTAGTTTTAAAAAGTATTTTAGTCTAAAGCTAATCAATTTATTAGTAAAAAGTTCAGCTATAAAAGCATTAACATAAAAGAATTTTAGGAGTGTTAAGAAAACAATTAATTATATATTTGTTTCTTCAAGTTTAATTAATACAGTAGTAGATTATAATGTTTTGGATGTTAAAAAGTACTTTGATACTAATTATCAAGCTGTTTTTATCTCTATAAATTTAAGTAGTCTACTGAATACACATTTGAATTTTTTGTACAAACAAACAAATAAAAATTATTAGAAGTTTAATTTTAAAGATTTTAATAAAATAAAATAGAATAAATTTAAAAATATTACAGTAACTAATATTGCAATGTTTTTTAATAAGTTCATAACATCTAAGAGATTCTTGAATTTGAATACAATATAGAATATTATTCATAAGATAGTATGTTTTTTGTTCAATTAAGTGTTCAAAAAAAAGTAGTTCAAAGACTTCAATAAAGTTTTTACCAGAATGTTTTCTAAGTTTTACAAATTGAAATTGTTAATATTAAAAATTGTCAAATCTTCATGTAAAAGAACTAGTGTTGAATTTATTTCTCTGATAAGCTGCTAGATATTTCTAAATAATAAGGCTTTAAGTATTTAAATATTATTGAATTCTGGTGCTGATTATAGGTCTATAAGATCTGTTTTCTTTGGTACAAAAAAAGCATATTGTGTCTTAAAGTTTGCTGAACTAATAAGAGTAGAGGAAACAGGTATTAGAACTGTTATTAACAAAAGAATAGAAAGTTTTGTTGTTAACAAAGATCACACAATTAGAAGTGTATTAGAGCATCTTTTTTAAAAGATGGTATTGGATTATTTAATGATCAATAGTAAGTTGGTTATGAATTCTGAAAAAGTAAAATATAAAGTTGATAAAATTATAAAAGATTGGACGAAAAAAAAAGCAGTATTAGACAGTATTTCTGATTTGTGGTGCCATCAATATATGCTGTTGGCTTATGTTGATGATATTGTTTTCTCTAAAGTCATAAGTATTTTTTGGTTTTTTTGGTTCTTAAAAACAATTTTATAATAAACATAGTTATTAGACTTATTTAAAAAATCAAAGCCAATTAAAAAATATATTTAAATAATATATTTTTTTGTCTTTGTTTTTATCTTAATTTTAATTTTATAAATAATTGTTATTTTTTTTGCTGTTTAAATTTAAAATCTAAATAAATAGTTAATTAATAAACTTATTATTAATTTTGCTTAATCACTAAAATTATTAACATAAATAATTAAAAAATTTAACAATTTTAAAAACCTAAATATTATATTTTAATTAATTTTAACAATTATTTTATAATTAAAAAAACAAAATTGTGATTTATTTGTATATTATTGTTGTAAAATAACTAAATATTATTTAAAAAATTATAACAATTTTTTTTATTTGTATTAATTCTTAAAAATAATAGTAATTTTTTATTATTATTATTTTACAAGTGAAGTCCAAACACTACCTAGTGCTATACATCAAAGAAATGACTTATACTAAGTGTGAATCATGCATTTACTACACATGACCAGCCACTCGGGCCAATCAGAACATCACTATACAGTTATATGAACAGAAACAAAGTCATTTATACCTGAGAAAAATAAGCACAATTCGTGAAAACCAAAACGAACACCCAATGCTTCAGTGATGCCAAGCAATTTGACCACACTAGCAGAAAACCCTGAAGCCAAACCCGAAACTGTCACAAGAGCCGAACCATCCAGCAGAATTAGGTTGGCTTTCTCCATATAGGCTCAATATTTAACTTAGACCAATCAGATATTATCTCTAAAAGCGAGACCAAGAGATCTTACAAACTTAACAATCTCCAAACCAGCCATCTTTGGATCATGAAAGATGAAAACAGCTTTGCAAAATTAACTATTAAACACAAAACTCTTATAAAGGGCCATAAAGACTGAAAAATCAGAAACACAAGATGATAACAGCTGTAATATACAAGAAGAAGAATGAGATAAACCAGAAAGAGTTTTTCAAGAATTGACATGAGAGTCCAATATATGGGATTGAGTAGAATTGTCAATTTTATAAAAGAACACGTAATCCGAAGTCTCCACCTTGCCACAATATAAACAAAGCACACTAAGATAACATCTGTTGTAGAGGTGCTTCCGAACTGCAACAGAAAGCCAATGATGCAAAGCCTTTATGAAATAAGTACAAATGTCAGCCAAAGGTTTGCTAGTAAAACTGGTGGCCATATGCAAATTAGGATGCCAAACCAGTGAAGAGCAGAGCCAATCTACCTCAGAGAGCAAGCTATTAGCCAAAAACTTAGAGCCAAAACCAACTTCCCAATGTGTGTGACAAATGGAGCAATAGATATCGTGAACAAAATGTCTGGAATTTCCAGAAACTACACTATTATCAACAACTATAAAATGTTCATCCAAGTGAGGAATAAAACACCAACCAGAAAGAGAAGCAGCATCAGCAATCAAGTTAGCATGCTTATTTCCAAAAACACCAGAGTAACCTTCCACCTTGTGCCAACTGACACTTAAGTTCTTATATCTAATAATGTTTGCAATATGTCAGCGCTCTACTCAGCACTAATTGTGAAAATCTGAACACACAAGACTCAATTCAGACTTGCATGCATCCAGAGCAAATTGACTATCTAAGAACAACTAAACAGAACTAAATGCAGGAACACACTCCAAGGCCAATGTAATAGCCTGCAATTCTGTCAGAGTAGATAACATCAAACCTGAAACACTAACACCAAGACCCAAACCAATATTTTCGAAAAAAGTGGCAGCACCAGTCCTATAGCCTGTTGTGCCCAAATTCTTCAAAGATCTATCTGTGTATACAGATATGTCACTTGATTCAACATAAGAAAAACAGTCATGAATAGAAACAAAATCATCAGAATCAAGAATGTTTAGAGAAACAGTACCATCTGAAACTAGAGGACCAGCAAGGGGAGAATTCACACTATTGAGAAAAGCCATAGCAAAGCTTGAACCACTTAGGGATAGGACCATGGGGGTCAAGCCTTTTCCACCACTTGAAGGTGTACCAATTAAATACAGCACCACAACAATTATGAAGTTGGTCCACGAAAGCAACAACAAACCTCCGGAGAGAAGGAAAAGACCTGGAAAACATTAACTTATCCAGAATGGAAGACATGGGAATGCTATTGCAGGACTGAAAAGAGTTGGCCAAAGAGCCACCCAAGAACAAATTGCAATCGAAAAGAATACAGACCATGCCCACCAAAAAGTTATTAGAAGCACTGATATGAATACAAACAGGAGAACTTAATGGATGAACAGAATGCCAACACTGGACTTGCAAATCATGAGACCTATGCGCAAACAGGTGACCCAAAATCTTACCAGAGTTCACAAAACTGACAAGAGAGGCAACCTTGCATTCAGACTGAACTTGCAAAAAAGATTTCAAACCATAAAAAGAAGGGTAATGAAGTGTATCACTAGGAAAATTAAGGGAGAGACCAGACTTAAGCTTCAAGCCCTTATAAATCAGAGCATCCCATTTGCTACAGACACTAACCAGAACAAAACTAAATTGTGTACGATAACTGACTATGAGTTGGAGAACTGCCAACACCAAGTATAAGAATTGTTTATCAGAGACAGTCTTTTTTAGAACCAAATTGACAAAAAATTAAATGTCCGAATGTGCTTTAACTAAACTAAGTCTTGAAAGACCTTCAGTTGAAAGAAAAATACCCAGATACCAATAAAACTTCCCCTTTTTGGCAATAGAGATGAGTGAACCACTGATAGAAAGAGAAGGACTACTGATCCAGCTATTGATTAAAATAACTACTGTTTTGTTATTATTAATTAAGATATTATTAACCTGAAAAAATTCACTGGCAATATTAAGAATATGTTGAGTAACAGTCTGACTGCTACCAACCTAAATTGTGTTATTGACAAAAGTACCAGCAGTAAAAAAAGAAGAAAGCCCAGCCTGAGATTCAGGGCAACCACTTTTGGAGACAAAATGAGAGTTTAACCTGTATCCACATACACTTTCTTGTCTTTTAACCTTACACAATAGAGGATTGTAAAATATGTGCCACAGAAGTGGAGAGAAAACTTCCCCCTGATCCAAACCATCATAAACATGATAACTATCAGTCAAACCAAAATCTGTCATAACTCGGTTGGTATAATCCCTGTGAATACTACCAAAAAATTGAATGAATTTGCTACACATTTTAATTCTAATCAAACTTTTCTTGAAATGCTTTCAGCCAACTGAATCATAAGCCTTTTGCATGTCCTGCAAAACCAGCCAGAGTTCTCGGTCCTTCTCCAAGACATCTTTAACTACTAAACTGATAGCAAAAATGGAAGACTGAGTAGTTGTACTCTTCAAAACCAAAAAATTGTTCCTACAAAGAACATTAAAAACACTGCAGGCTGTAGAAATCTTATCAGAGAGAACCTTGGAAAGAATCTTGTGAGCTGTCTTAAGTAATGCAATAGGACGTGTATTAGTTAAAACACTCTTCTACTTATAAGGTTTGGGAATCATCAAAACTCAGATCTCTTTCCAAGAACTGGGTACAGATTCACCAGTCAAACAAGAATTTAAAAGCATCAACAACATGTCTAAAACCAGCTTATTACAATGTTTCTAAAGTTTATTAGATATTCCTAACAAACTGGCAGCTTTGCTATTAGGAAGATCAGAAACTACTCTAAACAATTCATCGAAACTGACTGAATTTATCACACCAGAAAAGGCTTCATCAAAAACATACTCCAATGGATAGTATTGATGGCACCAATCATCTGAGACATCATCAACTACCTGATGTTTTCTGGTCCAACCTTCCATAATTATGTCCATCTTAGACCTAATCAAATCAGGTTTCAAAATCAGTTCATTATCAACAACCAAGTAATTGAGCACCACCTTATGAAATAGACATTTAAGTATGCTTTTTATTGTGTGACCCTTATTCATTTCAAAACTCTCCATCCTTTTATTAATGGCAAAACTAATATTTGTGTCTTTAGCACATTGAGATTCAGCAAGCTTTGATGCACAATAGAATTTCCTGGCACTTAAAAGAGCAGAACAAACATGACCAAAGTCCACACCAGAAGTTATCATAAACTGAATGACTGAAGCCCTATCACCATCCAGAAAATTTCAACATCTTATAAGAGAATTAAAACACTCAACATTCTCTTTACAAGACATCTTGATAATCCTAGAAACTAAAAGCTCCAACTTGTAAAACCTTGAAGATTCTTTGGTAAAGACTTCATCAAAGCCCCTGAACCACTTTTTTTTTGAACACTTTGTTCGCCAAAAGAACCATAATTTTGCAAATAATCTCCCACATAGCATCTAGATCTGAAAACTTTTCTGATGCACAAAACTTATCCGTAAACATTGTGGTATTATCCAATGTAGCACACCTAAAATTAACCCATTTATTTTTATCAGCATTCTTGAAATCAAATTTCCATCTGTTTCTGTTTGTTTGTTTGCAAAAAGAGTTCAATATATTATCATTAATATCCAACACATAGAATAGAGGAATTCACAAGAGACTGATTGCAATTAAAATGAGAGATCAACAATTAAAATATACCAAGAAAACACTCCCATAACACCATCTTAGTTTATAAGCTCTATTTCTAAAAATTTCTTCTATGTAAAATGGTCTGGCCCATTTGGAATCAAATTTTCCACTCCATTGTTTTTCCACTTTGGTACAATGTAAAAGTACTTTGTCTCCAATCTTGAATTCAACTGGTTTGTCTGGTAGTTAATTATTATGTCTTTCTTTTTGTTTTTCTTGTAACTTTTGAATGTTATCAGCTGCTCTTCACTGTTTATTTTTTAATGTTTCCATTAAGTCATATGTTCTTTTTAGCAATGTTTCCTGAAAATTGTCTTCAGTTATTGGTTCTGTTGGATAAGTGGTGACTTCCATCTCAACTGGTAATGTTGCTGTTCTATCATATACTAATTCAAATGATGTTGCTTGTGTAGTGTCTTGCTTCATTGTCTAATAAGCAAATAATACTGATGGTATAAACAAATCCCATTTGTCCTGATTTTCTTGACTGATCTTGGCGATTGCTTCATACAATGTTCTGTTAAACCTCTCAATTAACTCATTTGTTTGTAGATAGTATGGTGATAATAATGGTTTTTTGATTCCAAATCTCTGACTTAATTTTGCTAATGTTCTGTTTACAAAGTAAGTTCCTTGATCTGATAATAGTTCTTTTAGACATTCATGTCGACAAATCAAATCTTGATGAACAAATTCGGCAACAGATTCTGCATCTGCTCTTTGAATGGCTTTTGCTTCTGGCCATTTAGTGAAATAGTCTATGGCTACTATAATATATTTGTTGCCTCTGCTGGTAATTGTTAATGGTTCGACTAAGTCAATTCCAATGCAATCAAATGGTTGTCTCACTTTGATTGGTCTTAATGGTTCACTTGGTCTTGTTCTACCTTTTTTCTGACAAGCATCACAATTCTAAACATATTGGATGATGTCTGGATACATTGATGGCCAATAATATCTCTTTCTGATTTTTTCCATGGTCGCTTCTTTATAAAAATGTCCTATTGTTGGGTCTAAGTGCATGTTGAATAATATTGTTTTTTTCTCTGGTTCTGTAATTACTTTAGTTGGTTGATCTGAATTTTTTCTGTTCTTTTGGTAAAGTATATTTTGATGGTTGATAAAATATTTTAATTGTTGTTTTATGTTCATTTGTTTTTTTTGAAATAATTTCTCCTTGAACAATTGGGTATTTATATAATATTGAAGTTGTTAGTATTTTTGTATATTCATCTTTTGTTATATTTTTGGGTTGGAATGTTTTTAGATTTGTCTTATTCATGACAGTTTGTCAGCATTTCCATTGTCTTTTCTCTTTTTATAATGTACTGTATAATTAAATAGTGAAAGTTCTATTTTCCATCTGGCATGGCGATCATCTACAAATTCTTGTTTCTGAATTAAAGTCAATCCTTTGTGATCAGTGTACACTTCAAACTTTTGACTCAAGTATTCCTTCTATTTGATGACAGCCCAATAAATAGCTAAGTGTTCTAGTGCTGGAGTTCCATAGTTTTTCTCAGCTGGACTTAAGCTTCTACTGGTGTAAGCTACTGGATGTTTTCTTCTATTGGGTCTTTTCTGTGAGAATACTGCTCCCAATGCTTGGCCTAATGCATTAGTAGTGATTATAAATGGTTTGCTGTGGTCTGGATATATCAATACTGGAGCTTGAATAAGCTTTCTTCTTAATATATCAAAAGCTTCTTGTTGAGTTTTTGTTCATTTATACTTCACATTCTTTGTTTAGAGTTGATGTAGTGGTTAAGCTATTTTGGAAAAATTCTTAATGAAGTGGTAGTAGTATTCAGCAAATCTCAAGAATGCTCTTAATTCCGTAAGATTATTTGGTACTGGAAAGTTCTTAACAATCTCAATCTTGTCTGGATCTGTTTTTATTCCATCTTTGCTTACCACATGTCTCAAAAACTTGAGTTCAGTTTTTTCAAAGAAACATTTAGTCGCATTTAACTTTAGTCTGGCTCTTTTTAATCTTTTAAACACTTGTTGGAGATAATACAGATGATCATTGAATGTTTTTGAGAACACATTGGTGTTATTCAAATATACAATTACTGATTTCCATAGTAATCTAGTATAGACAATTTTTATGAGCTGTTGGAATATTGCTAAAGTGTTCATTAAGCCAAATGACATGACTTCAAACTCAAAATTTCTCTCTTTTGTGGTAAATGCTGTTTTCTCTTTGTTGGCTGGGTTCATGGTTACTTGCTAGTAGCCACTATCTAAATCCAGTGTTGAGAACTATTTATTTTCTCCAAAAGCATTAAATAGTTCTTAGATCTTTGGAGTTAGATAGCTATTACCTTTGGTCATTCCATTCAGTTTCTGATAATCTACACAGAAATGGATCTTTCTATTCTTCTTCCGAACTAGTACCACTGGTGATGACCATGGGCTCATTGATGGCTAAATTAGCCCATTGTCAAGCATTTAGTTAATTTCTTAACGAATGATCTTATGGCTAGCTGGTGGTATTCTGTATGCTCTTTGTTTAATTGGTATTGCATTTCCAGTTTTAATCTGATGCTGGATGATGTTGGTTTGGCCAAATTCATTTTTGCTTGCAAAAATGTTATTGAAATTGTTAAGTAACATCTTTAGTTGCATTTGTTGGAGTGGGTCTAGATTCTTCATGTTTATCTGTTCTAATTGTTCTGATTGGAGCAGATAATATTTATTTCATCTATAGATGGTTTGTGATGTGATGTCCACATATCTGCAAAGTTGTGGAAAATTTGGAACATGGTTTGGTGGTTGATTCTCAACTTGAGTGACTAAATATTCAATGATAGTTCTCTTTGGTATTTTAATAACTTTTCCAGTTGTATTATAAATGAGAATTTTGATGTTTTTAGGGCTTTTGGCTAATATGTAAAGATTAGTGAATCCAATTTCTCCTGATTTACAAATGGTGGCTTCTGCTTCAAACAATTGAGCTTGATCCTTTACTTCTCTTTTTATGGCTAATATGTACTGATTATATGATGGAATGGAAATTGATTGATGGGTTAAGATAATTTTTTCTTTGTCAACAATTTTTTTCTTTGCCATATTGACTGATATGTCTATTCTACTTGTTGATCCAAATCCCTGTATTCTTCTTGCTGTTATACCTAATTCTTCCCTCTTTTCCACTAAAACTAACTAAGCTATTTTCACCAGAGATAAGAATATTGCCTGTGCTATTTTTTTATTTGGCTCTATAATATAGGTTTTTTCTGAGTCATTTTGTAGCATGGCGATGATATTTTCTATGTATTCTGCATCAATTATTCCTCCTCTGATATTGATTTCTTTTTTTGCTAAACTACTCCTAGATGC
The DNA here is from genome assembly GCA_016748015.1 of Geosiphon pyriformis. Taxonomy (NCBI): domain Eukaryota; kingdom Fungi; phylum Glomeromycota; class Glomeromycetes; order Archaeosporales; family Geosiphonaceae; genus Geosiphon; species Geosiphon pyriformis. The sequence goes on from JAAOMT010000664.1 coordinate 1,490,815, forward strand.
TAATTGAACCATGGTTGTTGCTGGAATTTCCAGAGCTATTTTGAAATCAATACATGTGCGTGAATTTGGTTCCAATTTGATGGCTTCTTTTCTCAGATATCTCAAATCAAACCCTGCATTAGTATCATGCACACATTCTGGCATAATATCTTTATTATTATTACTATATCATTTGAGTTCCTGCTTCTTAGAGAGATCAAGAAATGCAATGTATATTTTAGGGTTTGAATTGGAGTCTAAACCATTGATATTTTTGTTGCCATATTGCATAGAGCTAGAACCAGTGTTTTCATTGTCATCATTGTCAGAGTTTGAATTGGGATTGAAAACTGATTCTGATTCTGATGTGCAGCTGCTAATTGGTTCTTCTTCTGAGATCGTATAGATCATGCATAGTAGTGGATTGTAAATAAGGTTACACTCATTACAATATTGAAAGTTACAGGGAATTAAGCAATGTTAACATAACTGAGTATTCAACTGTTCCAAATGCTGCTCTTGTTCTTTTTTGGTAGATACTAGCTCTTAATAATGTTCATGGAATTGTTCTGGATCTAGAAGATTTATGACTGGTTCTGGGTTCCAGTCAAGTTTTATAGGTTCAGATGAGTTATTTTTAATCGTTTTTATTTCTTTTGGGGTCGCTTCTTTGATTTTGGCAAGTGCCATTTGCCTGATTTTGTCATCATTATGTAGGCACCCATCCAGATATTTGACAACTCATCTCCAGGCAGTGTCTATGAGTGTTCTTTTTCTTACCCAGTTGCTTATGAGAATCATGTATTGACACAATTCATCACATATTTTTCCTTATCCAGGAATGTTGTTCCATATTTCTTTGTCTAGAAGAGTTTCTTCACAAGCCAAACAGAGTTTGTTATCCTATTTTTCTACTCATTTTGGTCTTCCAAAACATTCAAGGACACATGGGCGACAATAGAATTTGGTTGTTGAAGTATACTTCTCATTGTCATCACAGCAAGTGCCCATTGACAACAATTTCTTGCTGCAATCAACACACACCAGTTTTGGGTGACAATAAGCAGATTGTTGTGGTGTAGTGTAGGAATTATATGTGGTGATGCTGGTGGATATTGATCCTTCTTCTCATCTCTTTTCTTTTTCTTTTGTCTTTTTTTCTTATTCTCAAACTGGTTCTTCTAAATTATGGTTAGTTTCCCAGTTTTGGTCAGTGTTCCAAGTAAGTTCTTCTTTTTGCTTTCCTTTGCTGTTGTCATCCCACAAAGATACTGGTGGCAGCTTGTTGTGTTTTGTATTGGCTTAGGAAACTTAATAGGCTTCTCAAATTGGTTTCTTCTCTTCTTCCTCGAATTTGATGAGTAGTGTTGTCGAGTTAGTGGTCTTGAAATGGCCACACGTGGCTGGTACATATGTGTGCTGACCATTTTGGCTCAGTTGGAGCTCCTGCGTTATCCAGTTTAGTATGGCATTGGTTTTAGATAACCAGTCATTCTCTACTAATGCCTGATATTGAGTTGCTTCCATTACTAGGACTTTAATAAGAGTGATGATGCCATTGACTTCAAAAAAGAAGTCATCAATCTCACCAATAGGAGTTTTGGTTGCTCCATCAGCGGTTATGATTCTGGTACTGGCAGCGCAATTAATTTGGCAACCTAATTGGTCTATGAGTTGTTTTGTAATAATGCTGTTAGCTAATCCACTGTTTAGAATCAGTTTGATGGAATGGCCATCAACTTTGACATCAGTATACATGGCAGTAATAGATTTTTTTTCCAAAGTGGCTCCACTAAATAATGGCATGATCGATGGTTTTTTGAGTTCAAACAGAAAGATGGCATTCAGGGATTTGTTCTTGGTGATGGTAGCTGGCAAAATGTTGCTGGTAAGTGTTGAGTATTGGTTGGTTTCCAGGTTATTGGGTTGAGTGTCTTCTGGGATAACCAGTAGACTTAAATAGTTCTGAAAATTCAGATGTTGAGCATATCCAGTGCCCAAATTCCATTGTCGAGATTTTGCTGGTTGTGTGAAAGAACTGGGGATTAGTTGGTGAACTACCATCAACAATCTCCAGCTTTGTTGGGTCAATCTTGGCCTTTGGATTCCATTTTAAGATAAGTTCTGTAGTGGTGTTTGAATTTGTTGGGGCTGATATATTACTTGAGGCTGTGGCTGATAAATGAGTTGTGGTTGCAGCTAATAAATTGCTGGTGTTATCAGTTGATAAATTGGCATTTGATATACTGGTGGTTAATAAGGTGGCTGCTGTGTCATAGGTAAGTAATTCTGATGATATGGCTTTAAGTTTGATGGGTTATTTGGAATTAGAAACTAGCAATCAGGGTTTCAATATTGATTTCCTGATCATTGGTTATTTAAGTGATGGCAGCAATCAATTTGTAGGTGTTCTTGTTTACCACAATAGTGGCAAACATGTGTTTCTTGTTGCCACTGTTGATTGGTCAACTATAATGGATGTGACTAATTTTGAAAACAATTTGCATTTCTGGAATTATTGTTTCGTTGTGATGGTTAATAAATTGCATGATTGTCAGCTAAGTATTCCTTTAATTTCTGATTGATAGAATTACTAAATTGTTTCAATTTGGAATCCAATTCAGATAATCTATTCATTACTAGATTAACAGCTTGGGCATGGTTGGCTTATAATTTAGTGGCTTTAAAATCTCTGGCATTTGTAATAGCTGCTTGCAGATTGACAGGATGCATTGGACATATGTATTGCAAAATGCTATTGCATAATCCGCGAATAAACTGATTTAGGATCTGGGCCACTGTGAAGTAATTGGTATTGATGGCTTGGATCTGGTGCAGATTCCTGTGGAAGCATCCTAAGTAAGTAGTGACTGCTTTATTTTCTCTTTGTTTGATGATAGTGAAGGTGTTTGCTAGCCTATTAATGCTGTTATTGTTGCTGAAGTATCTTAAGAACTCAATTTTAAATGCATTAAAATCTTGAGATTTGTTGACTAGGCTTTAATACCATGAATTGACAGTATTCTGGAGAAAATATGGGATGGCTTGCATGGCTCTGGTGTTATTCCATCCATTAGCTGCTATGGCTTTTTCTATGTCATTAAGTCATACTTGGGCATTGTCTTTTTTGCCAGTAAATTTCTTAAGTTTTGCTATTAGAGCATAGACTATTGGATCCAAGTTTGGTTGTTAAAATTGTTGTTGTGGCTGTGGAAGTGGCTGCTGTGGTAGTTGAGATGATTGAAGTGGCTGTTGTTGCTGTTTGTCGATTGGTAGAGCTGGAAATAGATTGATCACGATTACTGGAAGTAAGTGTTATTGATTATTAATGTCAGAGTTTCAATCATTCTGATTGTGCTGCATTTGAAAATTCCAAGTTTCAATTTCCGGATTTTCTAAATTTAGATTTTGCTAAGTCTGAAAGTTCAGAGTTTCAATGTCCAGGTTTTGGTAAATAAATTTTTAATCTTCAGATTCTTCTTCTTTTTCCTGTTCTTCTTCTGATTCTGTTAATTCCCAGGAACTTGCAGTTTCAAAATCTGGCTGCAGTGGTAGTGATCAGAATCCTGATGGCATTGGCGATTGCAATTTAAATCTTTTAAAGTAATTACTATATGATCCTAATAACTCTGCTTTTTGTTGTTTACTTTAAAATGGAAAGCATCCAAAAGTTGATGTTGCATTTGATGTGAACACATCTGTTGATGAGATGTTGATGGCACTTTAGAGTGTATAATGGTATAATGGATGAATGGGTAATTCAACTTGGGTTTTCTTCCAATTGGGTGGTTGGATTTGTTTTAGTATTACTGTTGGAATTTGCAATCTTCCTTTGCCTTTATCTGCATAAGTAATAGGAAATTGTTGTTGTATATATCTTTCAATAGTTTGATTGATTTTTCTAATAATTGGTGCAAAACTGTAGTTTCTTGGTAAGCTGGTATGCTAAAATAATTCTGTATAAAAGTTTTTCTTTGCTGATTCAATATTAACTGTTCCTCCTAAGCAATCTGTGATTTTATCATTAACATAAAAGTTAAAGGCTGATTCTGCTGGGAAATGATTATTGTTTAATTCTAATTGTTAACTGTACTATTAAAATAAGGATTTGGTGAATCCTAAATGGTTTGTCCTTATGATTTCTGATTCTGCCACTTTTGGATGATTGTTGATGGTGCTGGTTTTCTGTAAGATTATATCTCACAGGGAGCACCAAATGTTATAAGTGATTATTTGGGGTCTCAAATTAAATAACAAACCCATAACTTGGTGCTCAGTATCTACTCTGATGGCTAATAGTGGTAATATTGGTATGTTGTCTTTATTTGAAGGTTTTGATTGAAAGTCCTTTGTATAATGGACAGAAATTCAATGATGAAGTAGTTAGTTGGTGAGTGGTGTTCTCAATTTCTGTCTTCAGCTTGGTGGTCAGTTTATTCTGGCAGTTGTGTCTTTCTGGTAAGCTATTCATTAATATATATATAATTTTACCCTTATTTCTGGATTTTTTATCAGGCTATCTATAATGTCAATTACTCAGCACTTTAATTCTTAATTAGTTAGTATACAACAAATACAATCAAAAAAAAGAAAATAAAAGAAGAAAATAAAGAAATGAGCCAAGACAATATGCAAGTTAGGATCCGTCAATAGCCATGATCAAGAGCTATTGTTCTAGTGTAGTTAAGTATCAATTACTATTAACATGAAATATTGATAATAGAGAGTGAGTTGAAATGGTGAATAATTATTTATTAATATTTGTGAATAGAAAGTTGCTTAGATAAAATCTAAACTGAGAGGTCTCTAATAAAAAGATTCTGCCTTTTCTACTTCTAACACTACTGCTATATATACATAATTGATGTTCTATAAGATTGCTTATATTTCCAAGCAATGTGCTATGATTTCTTGAGCAATGTTCACATTGCTAAGTAATGTGCCCTAATTTTTTAACATTGCTCCACATTGCTGAGCAATATGCTGTGTTTTCTGTCATTGCTCCATATTGTTGAGCAATGTGCCATAATTTCTGTTATTGCTCTATATTGCTGAACAATGTGTTCACATGTTACATACTATTCGCTTATTGGTCTATTATTTCCCTATATTTGTTTTTTTTTTATGAGTAACAATGGGCTGTATTTAATTATAATAATTGGTTTTAAATTTCATTGGATATTTTTAGATTTAATTAATAAAATTTGTGTTTTTAGTTAAAATACAAATAACCAAAAACTTTTTGTTTCCTTAATTTTATGACCATGACCAAAGCAAAAAGTAAAAAAGTTGCACCTAATATCTGTTCTGAGATATCTAATAAAATTTCAACCAGAGGAGCTTTTTTTGTTGTAGAAACAACTAGGCAGAACATTTTAGAAGCCTTTTTTTTATCCAGTAATCATGAAAAGCTGTCTTTGATAGTCACTGAAGCAACTTCCTCATCTTTGGCTGGTTTCTCACCAATTAAAGTTCCCTCAAAGAGACACACTTGGGTTAGTCCCAATGTTGTCTCCACCCTTACTAAAAGCCCAAAAGTGTTTAATAATAGACTAGTTAACAAGCTGGTGTTTCCTTCCATAGCTTCAGCATCTGATGCTTCTAACACCTCCTCTTCAAAAAAAATGGTCAGAAAGACCAAAAGTTCAGAAAAGTGGGAGCAGTTACTTGTCTCTGCTATTGTTACACCGAATCTCTTTGTGGTTTCCAATAAGATCTTAGATAAGATTTCAGATAAGATCTCTATAGTATCATTCAGCACATCATCCAAGATGGGCCAAGATCAACTACTGGCTGTATTACCAAATGTGGTGTCTTCTGGTAGATCATTGCCGGTTTTAGAAACAAAGCAATCTCTTCCTGTTGAGTCACCTGTTCTTGAAAACTGGGCTGACCAAATGGAAACTGAATCATCTCCTTTTCTAGTTTCTGGTGCTACTTCTGGTGGTGCTTAGAAAACTATTATTAGTTGTCAAAGGTTTGCTGGGTGGGTGGCCTCTACTCTGGTGCTTGATGCTATTTTTAAGATCAAATTGGCTCATGTTAAGACTGTTTTTCAGTCAGTACATGGTTTTTTGGGTGCAAAATTAGTATTAAAAGACAATGTGAAGCTGTTTTGTGTGGAGTTTGCTTCTCAAGTGTCTTTGGAAGCTGTGTTTTTGGTTGAGCTTACAAGTTCTATACACTTGGCCACTCTTAAAATTGCCAAGTCTTTGGTAGTTTCTAAGTCTGGTTTCTCTTCTGCTGCTGTTGTATTGCATAATGTGCCTTTGGGTGTGTCTATTGCTGACATTAAGACAGTTCTCAGTGTGTTTGGTAGTGTTACCCATATTGTATTAAAACCTGTTGGTATTTGGCAGTACATGGTGGTTTATTTTGAGAAATTAGACTCTGCTATGTCTGCTTTGAATCATTGGTCAGTCTTGGTAAGCAAGAATAATATTAAAATTCTCCCTCTGGTGAATCAAAATGAGACTATTTTGTCTCATGATAAGTTTAAGGCCAAGTTGGTCAATCTTCTTTCTGGATGCACAGCTTTTGAGATTAGTGATATGATTTCTCAAGTTGGTGGTCAGACATGTTTTATTCCTCATTTTCCTGAGTCTGGTCGTTATTCCTGGTTTGCTCTGATTACATTTGGTTTCCAAGCTAATTTGAACTCTGCTATTGTCAAAACTGATACACTAAGAAAATACTGTATTTGGTAGGAAACTTCTGGTTGTTGGCATTGTTTCAAGTGTTAAGAGCTGAGCCATCTGACTGCAGACTGTAAGATTTCTCTGCCTCCCTCTCCCAAGTTTCTCAAGGTGTTTACATCATGCTTTGTTGGTTCTAAGTCTTATGCTAAGGCTTCTGCTTCTTTGGGCTCCTCTGAGTTTTTATCTCTGTTATCTCTTGTTTTTTCTCCAGTTGTTGTTGGTGATTTTTTGGTGCTGTTCTGTTTGTCTTCTTTGAAATTTGATTTAACTAAGCTTTCTGTTTTGGTTGAGTCTATTGATAAGCTTATTGGCTCTTTGGTTACAACTTTTAAACAGTTTATTAATAGTGATTTAATTACAAGTAGTGCTCTTGGTCTTAGGATCAATGAGGTTTTGGTACATATGAGTTTCTTTAGTAGGACTGTTGGTAAGTTGGGGAGGGAAGTGGTTTCTTTGAAAAAAAAATGCTGCATAGAAAACATTGATATGTCTGGTAATTCAGAGCTTCTGCCTGTTGTGGATGATGAGATGTTTTCTAACTTAATGTCCCTTTGAGAACATAAGTCTGTTGATGTTAAAATGGATCCCTTTAAAACTGCTGAGTGGCTGGTTGGTTTGGTTTCTTACAGTGCAACTTTGTTTTCTGTTATTTAGAAGATGTTATCTCTGAGTAAGTTTTTTTCTGTAGCATTAACATAGTGTGTTCTTGACTGGTCTAAGTGGCTGGTTATGTGTAAAAAACACATGATTAGTGCCTAGTTTAGATTGATTCTTCAATGTATTGTTCTAGGTAGCTTTTGGACCTTGTTCATTAAACTTTATTTTCAAAAACTTTGTATATGTAAAATAATTCATTTTATTTTAGGTTAAATTTTTTATTTTACTATTTTTTAGCTTTAGTGTAATATAATAATATTTTGTTTTTAATCTTAAATATAATTAGTTGGTTTAGTAGGTAATTATTGTGTTTTTTTGTTATTTCTAAGAATTGCTAATATTGTTAATTGCTGTTCTATAATTGTTTTTTAGCATTTCTATAGCTGATTTGTTTTTTGGTATAAGATAACTTTTTTGATAATTGTTTTTGTTAAAAAAAAAATATTTCTAGTTTAATAAATAGTATAATATTTTTTTATAAATTAGTTTGAAAAAAGTGATTTAAGTAATATTTTGCTTCAATTTGGTATATAAATAATACTAAAGATATAAATAAGTCTTATTTTTGCATATTTTTATAACTTATTTTTGTTAAGATTTTATATAATGTTTAATTAAATTATTTTATCAATTTGTTGGTTTAAAAATAATATAAGAATAACAAAAGTCATTTTATTTTAAATTATTGGCTTAGTTTTATCAGAGTACTATTAACAAAATAAATTTTTTGATTAGATAATAATTTTTTTGAACATTTATGTTAACAAATCAAATTTTGGTATATAAATTTAGTTATTGTTTTAGTATATACAGCTTAAATAGCTTGAATTTTTAGTTATTTAATAAAATAGTCTATAACTACTACAATATATTAATTTTTTTAGAAGTAATTAATAAAGATTCAACCAAATTAATTTCAATTCTATTAAATAGATTTCAATTGAAATAAATTAAAGTGGTTTTGTTATTTTGGTTCTTTTTTTTTTGTTAACAAAAGTCACAATTGTAAATATATTTGAAAATATCTTTATATATTGTTAACTAATAATATAAATTAATTGTTTTTTCTAAAATAATATCTTTGTTGAAATGTTTTATTATTAAATTGAAGTATATATCAAACAAGATGTTTTTTTTTCAATATTTTTTATAACTTATTGTAATATAGTATGATTTTAATATTCTTGTTAGTATAATTGTTTATTGTAAATAAAGTAGTTTTAAGTTTGTTTTTATATAACACTTTGTTCTTATTAAAATAGTTTTTTTTTAAACTAAAATATTAACAAATATTAATATAATTATTAATAAATAATAGTATTTATTTAATAAAACTAAACTTAAGTCATTCTTAATAAACTGTTAATATTAATGTTTTTAGTTTTTTTTTATAATTTACTTTATAGAAAAATTGTTATAAATAAATACTTTATTTTGTATATATTTTTTAAGTTGTAATTTGTTAATTAAATAAGTTTTTCATAATTAGTATATAGATTAAATAATTAATAAAGATAATATTTTCAGTTTTATATAGGCTAGTAAATAGTAAAACACTCTAAATATATAATATTGTATATTTTTTTAGTTGTATTGATGCTTTTACTGACATAGATAATAGAATATTTCTTATTATTAAATTTAATTTAAGATAAAATTGTTTTAAGAACATTTTTTAATATATTAGTAACTATAATAAACTGTTTTTTAAAATTCAAATAGATTAATATTAGAGCTTTAATAAATTAATACTTAAAGTAATTAAAAATTTTTTGTTGTTTAGTTTTCTATATATATAATACATATTTTAAGAACAAATAATAAAAGAGTTTAGTAATATCAAAGAATTTTTTAATAAACCAATAGTAATATCTTATAAATTTCTATTAATTTATTCTTTAAATCATTTTTTATTATTATTGGTTATAAAAACAAAGCAAATTTTTTCTGTTGGATTATTTGTTTTTGGAAATTGAACTAACTAAATAGAAACCAAATCAATTTTTTTACTAGTTTCTGGTATTGTTATTAATAGTGCTTAGAAAATTATTACTAATCATTAAAGATTTGTTAAGTAAGTAATCTTTATTTTGATGTTTAATACAACTTTTAAGATTAAATTAGTTTATGTTAAAACTGTTTTTTAGTTTGTGTATAATTTTTTAGATATAAAATTGATATTAAAAAACAATATAAAGCTTTTTTATATAAAGTTTATTTCTTAAAGATTTTTAAAAACTGTTTTTTTGGTTGAATTTATAAGTTTTGTTTACTTAATTATTCTTAAAATTGCTAAATTTTTGGTGGTTTCTAAGACTAGTTCTTGTTTGTTACTATTGTACTATATAATATGCTTTTGAATATGTTTGCTATTAACATTAAAATAGCACTTAGTAAGTTTGATAAGATTATCCATATTATGTTGAAGCTTACTAGTATTTAATAATATATTGTTGTTTATTTCAAAAAGCTAGATACTCTTGTGTTTGTTTTGAATTATTGGTTAGTATTGATAAGTAAGAATAGTATTAAGATTCTCTCTTTAATAAATCAAAATAAGACTATTTTGTTTTGTAATAAATTTAAACCCAAGTTAGTTAATCTTTTTTCTGGCTATACTATCTTTAAGATTAGTAATATAATCTTTTAAGTTAATAATCAAACATGTTTTATTCTTTACTTTCCTAATTTTAATTATTATTTCCAGTTTATTTTGATTATATTTGGATTTTAAACTAATTTGAATGCTATAATAATTAAGAGTAGTACATTAAAAAAGTATTATATTTAATAAAAAACTTCTAATTGTCAGTGCTGTTTTAAATATTAAAAAATAAATTATCTAACTGTAAACTATAAGATATTTTTATCTTTTTTTTCAAGATTTCTAAGGTGTTTACACTACATTTTATGAGTGCTAAATCTTATATTAAGACTTTTGTTTTTTTAAGCTTTCTTAAATTTTTACTTTTAATAATTTTTGTTTTTTCTTCTGTAATTGTTGATAATTTTTTGGTTTTCTTGTAGTTGACTTTTTTGGAAGCTAATTTGGCTAAATTGATTATATTGATTGAATTTATTATTAAGTCTATTGGTTTTTTAGTTATTGTGTTTAAACAATTTATTAAAAAAGATCTTGTTTTAAACAGTGTTTTTAGTTTTAAGATTAACAAAATTCTGGTGTATATAAATGCTTTTAGTAAAGCTGTTAATAAGTTAAAATAAGAGATAGTTACATTAAAAGCTAAATATAACTTTAAAAATATTGATATAATTGGTTCTTATATAAGTTTGTTTGCTATTAATAATAATATATTTTTTAATTTATTGTTACTTTGAAAATACAAATTCACCAATATTAAGATTAATGCCTTAAAAACTGCTAAATAACTAATTAAATTGGTTAGTAATAGTGTTATATTATTTGAAATTATTTAAAAAATGTTTTTTTTGGGTAAATTTTCTTTTAAAATATTAATATAATATAACTTAAACTGGCTTAAGTAACTAATTATATATAAAAAATACATAAATCATATTTAGCATTAAAATACTTAGTTTGTTTTTAATTTCTAAATAGTAATTAGGTTATATTCATTAAATATATAATAAAATAATAATATTATTATTATTTATTTTATAATTATTATTTAATCAAATTAAATTTATATAAAAAGTTATTTTTAATTGGTTTATACTTTTATTTTTTAGAAATATATTTAATAATTTAAAAACTAATCAATAATAATTTTAATTAAAAATTTTTTTTCAAAAAAACTTATATTAATATAATTAAGTTTTTAGTTAAAAATATTATTACTATTGTTTTTATTGTTTAATTACTAAAAATAATATAAAATTTCTTTCTTTCCTTCATTCAAAATTCCCAAAAAAGAGTCAAAAAGTTTTTTTGAAAGAAGTTTTTTACCATTCAGTACAATAAATCAAAATTGTTCTTTAATTACAAGGCCACTGTTGGTCTTGTTATTGCTGTTATAAAGAAAACTATTAAAGTTTCTGGTTCTGAGAGTGGTTTCAAGATGGTTGCATTGAGGAAGAAGAGGAAGGGAGGTGTATTGGCAGAAGATATTGATAATAGAGGAGTTGCTACTAAAGCTCTTGGTGCTTGTTCATGGGGTTCTGAAACAGGTAACACTACTGAGTTTGAGAGTATTGACATGGAGGAGGAGTGCTTGGTTGAAGAAACCAGTATTGACTATAGTGAGAGTGGTGCTTTTGTGGAAGGGGATCCTAATCAAATGCCAAAGAGTTTGCATGTAAAGACCAAAAAGATGTTAGAGAAGCCTCTGGGTGTGATTGATTATGGTATTGTCAATCCAAATGATGATGTATTAGATGATTCCTTTCTTTTTCCGCCCCCTCTATCTATTAAACTGTCTGTTCAAGTGTCTGTTCACAAATCTTTTGCTTTAGATATTAATCTTGTAACCATTGCTGAGAAGTCTTCTCAGAAAAAATTGAGTTTTATCAGAAAAATTTTTTCAAATGTGAATGGTTTTGGGGGGGCTTCTACTTTCTCAAAATTTGGTGAAATTATTTGTGTGACTTTCACTTTGGAAAAGACAATGATGGCTGCTGGGAAGTTGGCAAATGATCATGGTGTTGTGGTAAACACCAATCTCAAGTGCCCTGTAAACAACCATACAAATTGGGCAATTGTGTTAAAAGAAATTCCTGTAGGAACTTCTATTGAAGCTGTGTATACAGCTGTGTCTATATTTGAACAAATTAAGATGATTAAAATGCAATTGGTGGGTTTATGGCAAAAGATGATTGTCAAATTGGAAGATTAAAGTCAGGCTGATCTGTTGGCTGCTGAATGGTCGATCCTCATTGGTAAAGATGCAGTTCATGTGGCCAGGGCTGACATTGATAAACAGATATGAGATATTAATGATAAATTTAGGGCATTGCTCTACACTCTTCTTATGAAAACAATGGCTCATGATTTGTGGGATTTCATTGGTTCTGTGGGTGAGAAAACATGCTTGATTGAACACAACTCTGTCAATTATACTCACACATAATGTGCTACTGTGTGTTTTGGTTCTGAAGATAACATGACTCAGACTGTGGCCAATACACCAGTTATAAAAGGCATTGGTCTTCACTGGTCACATTTGGTTACTCTTTTATGTTCTGTTTGCAATTCCCTAGGTCACTCGAGTTTGGTTTGTAAATTAGCTGGTGTGTCCTCTATTCCTAAGAGCAAAAGGACTTCTTTCTCAGCCCAGGATAAGTTTAGATTGGCCAAAATTTCTGAGAAAAAATCTGTGTCTGTTTCTAGGCCTCTAGCTTTTGATAGAAAAACTTGGACAGATATGGTTGGCAAACCTCCTTTCTGTGTGCTTTTTGGTAATTCATTTTTACTTGGTTCCATCAATAGTGATAAACCTATCCTTCTTGTTGGTAGCATTTTAGAGATTCATCTAGTCAGTATTAAAAGCAGTCTTGTCAACCTTGCGGATCAGATTAGTGAGTTGACTAAGAGATTGGATTCACTCATACCAATGGTTTCCCAGCCTAATCCTAGATGTCAGCTGCTGGTGACCCCCTCTTCCCCCCATCTCAGATTCAAAAGGAGGATACAGTGATGGAAGTGGGTTTGAGTGAAGCCACTAATGATGAAACTGCTACAATTGTGATTCTTTTGGCATCCCTTTATGTTGTTAAGTTGAAAAAAATGTTGAAAGAACTCTCCAAATCTGTTTTGAGCTTATTTGCTTACTTCGATGGTTTGGTTTTAGCAAGTAGTGTGTCTTCACAAACCCTTTCTCAATGAGTGAGCTGATCTGGAAAATTGCCACATGCAATGTTCGTGGAATGAACAATCCTGTAAAACAAGATGATGTCATTCATTGGCACAAGGACATGAACAATTTTATTTCTATTGTTATGGAGTCAAAGCTTAAAAGAAAGATACAACTCTGGATAACCAACAGATTTGTTGGTGTCTGAGTGTTTACTTCTGGTTTGAATTCTGGTTATCTGGGTGCTGATATTGTAATTATTATGAACTTTTTTTTAGCTAGGCATGTATGTAAAGTCTCTAAAGTGCCGGGTTGGCTCTTATCCATTAAATTGCTTTTCAAAAACAAACTTTTGGTGTCAATTTTGGGACTCTATGCTGGTGCATTTGCGGCAGTTCGGTTTTCTTAGGCTGATGTGATCAACTCTCTTATTGCAAGGACTGTTAATGAGTCTTTTTTTATTGTTCTTGGCGGTGATTTTAATGAAGATGGGACTCATAGATGTGCTAGTTTCAAAAAATGCCTTGATTTGGGGCTGGTCAATTTTTTGTTTGGAAGCCATACCTTGAAGATGCCTACTTGGGCAAATTCTAGAGGTGTTTGAAAAACAATTGATTTCATGTTCATGTCTCCTAATCTGGTTAATACGCTAGTGCATCATAATGTTTTGGATGTCAGTGAGCATTTTGACACAAATCATCAGGCTGTTTCTGTGTCTTTGGGTTTGGGTAGACTTTTGGACACACAGTTGAAGATTTTTTCTTGATGTTGTGATATAAGTCTTCTTTTTAATTCTAATTGTCTTTGTATGTTGTGTACTTCTTTTCAGAGGCTAATTTGAAATTTATTCATTGTCTGGGGTCTTCTCTAAGGCTATTCTTGCAATTATCTGATGTGTTTCTCTAATCTAGAAACATAGAATGTTAATGATCTTTTTGCGATTTCCCTAAGTATATAATAAAGCTTTTTCAATTTAATTAATAACCACGTGAATAATCTTGATTAGAGATTATTCTTCCAAAGAGTTCAGAGATGGAATGATAGTTTCATTCACTAAAGAGAGTATGTGAATTTTATTGTTAATCTCGTAATTGTGATGTTCATTCAATTTATTATTTTTTTATTAATTCTTTTTGAATAAAATTTTATTTAGATATTTATTGTTTTTAGTTGAAACTGTTCTATTCTTCATTATTAAAAACTATTATATATATATATAATTATTGTTTTACAAAATAATGTCTTGTAATACTCTATTTCTATTATTTCTAAATAATACTTGTTGCTATTATGAAATAGTGTTTGCTGCTTTTGCACAATAGTGCTTACTGCTATTGCATGATAGTGTTTACTGCTATTGTAAAATAGTGCTTGCTGTTATTTGTAAATCATTTCTTTTTATAAATTGTTGCTGTGCTATTTCATGATTGGCTAATTTATATTATTTATAATTCCTATTAAATTTTTGAACTGTAACATTATCCCCTCCTTTCAAGATTAAGCTCTGTCGAAATCAAAGTTAATTTTTTCATTGAATTCTAAGTTGCTATAGTAGTCTAATACTGTATTATTAACTTGTTGTTATAATTCTTGAAATTGTGAGTTGGTAAGTTGTCCAATACTGTTGGTTGTTATTATGTTTATGGTTGGATTCAATAATACTTTGTGACAATTTTTCAAATGCTTTGAAAATTCCATAAACTGTTTTTTGAATTGAATGTACTGTTGGTTTTTCCAATAAAACTTTCTAATTGTTGGATTGTTGCTTTGTCAAATATTCTAATTAATAGATAGATTTATGATTTTTATGTGTGTCTCATTCTTAACAAACAATTAGCATTGGCATTTTTGGTACCTTCTTTGTATTTGATAATATAATCATATAGTGCTAATATTTGTAACCATCTGGTATATTTTTTTTTTAGTACTTTTTTGTTATTTAATCAGATCAAACCTCTATGATCTGTGGTAATATTAAAAGATTTGTACCAAAAATATGTGTCAAAGTAAATGCAACTCCAGACTACTGCTAAGCATTTCAGTCTGTGTGCTGCATAGTTTTGCTCTGCCATACTGAGACTTTTACTGATATAAACAATTACACATTCTCTTCCATTATCATCTTTTTGTGAAAGAATGGCTCCAAGTCCAGTTTCAGAGACATCTGTGGCCAAAATGAATTTTTTGTTGAAATCTGAATAGATCATTATTGGTGATTCAATGAGCTTTTGCCTAAGATACTTAAAAGCTTTTTGCTGTGTTTTAGTCCATTCAAATTTCACATTTTTGGATAGTAAATAATTAAAAAGTTTGGTAATGTTTGAAAAGTTT
This sequence comes from Geosiphon pyriformis, assembly GCA_016748015.1. Taxonomy (NCBI): domain Eukaryota; kingdom Fungi; phylum Glomeromycota; class Glomeromycetes; order Archaeosporales; family Geosiphonaceae; genus Geosiphon; species Geosiphon pyriformis. The sequence goes on from JAAOMT010000664.1 coordinate 1,506,251, forward strand.
TCTACAAAGCAACAGTAGTAAGATACGAGTCCTAAAAAGCTTCTAACTTCTAAAACATTTTGAAGTACTGGAAAATTTTTCACTTTGTCTATTTTTGATAGATCTGGTTTTATTCCATCTTTTCCAACTATGTGTCCTAGAAATGCTAGCTCATTTTTTCCAAAGAAACATTTTTCTAAATTTAATTTAAGTCCAGCATGTCTTAATTTCTTAAAAACTTGTTGTAAATGTTGGAGATAATTCGTGAATTTTGGCAAGAAAACATTTGTATCATCCAAGTAGACAACAACAGATTGCCACAGAATTCTGGAGTAAATTATGTTTATTAGTTTTTGGAATGTCGCAGGAGTATTTGTTAATCCAAATGGCATTACATTGAACTCATAATTGCCATTTTGTGTTGTGAATGCTGTTTTATGTCTGTCTTTTGGGTCCATTTCTACTTGCCAATATTCACTGGTCAAGTCAAGTGTAGAAAACCATTTTGCTCCTCCAAAAATGTTGAAGATTTTGTCAATTAATGGTATTGGGTATGAATCTTTGGTTGTTTTGCTGTTTAGTTTGCGATAGTTGATGCAAAATCTAATTTTTCTGTTCTTTTTTCTTAATAAAACAACTGGTGAGAATCATAGGCTCATTGATAGTTGAATTATTCTTTTTTCCAACATGCTTTGGACTTCTTCTCTGATAAAATTATGCTTCATTGGTGAGACATGGTAAGTGCATTGTTTTTCAGGTCTGGCATCCCCAGTGGAAATTTGGTGTTGAACCAAGTTGGTTCTTCCAAATTCGCCATTTTATGAAAATATATTAGAGTATTTTAAAATTAATGCTTTTAATTGTCATTGTTGGTCCAGATTCATTGTTCCAATGTTTAATTTGGCCAATTCTTCTGGTGTAAATTGATAGCATTTCAACAGTTGTTGCCAATTTATTGAAGTGAGTTCACAGTAAAGAGCAATTTCTGGGAAATTTAGAATTTCTTGTGGTGTTGACACATTTTCTAGCTCCGTTCCAAGATATCCCATGATGGTGTTTACTGAAATGTATATGAGCTCTTCTGTAGTATTCATGATAGAAATTTTTATTCATTGTGTTTTGTCAGCTGAAATAAAAAGGTTAGTAAGTCCTATGGAAAACTGTTGGCAAGTTTCTGAGTGGGACTTAAATATTAGATTTATATCTTTTATTGTCTTTTTTATTTTAATTTCTGATTTTTTGTATGACATGAGCATGATTGACTGCTCATTTCTAATTAATTCATTTTTTTCCTGGCATTTCAATAAAATTTGCTTTAATTCCTTTTCCTGTTGATCTAAAACCATAAATTCCTTTTATTGTTTGTGTCAATTTCTTTCGATTTTCCACTGGTACAAATTTTCCAACTTTTACTAATAATAGGAAAATTGCTTGTGCAATCTTCTCCTTAAATTCAATGATATAAGATTTTTCTGAATTGTTCTGTAGCAAAACCATCAAATTTTCAGTGTAGCCAGAGTCAATTATTCCTCCTTGAATACTTATTCCTTTTTTTGTGAGACTTGATCACGACACTATTTGAACCATTATTTCTGGCGGAATTTTAACCACTATTTTCAAATCGATTTTGGTAATACTTCTGAGTGGTAATGTTGTGGATTGGTCTTTCAGATAATGTAGATCGAATTTAGCATCAGTTGGATGGGCTCTTTTAAGTATTATCCCTAAGTGCCTGTTGTCAAAGTATTGGATGTTAATCTCTTGTTCTAGATTAGTATAGACTACAAATTTTTCTGACTCAGAACTGTCAAACGAGTCTTATTGATTTATTAATTGATTTTGGTACTGCTGATTCTCAATTTTTATTTTTCTTGCCAAGTCTCTTTCATATTAACACTCTTCACAGCACTAACTTTGGCATGGGATAAGACAGTCTTCGCAAAGATAAGTGTTGATCTGAGTGAGATACTGTTCTTGCTCTTGGCGAGTGGAACATAGCTGTTGGTAGTTTTCCTGGAATTTGTCTACTGGATTGAACATATTATAGTTGGCGACTTTATTAGCTATTTTGGCTGATATTTTTCAACATTGTATTTTTTTGGTGGTTTCTCCTCTTATTTTGGCCTGTGTGGTGTTGTATAACTTGTTCTCATCATATGAGTAATACTGCAGTCTTCTTAATGCTTTGTTGAACACTGCTTCAAATGGCATTCCTTTTTTTACTTAGTCACAGATGAGAATTGTGTATTAGTAAGTTGTGTTACATGTTTTTCCTCTGCCTAGCATGTTAATCCAGTCACACCTTTTTGGCAATGATTTTCCACAAGTGAGACATGGTTCTTCATCCCATTTTCTATGTCTTTCTGGGTAACCATATTTTTTTTGTTATAATGGTTACAATAGTAGTGGGTGGGGTTTCTTGGGTCTTTATCCAGTGTGCTGCATGCAGTCATTGACAAGAGTTTCTTATTGCAAACTGAACATTCTAGTTTTGGTCTGCATTGCTGACAGTTTTTTTGTGGACTTGCCTGGTTCCATTTGGACTTTCTTTTGTTTCTCTAAGTTGGTATAACCAGTAGTCCTGTTCTTTGGTCATCAGCCCATGAAAACTGATAAGTTTTGATGGCTGGTAGGACTAGATTTTCTTTGAATTTGAAGGTAGGTCTTTGGTTGGTACTGGGTTTTTGGAAGTGGCTACATGTGACTGGAATTCTGGCATGGTGACTATTATAGCTGATAAGAAGCTCTTAAGTAGTCCAATCTAATATGACATTGGCTTTTGTTAACCAGTTATTCCCTACTAATGCTTAATATTGTGTAGCATCTATTACTAATACTTTTGTAGATATTATTATGCCATTAATTTCAAAAGGGAATAAGTTGATTTTGCCATGAGGCAGCTTGGTATTTTCATTGACTGTTATAATTTGGGATGTCACAGCGCAATCAACTTTAAAACCCAGTTGGTTTATTAGTTGAAGCATTACAATGCTTCTGGTGGATTCACTGTTTAAGATGAGTTTAATTGGTGTGTTGTTTATTTTTGTTTCTGTGTACATAGCAGTGATTGGGCATTTCTCATCCAATGCTGCTCCACTAAACATAGCCTCTTTTTTTTCTAATTCAAAAGGAAAAATAGCTGTAAGGCTGCTATTTTCTATGACAATGGCTGGTAATATTGTTTGGATCAAGTTTTGGCTATTGGTGATATTTTCAGTTCGAATTACATTACCATTAATATTTCCAAGATTTAAGTTTTCTAATATATTAAGGTAAGTTGGCTGAAAATTTGGGTAGTTTGGGTAGTTTGCATTTGTTTGTTAATTAGGTCCTATGTGATTAGAATTTCTAGTAATAATTATGTTTTGACTTAATACTGGCTGGCTTCGAAACTCTGGATGCCAGTTTGAGTTTGAAATTACTGGTCATTGCTAGTAAGTTCCTTGATTTTGGTATATAGTAGGGTATTGATGTGGTATTGGCATGTATTGATTTCTAAGCATTTGGGGTGGTGTGTAATAATTATTCTTGTGTGTCTCATGCATCATTTGCATTTGACATTAACTAATTAAATGTCTTATGCATTTGCAAAAATGGCAGGCACTGTTACTGGAGGTTTTTGGTCTCTTTTCTTGAATGTTGTTGATGTTGATTTGCTGTGAATTCACATTTCTAGGAAGTAGTTGAACCTCCAGTAACTGAATTTATCTTCAAATTATTTCTTATAATTTGAACTGCTGGGCTTATAAGTGGAATGGCCAATTCCGTACCAGTTGCTTTGTGTAGTTACATTGTAGTAAACATCAACTCTTTTCCAGGAATTGCTCATCTGGAAGCTCACTAAAAATGTGTAGTTACTTTGCTGTGAAAGTCAACTCTTCTATAGAAATCTTGTCTATAGGCTATCCTAATGATTATAATAAGAAAATAAAAGAAAGAAAATAAAAAAAATGTAAAAGAAATGGAATTCTGTTAAGAGAAACGTTTTCTATTTAGGCCTGGAGTTACTAACAGTTTATTGAAATTGGTAGCTAATCAATTTCAAAACTGTTTAGTGGGAATTGGTTAATTTTAAAAGGAAAATAATTAAGAATTTGATTTTTTGAATTATTTGATATTTATTTCGTTTTTGTGTATAAAAGATGATTTTAATTGTTAAATCTAAAGTAAGATACATTTTCTCAAAGAGAGAAGCTCTTTTTTTATACAACTTGTTGTAACACTATTCTATGAACTTGAACTTTGCTCTTTTCTACAATTTCACTGAACTAAAGATACATTTTGGCGAACTACAAGTTATTTCTGTGAACTATTAGATATTTTGGTAAACTATCAATTATTTTGGTAAATTTCTACAAATTTTGGCAAACTTTTGAATGTTACATATTTTGGGGTATTGCATGATTAATCATTGCAATTAGGTTACATCTGTGTTATGTACAAATTGGATTATTAATTAAATGATAATTTCGGACATTTTGCTAATATAATAAGTAATAATTTGAAACAATAATATATGCTAATTAATGATAGGAATTATAAAGATAATTTCATGCTAAATAATATCTCTAATTTCGTCTTGTAACATAACTTTCTCCTCAAAACTGAGCTCCATCGAAGTCCAAGTACTGTCTGTAATTTCCAGATAATAATCCAAAATTATTGAAGAAATTTGGTCTGAAAATTGTTGAAATTTCAGTTCTGTGAGCTTTCCAATGTATTAAATCTTCAAAGGCTGTAAAATTGGGTTTTGTAGGACGTTTTCACAGGTGTAGAATAGGTCATAAAGTCTAAGAGCAGCTCTTAGTTTATAATGACTATTTGTAGGCCTAGCTGTTGTCTTGAATTCATTGTGGAGTTGTTTTCAAATAGCTTTTTTTGTGAGGTTTGCTGCTATAAGCTCCTGTTGTTGTTCGTGAAGTGTTTTTCCAATGTAAAAATATCTATATATTGGAGTATAGTTGTAGTTTTCTTCATTAAGACACAGTTGAAGTTTTTGTTGAATAGTAGTATTTAGTGGAATACTAATAAGAGTGAGCATTAAGTTTTCTCTTAAAGCAAGCTTTAAAAGTTCTGGCAGGTGAATTCCAGAATAACTTCTTGTGTTCTTCTTATACGGGTGATATTTTTGTGCATTTGGGGCTAAATTTGTAACTAATTCTGTTTGGGTATAATTAATGTGGTTTCTAGTAACAGTAATGGATAATTCGGGTATTGTTTTTAAAGCTAACATTAGTTTTTGGGATAATTGTTGAATGTTTTGAGGAATAGTCATTATAAAAAATTTGAAAATAAAGGAAAATTATTTTTGGTGTATGGGTTTTTATGTTATTTTTGTTTTGTTTTTGTGAGATTATTTCTAAATTATAAGGAGATAACTATAATAATAAATTTAAATTAAGTGTTTAAGTTGGGAGATTATTCAATGACAAATATTGGTTCTAAATTTTGGGAAATATCTTTGGGATTGATTAAAGGGGAATGTGTACCAATTTGTGGAATTAATGGTTCAGAATTGTTTTTGGAATTATAGTGTTTCAAACAATCTCCATATGCAACTTTTGCTAGGATTTTGTTATCAAGTCTTAGCTTGTATGATCTATTGCCTAGGACTTCATGGATAAAGAATGGTCCATCTCATTTATTTTCAAATTTTTCACTCTATTGTTTTTCAGCTTTAATTCTGTATAAGAGAACTTTGTTTCCAATTTTAAATCCATTGGTAACTGGAGGCAATTTGTTGTCATGCCATTCTTTTTGTTGAGCTTGGGAGTATTTAATATGGGTGGCTGCTATTCGTTGTTTTCCTTCCAATGTGCTAAGCAGAGTGTAGGCTCTTTGTTATAGTGTTTCCTGAAAGTTGTTTTTATTAATTGGTTGTACTGGGTATGTTTTCATTATGAAACTAATTGGTAACATTGCTGTTCTTCCATAAGTTAAATCAAATGGTGTGTGTTTTGTGATATTTTGTTTTAGTGTTCTATATGCTAGTAACACTAATAGAATAAAGAGATCCCATTCTTGCTCAAAATTGGTTGAGACTTTGGCTAATGATTTACACAATGTTTTGTTGAAATGTTCTACAAATCCATTTGTTTGTGGATGGTAAGGCAAAGATAATGGTCTTTTAATATTAAATCGTCCACAAATTTCCTGGATTAAATTGTTCATGAAATGTGTTCCTTGATTAGATAAAAGTTCTATTGGGCATTTATGTCTACAAATAATGTCTTCATAAATGAAGTTTGCTACTGATTTCGCATTTGCTTGTTGAATGGCTCTGGCTTCAGGCCATTTGGTAAGATAGTCTACAGCTACTGCAATATAATGGTTTCCTTGGTTTGTGATAGGGAGTGGTCTGACTAAATCGATACCAACTCGGTCAAAAGGCTGTCCAACTTTGATTGGGTTTAAAAGTTCTGTAGGGTGAGTTTCTCCTCTTCTTTGACAACTATCACAAAACTTAACATATTTATGAATGTCTTTTCTCATTTAAGGCCAAAAATAATATTCTAGTGTTCTTTGAGTGGTGCTGTTTTTTCTTAGGTGTGCTGATGAACGGTCTGAGTGCATGTTATATAAAATGGTTTTTTTTTCATGTTCTTGTATTAATCTGAGTGGATTGTCTAGGTTTCTGAAATTTTGATAATAAATCATGTTATTGTGTAAGAAGTATTGTTTGGCTTGTTGTTGTAACCAATGTTTTTTATCTGAGGACCAATCTGTTGGGATTGTTAATGTCTCCAAATATTGTTTAAGATTGTTGTAGTTTTCGGGGTTCATTGTTTGTTGTTTTGTTGTTAATTCAAATAGGTGTTTTTTTTTTATGTTTTAATCTTGCCTCATTTTTAAGAGACAATTAACATTGGTGTGGAGTTTTCCTGGTTTGTAATGTATAATGTATTAGTAGTTGGCTAAAAATTCTGTCCATCAGATTTGTTTGGCATTCAGCTGAGTGTTTTTGTTTTGAAGCCATTTGAGTCTAATATTATCAGTGATAATATCGAATTCTTTGGGTCTGAGGTAAAGGTTGAAGTGATGTAGAGCCCAGATTACTGCTGCAGTTTCTAATTCTATTGCAGGGTAGTTCTTTTTAGCTAGTTTCAATGTTCTGCTAGCATAAGCAATTACTCGCTCATTTTCATTGTCATCTAACTATGATAGGATGGCACCAAAGGCAGTATAAGAGGCATCTGTTGCTAACTGAAATCAGTTGCTAAAATCTGGGTAGGCAAGAATTGGAGCTGTGGTTAGTTTTTCTTTGAGAATTTCAAATGCATTTTGGTGTTCAGTAGTCTATTTGTATTTGACGTTTTTGGTGATAAGCTGGTTGAGAGGTTTTGCAATTTCTGAGAATCCTTTAATAAACTTCTAATAGTAGGAGGCTAACCCTATGAATTTTCTTAGTTCTGTAGTGTTTTGAGGAGTTTTGAAGTTTTTGACAGTACTGATTTTTCTAGGGTCCAGTTTGATTCCATCTTTACTAACAATGTGATTAAAAAAGACCAAACTCGTTTTTCCAAAGTAGCATTTTTCGATGTTTAGTTTCAATTCTGCTTTCCGTAATTGTTGAAAGACTTCTCACAGGTGTTTTAAGTGTAATTCAAAAGATGGTGAATAAACATTAGTATTATCGAGATAAACAACTACTGATTTCCAAAGGAGGTCTTTGTAAACAACATCCATGAGTCTTTGGAATGTTGTTGGTGCATTGCATAATCTGAAAGACATTACATTGAACTCGTAATTTTTTTTTTGAGTAGTGAATACTGTTTTGGGGCAATCTTTGGGATCCATGGCAACTTGCTAGTATTCACTTTCTAAATCTAATGTCAAAAAGTATTTGGACTTTCCAAGAGCATCTAGCATGTCATCAATTTGGGAAAGAGGGTAGGCATCTCCAATGGTGATGCTATTGAGTTGTTGATAATCAACACAAAATTGTATCTTTCCATTTTTTTTTTAACTAAGACCACAGGTGAAGCCCATGGACTCATTGATAGTTGAATAAGCCCATTGTTGAGCATCCGTTGTATTTCTTTGTGGATAAATTGGTGACTTTCTGGAGCAACTCGGTAGGCTTGCTGTCATCTTGGTTTGGCATCTCCTGTGTAGATTTGATGTTGAACCAAATCAGTTCTTTCTAAGTTATTGTTGTTTTTGGCAAAGATATTGGCAAATTCTGTAATTAGCTCTTTAAGCTGGTTTTGTTGTTGTGGTTCAAGTTGTCCCATGTTGATTCGAAATAGTTTTTCCATGACAACATGGTAGTTTTCAGAGCTGAGGTTTGGGTTGATTTTTGGTAGTGAATATCTAATAATTCCAGAGAAATTGGAGACTGTTTGGGGTAATTCTTGTTGAAAAATATTACTGTGAATGATTCCAATTTCTAAGTTATTTAATAAAACTATGGGATAATTGTTAGGATTGTAAAAAGTAACTTGGACTTTCTTTGTTCCTTCTGAAATATAAATGTTTAGAATCGAGATATTATGTTCCAAGCAGATTCATTTATTGAACTCAAAAATTTGTTGGGTGGTTATTGGCTTTAAGCAGGTATAGATTTCGGGGTGTTCTCCAAAAGGTAAAATAGTGATTAATTGGAGAAGGTGTAAAATCTGGTGAGACTCATTCTGTTTATTGAGAGCTATGTTTACTGGAACTGTGAATTGTCCAGTTGAACCAAAACCTTGGGTTCTTTTTTCACTTTTTCCCAATTGTTCTCTTTGATTGACTAATTGTAAACCCAAAATGTTGATTAAGGGTAAATAAATGGCTTGGACAATTTTCTCGGCATGTTTAATCTTAAATGGCTTGTTAGTTTTATTTTGGAGTATTACTGTTATATTACCAGTATATCTAGCATCAATTATTTCTCCTCTGATATTGATTCCTTTGCTTGCTAGAGAGGACTGGGAGGCAATTTGAACCATTGCTCCTGGTGGGATTTTGAGGGCAATTTTGAGGTTGATTTTTGTGAGAGATTTGGATTTAAGAACAAGAATATCCTTGTTTGAATATCTTAGGTCATATCCAGCATTAATTTCATGTGCTTTTTCAGGTTTTATTCTTTGTCTGTTGTTGTTGAAGTATTTGAGTTGTAAGACAGGGTGATTTTCAATAAGATAGATGGGTATTGTTTCAATTTCTTCTGTTGCTTCAGGTTCTCCAAATTCAATTTTGTTTTTATTGTTTTCATTGGGCAGGGGAATGCTAAGAGCATAGTATTCAGGACACCATTGCTCATCGCAAAACATTATGTATTTTTCACACAATTTAATGTTCATTTGCTTTAGCCATTGAGCTTGAGCTTCTTTAGTTGGGTAGGTGTAACTTGTGATTTGATGGTACACTTCTACTTTATCTTCATAATTGTATCCAGCTAATTCCAAAATATATTCAATATATTCAGCTTCTTTCATTTAATGAACATCTTTTTTGGTAGCTCCATTAACCAATGCCATTGCTAGGTTGAAAATAATTTCAGCATCATGGGGGTAGTGATAGAGTTTGTTGAGAGCACTGTTGTATGCTGCATTAAAGGATGTTCCTCTTTTGACTTTTTTTGAAATTGATAAAGCATATTGGCAGGTTTAATTGCAGACTCCTCCTCTCATTGCTACATCAATCCAATTGCATTCTTCTGGTAGCGTATCTCCACAAGTCAAACAAGGGGTGTTGTCCTATTTTCCACTTTTTTTTATTAGATAGCCCTATTGTTCTCTGTGACAAGCTTTGCAGTAATAACAAATATGATTTTCATATTCTTCTTTAGGTAAAATGCAGGCTCCCATTGAGAAGAGTTTCTTGTGGCAGTCCTTGCATTTGAGTGGAATGTAAGGGTGTTGTTTTTTTGGTTGTGGTTTAGAATATGGGATGTTCTATTCAGGGATTTCTGGTTCCTCTGGATATAATTTTGTTGCAAAATACGTTTGCTCAGTTTCTTCAGCCCAGTTAGATGTTGATTCAAGAACCATAAATGTTTCGATTACAGGCTTTTCTTCTTCCTCTTCAAATTCGAAGACAGGAGCTTTCTCTGATTGTTTGTTGAATGTACCACAAGTAGCAGGTACTTGGGCATGTTGTCCTTGATAGAAGAGTTGTAATTCTTGGGTTTCCCAGTCTAATTTTGCATTGGCTTTTTGGAGCCAATCATTTTCAACAAGAGTTTAATACTGGGGCGCGTTCATTATAAGAACTTTGACTGGAATGGTGATTCCATCAAGAGTGAATGGAAAATTGTCAATTTCTTCTATGGGAGTCTTTTTTATGCCATCAGCAGTAACAATTACTGTCTGAGCTGGTCAGTCAACATTTTTTTTAACTGTTGCATCAACTGGTAGGTGATAATGCTTCCGGTGGATCCACTGTCTAGAATCAAGCAAATTGCCTTTCCTTCAACTTCTGCTTCAGTGTACATAGCAGTGATTGCTTTTTGTTTGTTGGCGGCTGCATTGCTGAGCAGGAATAGTGACTCATTTGCTTCGAACTCAAAAAAGAATATATCTGAAAGGTTGGCGTTTTCAGCAATTCTGGCTGGTGGAATTGTGATAGGAGTATAGGAAAGATTTTGTTGTCATGCTGTAGCTCTACCTTCCAAAAGTGCAGTATGGTAAAAATCCTGTTCTTCTGGCATTGTTAAATAACTGGGTTGAGTGTAATAGTGATTGGGTCTTGGTTGAGCGGAATTTCAGGGAACCAATTGGTTGTTCAAACTGATTCTATTGTTGTTTACTTGGTATCAGTTTTGTGGTGTGAATTGATTTTGTGTAATCAATCTTTGAGCAGGTACTTGATAATGTTGTGTGGGTGGTTGTTGGTATTGCTGTTGGATTGGCTGTGGGTGGGCTGATAATAGTTATTTTGGTATTGGGGTCTTAGTAGATAATAAGCTGGTGGTGGTGGTTGATAATAAGATTGCTGTAGTGGAAGATAACGTTAATTACTCCTATTTTGTTGGTCTCATTGTAGCTTTCTGCAATTTCTTTTCCAGTGGCCAGGAATTCTACAGTAATGGCAATTCTGAGACTGGTTATTAGAGGGTGATGTGAAGTTATTTTGATTTTGTCTTTGGAGTAGTTGATATCTTTGGGGTTGCTGTTGTTGTTGGTTGGTGAAATAGTTTTCAACTTTCTTTGTGAGTTGGTCGATTTTCTCCTCAGCTGCTAAGCTGGTTTCTCCAATGGCCAAGTTTACAAGTTTTGTGCAATTGGTCTTTTCTATGGCCATTTCGTATCTCTTTGCATGCTGTATGGCAGAGTTTAAATCTTTTGGGACATGTGGGTGAACCTTTTTAATCAGTTTATCCTTTAGACCAGCAATAAATTGATCCAAGATTTGAACATCAGAATAATAATCATTAGTTTCAAGTTGGCAAATTTGTCTGAGAAGTTTGTTAAATTTCCCAATATAAGTCATAACAGATTCGGAGAGTTCTTGTTTAATATTGTGAAAATGATTTCGAAGAGTAATGGAGGTGTTGTTATTAGTGAATTGTTCTAAAAAGGCAGTTTTGAAAGCTGTCTAGTCATTAAAAGGGGTGGTCAAGTTTTCAAATTATTCACCTGCTGTTTCTTTGAGAAAGTAGGGAATTATTCTTAACATTCTGGCAGCATTCTATTCATTTGCATCTCCAGCTTTAGTAACTTGGTCGAGCCATTCTTGGGAACTGGTCTCAATATCTTCTCCATTAAATTTGAAAATTTTTGCAATATAAGCTGTTATTTTGTTTTCTTCCTCATTATTTATTAATTACCTTTCTTCTTTGGATTCTACTTCTTCTTTAATGGTTTCAGAAACGTTTTTTTTGTTGGCTAATGTTTCAGAGTATTTGCTTGTGTTTTCTGCTAAATAGTCAAGAAGATTGGTACTAGTCTGAAGGGTTTTTTGTTGTCTGGTGGGATTTCTGGGTAATGTATAATCTTCTAGTCTTGAAAATCGATTTAAAGATAAATTAGGAGTTTCTGCTTGTGCAAGTGAAGCTGGAAAAGGTGTAATAGTGAGTGGGAGTTTTGAACTGGTTCCTTGTTTAGGTGTTTGTAAGTGTTTGGCGGTTGTTTTTGGTAGTATTGGAGTATTTAGGGTGGTTTTTGAGTATTGCTTCAATTTTTGTTTGCCTTTGTTGCTTGTTTTTGTCTCTGATTCAAAGTCAAAAGAGTATTTAAACTGTACTGGGTAAGTAGGTAGCAAGTGTTTTACTGTTCAGGTCTTCTGTTTCCAATTGTGAATAGTGCACTAAATTATTTTAGAGGTTGCTTCTAACTTCTGAAATGTTGTAGTTTCCAAAAAGATAATTGTTAATGCAGTTTTCAATATATTGGTATACTGATTTCTTGACAACTTCAATTCCGTCTGAAATGTTGAATTTTTGCTTGCAGTGTGTGTAAATTGACTGGTAATACTCTAGAGTTGCTGTGTTTGGTGTGGTTGCCACTTTGAATTTGTTGTTACTGTGTTATTTCCATAAGAGAGCACCAAATGTTACCAGAGGTTTTTGGTCTCTTTTCTTAAATGTTGTTGATGTTGATTTGCTGTGAATTCACGTTTCCAGGAAGTAGTTGAACCTCCAGTAACTGAATTTATCTTCAAATTATTTCTTATAATTTGAACTGCTGGGCTTATAAGTGGAATGGCCAATTCCATGCCAGTTGCTTTGTGTAGTTACGTTGTAGTAAACGTTAACTCTTTTCCAGGAATTACTCATCTGGAAGCTTACTAAAAATATGTAGTTACTTTGTTGTGAAAATCAACTTTTCTACAGGAATCTTGTCTGTAGGCTACCCTAATGATTATAATAAGAAAATAAAAGAAAGAAAATAAAAGAAATGTAAAAGAAATAGAATTCTGTTAAGAAAAACATTTTCTATTTAGGCCTGGAGTCATTAACAGTTTATTGAAATTGGTAGCTAATCAATTTCAAAACTGTTTAGTAGGAATTGGTTAATTTCAAAAGGGAAATAATTAAGGATTTAATTTTTCAAATTATTTGATATTTATTTTGTTTTTGTATGTAAAGAATGATTCTAATTGTTAAATCTGAAGTAAGATACATTTTCTCAAAGAGAGAAGCTCTTCTTTTATACAATTTGTCGTAACACTATTCTATAAACTTGAACTTTGCTCTTTTCTACAATTTTGCTGAACTAAAGATATATTTCAGCGAACTACAAGTTATTTCTGCAAACTATTAGATATTTCAGTGGACTATCAATTATTTTGGTGAATTTCTACAAATTTTGGCAAACTTTTGAATGTTACATATTTTGGGGTATTGCATGATTAATCATTGCAATTAGGTTATATCTGTGTTATGTACAAATTGGGTTATTAATTAAATGATAATTTCGGACATTTTGCTAATATAATAAGTAATAATTTGTAATAATAATATATGCTAATTAATAATAGAAATTATAAAAATAATTTCATGTTAAATAATATCTCTAATTTTGTCTGGTAACAGCGTGCATTTTTGTTTTGAAGTCCTGGCACAATGAGCGATTATTTTGGCTGCCATTGAATTCCTGGTTGCATCTTTGTGGTGTTTGGTATGTATTATTTCTTCCTGGGTCCAAGATGAGGTAACTTTCTATTTTTTTAGAAAGTTTTTTCTCTAATTGTGTTACTCTCTTTTCTAACATTTCTGTCTTGTTTTCCTCTATTACCATATTAAGTATTTAACTATAATTAGCTTCTTTTTCAGCCAATTCAAGGGCTCTGGCAAGCATAACAGCTTCTGGTAATGAATCAGGGTGAGCAGGACATACTTTTCCTAAAATGCTGCTTTTTAATCTTCTAATAAATTGATTTAAAACCTGAAAATCAGTATAGTATCCTTGCTTAATCACTTCAATCTGACAGCAAATTCAATTGAATCGAGCAAAATATTGGGTAACAGTTTTATCTGTACTTTGCTTGATTGTATTGAATTTATTCTGCAATTGGATTATGGCATTTGGGTCACTAAAATACTCCAGGAGTGCATTTTTAAATTTGGCAAAGCTCATGGGTTTTGTTTCTAGACTTTGATACTATGAGTTGGCTGTGCCTTTTAGAAAGAAAGATAATGTTTGAATTGCTCTTTGGTCACTCCAGTTATTTGCCTGGATGTCTTTTTGCACTTCTCTGAGCCACATGTGCACATCCATTTTTTCTTTTTCTTCTGAGAAATCTGTTAGTCTTGTGATGTATAGTGTGGCCATTTTGTCGCCATTTTCTGCTGGTGGGCTTATTGGTCTAAGAGAAAGTGAGATGATATTTCCTTGAGCGTTCCTAAAGGTGGCTTCTCTTATATCTGGTTTTTTCTCTTGATCACAAGTTTCTTGGTTTCTGGACTGGCTGCTTGTTCCAGTGACTGGTCTTGTGATTGTTTTTTTGCTGGTCTCTTTTTTGGATTCCAATTCAGACTCCTCTTCACAGTTTTCAAATCCTGTTCCGAATTTTGATTGAAAAAGAGAGTTTTAGAATAGCAATGAATATTCTTCTGTAATTGGTATGTCTCCTCAGTTATATTGTTTAATTTTATCAGTATAACTAAGAGCTCTTGGCATTTGTGGAGTTGATGTTAATGATGATGCAGCTCCTAATAGAATTTGTATCTTATTTTCTGGTGAAAAATAGTATGATTTATTTTCTAGTGAATAAATACGTTGTTTCTTTATTGATTGAGTGACAGTTTTCTTTGGTGTTTGAGCAGGTGTTCCTAGTTTTTGCTGGTTACTTTTTTGATTAGTTTCTAAATTTTTTTTGGTTTTGTTGGCACATTCTCTAGTGTTTCTTGTGGATATTAAAAAATTTTCATTGGTGTATTGCTTAATTTCTCAATAGATTTTGACAATAGTTGCAGCTATTATTGCTACTTTCTTTGTAGTGTATTGTGATAATTCTCTATACAATCCAAGTTTTGTGTCGTGTAGTTCTTCTTCCTTTCCTATATAATAATTTATTCTGACATTGATATAATAAATAAGGGCAGATTCTACTAGACAACACCTTTCTGTTAATCTAAGATCACTTTGATTTTGTGTGTAAATAGCATGGCAGAATTCAAGGACAGTAAGATTAGGGGTTTTTGTTACCACTTTTGTTTCTTCTTTTTTAGCAATGAATTATTGCTAATTATTATTTTCTTTTTGATTTTCTTTCCTCATAGGGTTCACCAAATGTTATGGGATGGTTTTCTTGATATATTTTAATTGTTAATCTCTTATTTTAATTGCAATCAGTCTCTCGTGAGTTTTTTTATTCTATGTGTTGGATATTAATGATAATGTATTGAAGGTTTTTTCTTGATGTTGTGATGTAAGTCTTCTCTTTAATTCTAATTGTCTTTGTATGTTGTATATTTTTTCCCAGAGACTAATCTGAAATCTACTCACTGTTTGGGGTCTTCTTTGAGGCTATTCTTGCAATTGCCTAATGTGTTTCTCTAATCTAGAAACACAGAATGTTAATGGCCTTTTTGCAATTTTCCTAAGTATATAATAAAGCTTTTTTAATTTAATTAGTAACCACGTGAATAATTTTGATCAGGAATTATTCTTCCAAAGGGTTCAGAGATGGAATGATAGTTTCATTCGCTAGAAAAGATATGTGAATTCTATTGTTAATCTCATAATTGTAATATTTATTCAATTTATTATTTTTTTATTAATTCTTTTTGAAAAAAATTTTATTTAGATATTTGTTGTTTCTAGTTAAAGCTGTTCTATTTTTCATTATTAAAAATTATTGTATATATATATATAATTATTGTTTTACAAAATAATGTCTTGTAATACTCTATTTTTATTATTTCTAAATAATGCTTGCTGTTATTGTAAAATAGTGCTTGCTGCTTTTGCACGATAATGCTTGCTATTATTGTAAAATAGTGCTTGCTGCTATTGCATAATAGTGTTTACTGCTATTGTAAAATAGTGCTTGCTGTTATTTGTAAATCATTTCTTTTTATTAATTGTTGCTGTGCTATTTCATAATTGGTTAATTTATATTATTTATAATTCCTATTAAATTCTTAAACTGTAACAATGGGACAACAAAATCTTAGCCAAAGCAATACATGATGATCAACTAAAACCATATCACCAAATAGCATCATCATCTACCAATAACATTCCACAATTAGGAGTACAACAAATACTAGTCCAACCAGATGAGATTCCACGAGATCTGGAACCAATCATAATCATTGGACCAAACATGTAAAATCAAACAATAAAAGAGTATATAAAAACACAATATATGCGACAAAAGCAACCAAGAAAATGGAAATACCAGATCATATTTACACCATAGCTCAGCAATTATTCTAGGCATTAAATTAACAACCATTAGACATGGAAATTATCATTAACAACCAAACAATTTGCTATTCAAACACCAAAAAAAAGACAAAGAATACACCATATCAGTAAATACCAAAGAGTGATAAAAACTGGTCAAATAACATAATAGAAAAAGTAAGGAACACTTTTGGGAAAATACTTATTAGGGCATTAACAGAAAAACTCACAAAAGAGAATTGAAAGCAATAGACAGAACAACTTCCAATATAATACTGTTACTACTAGTTAGGTCGAAAGTTGAATATTCAGGAGTTTTATATTGACAAATCCAAAAAAGTATTTAACCAAAACATAATACAGCAAATTGAAGAATTTATTGGAAAAAAAACAAACTTAATACTATATGTGAGAACAATTTATCGACTGCACAACATATTTCAGAACTATCCAGAAATACTGTTACACTCTAACATAGAAACTATAACTATTAATCAATAGGGAAGAATAAATAATGTACAAATAGAAGACATGAAAAATAAAGTCAAACAAACAATATTAGAAAAAGAAGTATTAGAGCTAATTCAAAATGAAGATTTCGATAGAGCTCAATATTAAAAAGGAGGAGATAATGTTACTCATAAAAAGAAAACAGATATAGAGAAATAGTAGACCAATAAGCAAATAGTATATAGCACATGAGCACATTGCTCAGCAATGTAGAGCAATAACAGAAATTATGACACATTGCTTAGCAATGTGGAGCGATATTAGAAAATTAGGGCACATTACTTAGCAATATGAGTATTGCTCAAGAAATCATAGCACATTGCTTGGGAATATGAGCAATCTCGTAGAACATCAATTATATATATATAGCAGTAGTGTTAGAAGTAGAAAAAGCAGAATTCTTCTATTAGAGACCTCTTAGTTTAAATTTCATCTAAGCAACTTTCTATTCACAAATATTAATAAATAATTATTCACTATTTCAACCCACTCTCTACTATCAACACTTCATGTTAATAGTAATTAATACTTAACCATACTAGATCAATAGCTCTTAATTACAGTTATTGATGGATTCTAACTTGTGTATTGTCTTGACTTATTTCTTTATTTTCTTCTTTTATTTTCTTTTTTTTGATTGTATTTGTTGTATACTAACTGATTAAAGATTAAAGCACTGAGTAATTAATGTTACAGATAGCCTGGTAAAAGACCCAGAAATAAGGATAAAATTATATATATATTAACAGATAGCTTATCAAAAAGACACGACTGCTAAAATAAACTGGCCACCAAGCTGAAGACAGAAATTGGGAACACCACTCACCAACCAACTACTTCATCATTGAATCTCTGTCTATTATACAAAGGACACCAAGGAAATTAAGAAAAAAACAAGGGACAATGAATTATATTGAATACACTGCTTTTATTTTCTTTATACCATTACATCATGCTAAAATTAGAACAAAGAGAATATTCATATTCTCTGCTAAATTAAACTTAAAAATCCTTCTAACCTTAACTCCCCTTCTAAACAATAATATTAGCACAGAATTACCGAGGATATAAAACTTGCGAATTAAGTTTTTTATTCTCCGCCCTCTTAATCAAAACCTTCAGATAAAGACAACATACCAATATTACCACCATCAGCCATCAGAGTAGATACTGAGCACCAAGTTACAGATATGTTATTTGATTTGAGACCCCAAATAATCACTTGTAACATCATATACAAAAATTTGAATTATGTAAATTAAATATATAAATACCAAAAAAACAAGAAAAAAAAGCTTAAAACACTTTTAATATAGATTTTTTAAACAAAATTCTGAAACTTTTACAACAATTATTCGAAATAATTTAACAATTCACAATATTAATAAAAATTACAATTGATAAAACAAAGATATAATATAAAAATACAAACAAAAAAAAGGCAAATAAGAATTTAACTAAAACTGAATATTCTTAATTTTATGAAAGATCAAAGAAAAAAAAATATATGTGTATTCAAATATTTGAAAAAATTAAAAAAGCTTTAAACAGCTTAGCTATAGAACTTAATACTAAAAAAAAGATCCTTAAAGTCTTTAAAATATAAAAAAAACTTTTATTAACAAATTGTTTTTTTAAAATTAGTAAAAAACTAAACTTATAAACATTATATATTGATAATAACAAATAAATATTCAATAAAAAAGCTCTTAAACAATTAGAAAAATTTGATAAAAAAAACAATTTAATGTTATATTACAAAACAATATACCAATTATATTTAGCATTTAAATATTGTTTAATTATACTATTAAACAATTTATTAAAGACTATTATAGTTAATAACATAAAACAAGTAATAAATTTTTAATTTAAAAAACTACAAAAAATAATATTTAACACAATAATTAAACACTATATCAAAAAAATAATTTTTAAAAATACATATGATTTTACAAAAGCTTAATTTTAAAAAAAAATTATTATTCAAGTAAAAAAAACCAACCTAAAATTATTAAAAAATGTAATTATTACATAATAACATAAAAAAACATAATAATACAAAATAACACAAAATAATGCAAAATAATATAAAATAATTCAGGATAATATAAGATAATACACAATAATATAAAATAATACAAAATAACTAATAATAACATAAAATAACAAGTTATAACATAAAAAAATAAAACAATAGCTAAAATAGCAAGCAATAATTAATAATAATAATTAAAAACAATTTTATAAAACTAAAAATATATATAAAAGCAAATAATTTTAACAAATAAAAAAATGTAAGATTAAACAAAAATTACTTTTTTTTTAAATATCTTTTTTGTAATTTAATAATTTTTTATTTTATTGTTATATATTTTGTATTAATCAAAAAAAATATTATTATTTAATTCAAATATACATAATATTAATATTTTGATTGTTAGAATCTAATTGTTGGTTTTTTATCTTAGTTTTAAACCAAATACTATAGCATAAATGCTTATAAAACTTTAATAACTAAATTAATTATTTTTGATTATGATAATTAATAAAATACTAATTTTTTTTTATTTTTTTATTTATTTTTCTTTTATTTTTATTTTTTTTATTTTATTTTTATTTTTTATGAAATGATAACATTGAAAATTAATTGTTTGAGAATAGACTTTGTAATAGTTTGGTAAAAAAAAAAAGTTTTCTTTAGATTTAAATATTAATTTTATTTTATTAACTTACTAAAAAAATAAAAAAAACAATATTAAATCTTAATAATTGTATTTACTAGTTTAGAAAAAAACATAACAATAGCCATGTAATTAAAGAAACAATATTATTATGTTTTGTAACAAAAAAACCCATTAAATAAAACTTTAAACAAAAAAAATCTTTAGAAACTAATAATTTACAACATGATTAAAGCCAATTTATTCAATTTTTATATTGTTTTTATTATTAAATTATGAACACTAAATATTATAACTATATTTTACCAAATTAATTTATAATAATAGATAAAACTTTAAACAGAAAAATTTTTAAAGACTAATAACTTATTTTACTATCAAACTCAATTTATTTAAAAGATTATTTTATTTCTGGTAATAAATCATAAATATTAAACATTATGATTATATTTTATCAAGTTTATTTATAATAGTATATATTTTTTTAAATATAACTTTATCTATATATTTGTTATTATTAGAGTTATTAGAATTAATAAAGCTGGTTTTTTTTATTATTGGGTTTTTTAATTTTTTAATATTAGATATATTATTAATATTATTATTTTTATTTTTAACTTTATTGTTCTAAAAATAATATTTAATCATATTATTATTTTTTAATACTTTTATAGCCAAAAATTCTGCTAACAAATTCATAATTCTAAATCTAATAGTAAGTTTTTTAGACTAATTGTTAAAATTTTTTAATATATAAACATATATGTTATAATTTTTTTTATTAAAATAGATTTTTACTCTATTTTTGTTAATATTTATAGTTTTAGCCAAATTAACAATTAGTTTTATAATAATATATAGATTTATATTAAAAAAAATAGTTAAGTATATAAACAAATAAAAAAAAATATAATTTTTTTTAATCTTAATAGTCTTATTGTAAATAAGAAATTAATAAAACAAAGAATGTTTTTTATATATAAATATTTTAATAAAATTATAAAAGATATAAAACTTTAAAAAATATAACTTTAAAGATACAAATAAAACTTTAAATATTATATAATTAAATATTTAAAAAAATTTAATTATTATTAAAAAAACCAAAATTTTCATATAAAAATTTGGTTTTTTAAATTTATATTTTTTATTAAGATTATATATATTAATTATTTAATATTATATAATTAATTTATTTATTTATTTTTAAATAGAGTTATTAATTTAATTAATAATTTAATTATTAGTATATAAATAATAAATTTTCTAACTATAAAAAATTAATTAAAACAAAATTAAACTAATAAAAAAATAATTATTTATTAGATTTTATTGTTTATTTTTTTATTTTTATTTTTATATATATTTATTTTTTTTATTTTTTTAATTTATATTATTAAAATTAGTTTAAAAAACTATTTGTTTTTATAATTTATTAAATAAAAAAAATAATTAAAAAATAAAATAATATTTGTTATTAATTTTAAGAATTATTAAAATAAACATAAAATAATAGCAATAATATTATCTTATTAACAATTATAAACTAGTCTTTTAACTTTAAAATTTTCAAAAAAGAATTTTTATTAATTGAATTTTTTTTGATTGTTTTTATTATCTTTTAATAGCTTTTTCTCTTGTTATTTATTAGTTTGTTACTTAAATTCTTAACAATAGTTAATTACACTTAGTTAACACAAATAAATTAAGCAAATAATTTTTAAATAAGACCAAACAATTAATTAAAAAATAAATACCCAAAAAAAAATGTTTCAAATTTCAATGTAAACAAAGTAATTAAAACTCATTATTAAAAAAACAATAGAAAAAACAATTTAATGACATTACAAAAAATACATTTAATAGGATTAAAGAAATGCAAAATACTTTCAATAAACATTGAAAAAAGTATCAAAACCTTTAAACATAAGAATAATCTTTCTTGAATCTAAAAAACATTGCTAAGCAACTGATTAATATTTTCATCAGTAGCCGACGAATCTTTAACCAATTACGATTTATTTTTCGAACTCTTTGGTTGTTATTTTCTATCCAAGTGCCTTGATAAACTCAAATTATTGCGATTCAATAATAGGCTTGTTCAAGGATATCAATTAATTCAATAACTCTTAGTATGAACTACCGAAGGTCCTTTTTCGTTATAATCAACTTTGCTGATGTAACTCTTGCTATTCGTTTCTCCAAAGACAAGCTGAGGAAATGAAACAATCATTAGCAATTAGTCAGGGTAATTTAGGGAAGTTTAGTCATGAGGCTAATTACTAAATAGGGGTTGATCCAGTTTTCCAAATTGTCAACAAACCTTAGCAACAATTGAAGCACCAAGAAATGGGGCCAAATCTGGCCGATCTTTAAAATTCGTAAAATAGTCAGGTATTTTGAGGAACCTCGGTTCCTTTACTGTTTGATGGTCTCCTGCGTTGTCGGAGAGATTTAAATAAACTTCTAACTCTTTTTGAAGACGTTCCTTGAACCCTATTATTCATAATTTCAAAGAATTTAGTTCTTATTTTTAGACTTACATACATTTGCCATGATAAACATCAAACCTTTTAATAACGAAGAACCACCAGTAAAAACTATGTTTTCCCATAAAATACCCCTTTTATCTATTTCGCAACTAGATATGGCAAAATAAATAGCATCAGGAAGAGTTGCAAGCCCCCCTTTTCCAACAAGACAAGGAGCAAAAAAAGGTTCAGCGGCTTGAAATCTTTCAGACCCAATTGTAAACTGAAATTAAAATAAATAATCTTTTCAATGGACATTAAAGTGAATATAAAGAATCAAAAAAATAAGCATTTATGATTTTACTTGTGTTCCCATATATTCTACTTCCTTTCTTTCTTCACCCGTTTCTTCACCGTCAAAGCTCATAAAACCACAAACAGTTTCCTTCATAGCTCTAGCAAAATCAAGGTTGATGGAGTTGCCATATTCTTGCAAGAGCTTAATATCTGATTGTAGCAGGCTGAGCAAATATTTATCAATGTCTTGTCCTCCTATTGGCAATGTTTGAATTGCATGGTATTGAACGCTTGTATCTAATATAGGGGTAATATCTATAAAAATGAATGTGATTATTATTGGGAAGACTTTTTTGTAATTTGAAAGAATATATATAGCATACTGTTTTGGGTTAAGTTACCTGTTGTTCCATAACCAACATCTACTACTATTCCGTTGACGCTCCCGCAACCAAACAACGCCATCAATGCTTGATCTGCGATATAAAGTGCGGGGGTATTAAAGTGTTCAAAAAAGATTTGAGCAATCCGTTCATACTCCGTCTTTGTCCATCGATTTGGTGTTGTGAGAAGAACCGGACATTCGTTACGAGATCGCTTAATATTGAATTCCTTTAAAAGAATATTTCTCCTTTTTTTTATTGAATTTATCATAAATAGTATCAAAAGAGAGTGAAATATGGTTGAGTGACTGTTAGTGAGCATAATAATTACCAAATCCCTTCCAAGTCAGCCCATCTTTTAATTTCACCACGCTCAATCGGAATTAAAGATAAACTCCCCTTAGTGGGAGGAATGGTTTCTTTATAATATTTTGAGTTTTCAGTGCTATTTAAACCACCGGGAGAAATATCTAGTGCATTTGAGGTTTCTTTTTCCGTTCCAAGACCATATTTATGTTCAACTTCAGTTGTAAGGAACTATAAAATCAGTCGGCCAAATATAAAAGTAAGAGGGACCACTTATATCTCTTTTAAGAGGTTTTGTCTGGGTTGATAGAATTGTTTTTATTGCTTGTTGGGAATCATTACTCAATCGTTTAAGAAATGTTTAAGAACTAAATACTTCGACTCACCAAGGAAGGAACATCAAATATTTCTTTAGGAACCCCTTTGCGCGCTTTAATACGCCAAGAACCATTATCAATGACGACAAAATTTTCTTCTTTAAAAGAAAGCATTTGCGCAAAAATTAGTAATATTTAACAGGTGAAAGTTGTATAATTTTTTTGAAGGTGGCTTGGCTGTCAGTATTTTTTGATCTATCAGCTATATCAACTTCCAACGTCTTAAGTTATCAATTATATCTCATGGTAGGAAACAGCATTAATAAAACGAACATATCGTAAAGAAAGAGCTGACTTAATTTACTCCCTTCTTGCGGGTGTTACTCCTCAAAAATTGCCGTCATCCGCCATCGTGCGGAGGTTTGCCCTTCTGGGTTTGCCAAAAATGGTTTTCATTAACGGAGTTAAATATGCTTGGTACGAGCTCTCCTTATATAGAATTGTGTCCATAGAGATTCTTTTTTGCGGTTTGCTGGATTCACTTTAGCCTTGACAGTTGGAAGCAATTACCTTAGAATTCCTTCACCCTATTTCATTTTGCGAGACGGCTAATTTCCGAAGCAAAAAAATCATATTTTTACTGTAACAGTGCAACGTGTATTAAAGGGCATCGTTCGACTGCCTGCCATCACTCCGAGAGACCTTTGTTTGTCATTAAACGAAAAGGTCGCCCAATCACTCAATGTGCACACTGTCGTGAACTTCGCAAAACACAAAAAGTTCATGTCAAATGCACTTGCAACGAGAAGAAAAAAGATGGAGGTATTCCCATAAGATCCGAATGAAATTTAACTTTTTATTGATCGCACATTGAACATTATATATAACTAAGACACATCTTATTTGCTGTCAGATTTTCATTTAACAATGAACTTACCAACTCGTGGAATAATTTCACCAAATTGCACATCAAATGGAGGTCTTGATCCACAATTTAAAATGGAGGGGAATTTTATGGAGTTGAATCGACAAAATGATCTCGAAGATAAACACTCTGGTGAGAGAAAGATTTAGAATTTCCATAGTTGAGGAATGAATTGCCAGGCAGAATTCGAAAATAATCATTATTTTCCATATAATAAATTGAGTCGAAGCTCTTCTTAATCCTTGCCAATGCTCGACGGGAGCCAAATGTATTTGCTGTCGGCCAGTCGAACAAAACTCGAATGTTTCAGCTATAGCATCAAATTTTCAGTTTACATCAAATCAATCACAAATTTATGATGATATTAATAGAATGTATGCTGCCACAACAACAATAGCTGGAACAACTGGGCCTAATCCTAACCAAAATAATCTTATATCGCTTTTACGAATTACCTCACCAAATTCTTCATCTTCATCAATATCACCATCCAATACCCCTTTTTCGTCTATTGCGAGTCAAATTTTTGGACAAGTTCCGATGTCTGTCATACCACAAACAACTTTTTCATCGCCTCAAAATTCAATTAATTCTTCTGATTATGATCCCAATAAAATCAATCCTATAAATGTTTCTCAGGGTGCTATTACCGCCTCTGCTTGGAATGGCTATTCAAGTGATGACGGAATATCGACATCTTTACCTGGATCAACAAATACTTATCATGAAATTCGTCAACCACGTACTAATACGAATGGCCATAGAAGAATCGCATCTTATCCGAGCATTCTTTATCCATCGCCAAAATTAGAATCCCCGAGTTCTTTTCAATTACAAAGTTATACATCGTATCAGGAAGAAGACGAAAAATCTATGACTGATGAAAACTCTGTTCTAGGGGAACAATTATGTCACACCAGTGCTGACGATTTGGTGAATATTATATATAGCTCTTTTCAAAATTGTCCCCCCTCAA
Source organism: Geosiphon pyriformis (assembly GCA_016748015.1). Lineage (NCBI taxonomy): Eukaryota > Fungi > Glomeromycota > Glomeromycetes > Archaeosporales > Geosiphonaceae > Geosiphon > Geosiphon pyriformis. Next base: position 1,531,382 of record JAAOMT010000664.1, read on the forward strand.
TGCCCAGTGAAAGTTGTTGTGCTCCTGCCAATTCAACTTCCGTATCTACATGTCATTGTGGTATTGGCTGCGGATGTCAGGGTTGTAATACTCATGAGCAGAGAGTTAGCGGTGCTCGTGGATACGAATCTGTTAATCCTTATCAAATTCAAACAGATTTACGAAATGCTAATATATTAAATAGAAGAGAAAACTGTTGCTCCAGTTCACAAGCTATTGTTCAACAAGAACATAGTATAATTATTGATGAGGATGGGGTTATGGTCTGTGGCTGTGGTTGTCGAAAACCGAATACTGAGTGTTCGGATTGTATCAAGAATTTATGCGAGGGTGTGTATTTCAGTTTCCATTAAAATACCATTTATTTGATTTTTATTAATTTCACAATTTCCCAATTTTGCTCACAGAATACTTGTTGAAGCAACCGCCAATATGAAACTTAATATTTCGAAACTTTGCTTCTCGACCGTTGGACTCCCCTGATATAACCATCAAGATATCCCTATCATTACACCGCATTCTTTCTATAGAATATACAAAATTATAAATCTGTCCCACATTAATTATCGTGGAACGCAAGTATATATATGTATATATTATTCAAAGAAATATTTTGCTTGTATAAAGTTAATCTGAAGAAATTTCCGCGAGTGATTCTTATCAAGTGAAGATAATAACTTCATTACATCATTTTAGAATTATTAAACACAAGGAATATTTTATCTCGCATTTTCATATTATCGAATTTTGTAAATCAATCGTCTTCCCTCACGATTAAATCAAACGCATAGAAGCTTAACGAGAAATAAACATTGAACCATTGCCAAATATCATTGCTACCTGTTAGGTATCCATAATGACAAAGGAGTATATGAGTATAAACTGCTATTACAAGTGGCGGGAATAGTGACGTAATTATGGCGAGATATCTTTGGGGCTACAGAATTAAATTAGGGTTAAAAAAATTCTCTAAATTGTTTTGTCTAGAAATTTCAAACCTTTTCCTTTTCCCTCGACCTCACATGACTAGAGTATCCCTTTTCTCGAAGTCGTATCACAAGATCGGTAGCTAAGGAAATGATAATCAGGCGATATGTGAACGATATGAACACTTCAAGTGAAAGAGCTCTTTTTATGGCTGCTATAAATCCAAAAGAATGGAAAATCTTTTGAATGTATTCGATGATCACCCCAGGAGAGATACTGTTTGATTTTTCCGGAGTAGAGGAGTGAGATTACAAAATTCGACGTACAGATCATTAATCAATTATGAGCTCCGACAGTTTGGAAATCCCAAAAACATGTAATACGACGAAAATTTTACTTTAAAGACAATAGTAATGGGAGAGGATAATTCTGAGCGAATAGTTTTTCCTTGGAATAATCGGGAGATGTTGGCTGATCGCCCCATTCAGATGATATTAGGTGGACACAATAGACCACATAGGCAAACTAGAAAAAGGAAAATATTAAATAGGCTGAATAGGAAAACGACTCAAGAATTGAAATTAAGAATATTTTACCATGGCTACTGCTTCAGTGATTAGCCCTTTTCCGGTTGAAAATTGAATCACCTGGAGGAAAATGGCCAATGTGATTGATGATCCAATGAGTGTTGCCGAAAATTTATCTATTCCAGGCCTATTGTAAACTTGAACAAGAAAATAGCTTGCGCAAAGCAAGCCAAGTATCGACACAATCAAAAAATAAATCTGTGCTTAAAAATAGTAGATCAACGAAAAATAGTTAGAAATACCCTCCTATAAGAAATTGATCAAACATGCGTCTACATTAAACGCGCCTGCAAGTTGCTTTTGGCTTGTATAATTTTTCGAGTTCCTGAGATGAAAAGTACAGTAGCAAATCCTTCTGCTAGAATGAATAGGGGAGCGCACCAGCCTAAGAATGTTTGATATGCATTTAAGAAAGCGGGTAATTTCTCGAGATTTTCAGGAGATTGTTGGTTGTTGAAGACATTGTAGGTTAAAGACAAGGAATGATAGACAAAGAAGGGAATAAGAAAAGTTTGAGATAATGTAAGAAGTTGGGGCTTAGATTATAAGATTAATAAGAATAAAGAAAATCGTAAGGAGACAAACAGAACTTGAACTTACTATAATCCAACCGATACCTTCTTCCTCCCTCCACCAAATAGCTTTAGTGGCGCCTAAGATGCTAAAGTAAACCATTAAGGCAAATGAGAGAGCTAAGCCCGCAGGTCTTCCACCTAAGTCGAAGGCCAAAGGGAGCAATATTAAAAGAAAAATAATTCGAATACTACTCAAGGTGGTCATAAATGTCAGCATGTTTTATCCTCAAAATTAAACTCAAATTTCTTGAATTCAAACTTATAAAAATTTGATAGTGATCCTCATTACACATAATTTCATTGGGAATTTCCTAATCTACATTTCTTTTTTGGTCGTCGTGGAATGCGAATATTCCTTCCTATGAAAAGGGCCGTTTGGCCCTCATCCCCAAAATCTGCCTCTACAGTTCAAACTTTCATAAATGGGGAGCAATCTGAAAAGCTGCTAAACCTATTTGAAGGCAGGGTTCTAGTAGTGACTGGTGCAGGTGCGCTTTGGGTAGATAAAACTATGTAATGTCTCAGAAAGCTTTCGATCAGGATAAAAAATATTATAAATACCTAAAAAATAAAGGCGTGAGTACCGACTCTGGGATACCCGATTATCGAGGACCAAACGTGAGTATTTACTTGACTTATCCACCAATTAAGAGCATATCATTATTCATTTCTAGAATTAATCAATTATAATGAAATCTAGGGGACTTACATTATTAATAAAACTTACAAGCCAATATTCTACCATGAGGTATATTATCTGATCTGATATCTTAGAATTAAATATGAAATACTTACTTGATTAATTTGATCGAAGAAAAGTTTGCAGCTCACCATCGTTTTCGACAGAGATATTGGGCTCGTTCATACATTGGCTGGCCGCAGATTCAAAAAGCACGCCCGAATATTACTCATTATGCTTTGGCACAACTCCAATCTAAAGGCTATATTGATGAGATTATCACACAGAACGTTGATTCCTTGCATCAGGAAGCTCAATCACAGAATATCTTAGAGTTGCATGGGACTCTCAATAAAGTTCATTGTTTACAATGTGGTAATTTAGAATCCAGGACCAAGTATCAACAGATGCTAAGCGATCTGAACCCGATTTGGGCAGAGTTCTCGCGACATATTGAAGCATCAGATATTCAACAGAGAATGAATCCAGATGGTGATGCTGATTTACCTTCGACTTCCTATGAAACCTTCAAGTACCCCTCCTGCGTAAAATGTCGAGACGGAGTTTATAAGCCATCAGTAGTTTTTTTCGGCGAGAACATTATTCAAAACGTTAAGCAACGGGCTGCCGAAATTGTCCAACAAAGTGATTCAATGTTAATTATCGGTTCTTCTTTGACAACATATTCCGCTTATAGACTGGTAAAATTGGGCCATGATTTGGGTAAAAAGATTGGAATTATAAACCTTGGCCCCACAAGAGGGGACCATCTTGCGATAGTGAAGGTTGAAGAAGCTTGTGGTACTGTACTTCCCTCTATAGTGAATGCATTTTCCAAGAATGAAGAAAGAGTAAAAAATTGATGTAAATTTCTACAGAAAAGGGTTAAATAGGCGATTTCTATTTATTTTTCCTATGTTTATACAAAACCTCAAAAATGCAATCGAGGAAGTATTGAATAAATATTTCTAAAACAATGAATTTTTTCGTTTTAAACTTTTTACTTGATCGATCAAGAAAGTATATAATTAAAATGACTTCAAAACTTTGAAATATCCCTTCCGAAAATGGCACACTATAAAAGAAAAATGTCAAACTAATTACATATTTCGTGAAATTATCAGTTATGTTAAATAAACCTACCTTTGTCCAATCCAATGCTAGCAAAGACCGATTACGAAAAGAAACTTGCTCACTAAAATAAACACTTCTCCATAAATAAACCGCAGACCAGCCTCCCATCCAGGTCCAACCCATACCAAAATCCGCAACAGCTGCGTTGCCAATGTAAGCCATAGACCCCAGATGAGCATAATTGAAAGGATACAACTGGTCGTCGAGATCAGGGGTGGGCTTTTCAGTCTCCAAATCAAATTTCTTTGATGGAACTATTTTAGTTTTCTCTCCCAGAGCAAGTGTGTTGAGTTTCTTCCCGAGGTACTTACCTTAAAAGGGTTTAAATTGAACATGATTATGTTATTGAGAAAACAACGCAAATATTTAGTAGCCCACCTTGTTGATGTGCCACTTGAGCGGTCTTTCGAAAAAATGAATCAGGTTAATTTTGAATATTTGATTATATCAGAACATTTTATACTTACTGCCGGCAATGAAGTCAATTTTTTGTCAATGTCACGAAACATTACTCTCAACTCTTCCAATTCAAGAGTGTCTAATAGTAAGTAAAAAAGTCAGCCACTTCTCATATTAATAGACTTGATTCAATTTCTCTGTACCGCTTTTATCTTTGTCGTAATCCTTAAAAAGGGAACTAGCTTTCTTTAAATGACTTGCTGTTATTGGGTAGTGTTCGGAAATCTTTTTAGCCAGTGCGGTAAACTCTTGATGATCCAAGTACCCGCTTTTGTCTTTGTCAGCGTCAACAAAAAACTGCACCAATCGTTCCACTAATTGTGGATTTTCAATAGTGGCACAATCTCCAAGAGCATAGACTGTTGAATCCGGAGCCCCTTTCAGGCGAAGTCGGTTATCAACGATAAGAGCACGTTTGTTTTTCTGTGCCTCCAGTTTTTCCGATATCGTTTTGGTCAGTGGATTCATGTCTGTATTAAAATCTCAATTAAAAAATCTTGATGCGTTTTAAAAATATCAACTTTTGAAAGATGGTCGAACCTATTCCCGTTGACCATAGAACTAACCCATATGGGAGTTCTTTTTCCTCTCCGCTTTTTTTGTCTTTGTATACAATATTTTCTTTACCAATTTTCTGAACCCGAGCACCGGTTATGAGATTTATGTTGTCGCGCTGAAACTTTTTCTGTATCGGGAATAAGTAAACTTCAAAAAACTGTAGTATAATAAGCAAAATTATTCACAAAATCTTGCAACATTACCTCAGCAAACGTACTTATCTTGGCATCATATGTGTTTAGTATATGATCTTGGCTCTGAATTATTGAGACTTGAACTTCTTTCCTAAGAACTTTTGGGAACTGCTATAAAGTCAATATTTCGTTGCGATAAAATGAGTGAAACTTCAGACGTAAATTAAACTCACATATTTCACCAAATCCTCAGTCAAAAAGTCATACAATTCGGCGGCAAATTCAACACCTATAAGTGAATGCGTCAAAAAATATTTCCAAAAAGGAAATGGAAAAGAAAAGTATAATTAATCAGACCAGTAGGACCTTGTTAAAAAATAAGTAAAGATTATTGAGTCAGTGGTCATTTAGCAAAAATCGGAAAGAAGACTTCACAGATTAAATATACCTCCACCACAAACGACAAAGCTTAAGAGCCTTTTGCGATCATTAGGTGGAACGTTGGGCAGAGAAGCTTTTTCAAAGTTATCCAATATATTCTTTCGAAGTTTACGGGCATCATTGATGGTTTTCAAGAAATGGCAGTGTTCTACTCCCTCGATACCATGAGTTATTGGTCGTGAACCAACGGCAATAACAAGCTATAATTAACGCAGTATTGAATTACAATTTAATAAATGAGTAGAAACGTAATATAATGGTAATAAAAGTTATTTTAAAAATAGTCATCCAAACCTTATCATATGGAACATAAAAAGAATTATTTGGATCACCAACGGGATTAACCAAAACAAGTTTCTCTTCAAAATCTACATCAGAGGCATTAGCCTCCAAGTAATGCCCTTTAATTCGTTTTAATATACTCCGAATAGGTTCCAGTAAAGACCTTTTTGGGCCAAAATGCGAGGAATATGATATCAAAGAAACACTTATAACTGCAAAATGAAATCAAAGAATTTTCTTTGTCGATTTGTTATGTCTCTCTTTGCGCATAAGGCAATGTTTCCCGATGGCTATATATTGACCTGTGGTTGTAATCAGTCGTTATCCAAAAACTTTTTTAATCGTTTACCTAGACTCGAGAGTTCCTACGCAAGATGACGGTAAGAGAGGGGTAAACCTAAAAAGGAAAATCACAGGTGTTTTAATATTGTGACATTTAAACATGCGTTAGATCAATTACGACGTAATTTAGCATATACCAATAACGCAAAAGGATAGAGAACGAATTTGAATTGAAACTTACAAGAAATAATTCCTACATTATTTACAAGACATTAAGTTATGAGTACAATAAAAAGAATTATTTTGATAATTCTTGGCTCACTTACTGTGGAGATATCACAGTTACTTGATATTGATCTTTGTCTAGCTCTTTCAATATTGATACCGCCTCAATGGTGAGAAAGCATTTATATCATAAATTATGTTTAAGAATTCATTAAATTAGGTCTTGTAAGAAATATTAAATCACTTACCCCCCAACCTGACCCCAAGATTACTAGTCTTGGTTTATTAATTTCGTCATCCTTTTCGTCTGTTAAGTGGAAGGCAATTGGTAGATTCTTGGGGCCACCTATTGGGCCACAAGTAATTATTTCCTTTGGCTCATGTTCTTGTGATTCTTCTTCGGTACGCTTAGAGTCCATGATTAAAAGCCCAATACCCCCGACCACAGTAACTACCATTATCGTTAGAATTACCTGCCATCGTTGGCGAATTTTGACACTTGAATTGCTAACATTGGTAGCTTCTTTTAAGCTTGAGTTGCTCGCAACATCACTTGAAACATTTCTCCTCGGGCTAATTTGCCCAAGAGTAAAACAACGAATAGGAGGGAATTTGTGGGTCCGCAAAGGAAATTGCCCGTTTTGAGCGTAAAGAGTGTTTGTTGAGTTCTTTAAATATAAACTGTTTCGCTTAATAAATGAAGTAACATCACTCTTGCTCTTGAAATACTGGCGCTTGAAGATGGGAAATCTTAACATGTCCAACTGGTGGTGGGAACGATAAATCAGTGATAAATTGATTAAATTTTCACACTTATAAAATTGAGTCACTGAGAAAATAAGATTTCGAGTTTTTTAGCTTAAAATGGATTAAGTACTTTAAAATCAAAGGTTTGTATTAAGTGTAAAAACTTTTAATTTTTTAATTTATATAAAAATATTTTAAGCTGGTTTATGTGCTTTTTACATATAACTAGTCATTCGAACCAATTAAAACTATATTACACTAAATCAAAAACTGAATTTACAAACAAATTATTTGCATCTATTTTATAAATCTCAAAATTCACATTTTTATTATTATACACAAAATTGCTTAATTAACTATATAAATCTTAAAAAATTAATAATCTATTGTGTTATTACCTAAAAAAGAAGGTTTATTTTTATTTATTTTATTATTATTAAAAAACATGTATTATATTTTTTTAACTTTGGTAAAATCTTTTTTTAAGCCAAAAATTAAATTATTTAATTTATTAATCATTTTTAATATTTTAAAAAACTTTGTATTAATAATTACATTAGAAATATTTTAATATTTAATAAAAAACAATAATAACTACTATAAAATTAATATATTTAATAAAAATTAACAAAAAATATCTTTTTTTTATTAATTTTTTGATTACAAAGAAAGCTAAAAAAAAATCAAAAAATATTTTATCATCTTTTTTTTATATTCAGTTTTTTTCTAAGTTATTTTTCAACATATTTTTGTTTTTAATATTAAACATAATAAGCATTCTTATTGTTGGTTTAATAAAGATAGAAACAGAATAAAAACTTGTTTAAATATTTAAAAAAATACTTTTGTATATATATTAAATAAATTAAATTAAAACTAAAAAACTTGTTATTAAAATATTATCAATGAATTTTTCTGCTAGTTTTTTAAACATAAAAATAGATAAATTTGATAAAAGTTTTAAATTTATGTTTTAAAAAAGTAAATTAAATAGTTATTATAATAATATTAGTAAAAAATCAATTATTAAAACCATAAAAAAAGTTTATATAAAAAAAGAGTTTTATTAATAACAAAAAAAATTTTTTGAGAAAATAAATAAATTTATTAAACAATTTAATTTTAATATTTTAAACAATAATAAAATTTTTAATTTTTTTTGTGTTTAAAAATTAAAGTTTTTTGTTTTAATTTATATTAAAAAAAGTGTTTAATTCTATTAAATTTTAATTAATCTTTTTAAGTTAACTATAAAATTAGTTTTTATTAAGTTTAATAAGATAATATTAATTAAAATATAATTTATTAATTATAATAAAAAGCTATAATAAAATTTATTAATAACAAAATTATTAAGTTAATAACTTTTAATTAATTAGTTATAATTAATAAAAATTTAATATATATAATTAAAACTAATATTAATAAACATTTATGAATTTCTAAAAATTATTATTAAGTGTTTTTTATATATTATTAATAAATATAATAGTTTATTTGTTTAATTTTTAATATTTTATAATAAAAAATTTTGTATAATAAATAAAAACTTGGTTTTTTATATTTATATTAAATATATAATAATTTAGTTTAAAATTAAAAAAATTAAAAAAACTGTTTTATATATAGTTTTTTTTTTCTATATTCTAAATTCTCCAAAGAGCATAATTTCAATAAAAAAGTTTTTTTATTTTTTTTGTTATTTATTGTCAATATTTTTCAATCCAATAACTTTTTTATTGTAAACTTGAAAGCTGCTTTAAACAATAATATGTCTAAAAAAAATGTTTAAAAAAACTTTTTATAATCCAGCTAATAGCTTTTTTTTCAAAAAAAAAAATTGTTCTTGGTAATATTAAACATATTATTGGTCAAGTTAAATTCTAATAATATGTATTTAGATTTAAACAATATATTTAATAGTGATAAAAATAATTTTATTATAGAAGATATTGATAATAAGTTTCTTTTAAGCTTAACAGCAACTACTTCCAAAACTAATAAAATTAGTACTGACATAATTTATAGTGTCTTTCTTGGTTTTTTCAATTTTAACATAGAAAAAAAAGTAGAACTCCTTCTATTTTTCCTTAATATATTTCTAAACAAAAAATAAATTGATTCTAAAATTGTTAAAACTCAGATAAAAATAATCATTAAAAAAATTTTTGTCTTAAATATTAATTTATTAGCAATAAAAAACAAATTAACAATAACCAAAACTCAAATAATTAGAATTTTTTTTTCAATAATCAATGATTTTAAAAGGATTATTACTTTTTCAAAATTTAAAAAAATAATCAAATCTATGTTCATATTAAAGAAAAACATGAATAAAACTATATTATTGGTTTAAAAAAAAGGGATTATTATAAACAATAATATCAAGAAACAAAAAATCAAATTAGATTAGACTGTAGTCATTAAAAAAATTCTTATAGATATGCTAAAAAAAATAATTATTGTCATAGTATCTAAGTATAATCAAATTGTGTTTATTAAATTACAACTGATTAGACTATAACAAAAAACTATAGTAGAATTTGCCAAATTAAATCAAACTGATCAATTGGCATTTAAGTAGTTATTTCTAATTAATATAAATTTAGTATATATAATAAAAGCTATAAAAGATTGAGATGTTTAAATGTTTAAAAATTATTTTAGGACATTCTTGTTTACTTTGTCTGTAAGTACAATTGTGTATAATTTTGGCATTCTTTTGGCATTTTTTTGGAAAAAGCTGGTGAAAAAATTTGTATTATTAATTAGTTATTTAAAACTGACAATAGGGTTTGCTGTATTGTGGTTAACTTTAAGTCAAAAAAAAATTGGAATTAGTTTTTTGTATAAAACTTATTTTTGGTAATATAAAACTTTTTTAAACAAGAATGAGTTTAGTTTATTGTAAAAAATATAAGCATTTTGGATATTTTGTTTTGGAATATAATACACCAAATGCTTTTATCTCTTAGTTTTTAAGAGTTTATAAATAGTCTGTTTTGAATAATGTTTGCTTACAGTTGGCAAGATTATATGCTAAAAAAAGTGTTTTTATATTCTGTTTTACTGTTTTTGGTAACAAAACATAAGCTCAAATAATTTTGTTTATTGTATTTTCTAATAATACTTATCTTAATTCTGTTTCTGTTTTATCTTTTTTTGGTGTTTTATATATTAATAAAGCTTTTTTTGTTGTTCTAAATAATTTGTTTATTAATGCTTACCTGGTCTTTTTAAAACATTCTTTGAAATTTTTGGTCAATTAAATATCTAGTATTATGTAAAAATTAAACAATATAAATTTGGTGCTTTTGATATCTATTTCTTAATTTTTTTCCTTAGCTGTTCTAATGTTTTTAAACTTAAGATTAAATTTGAATATAGTTTTAAATAAATCTTTAATATCATTTCTTTCCTTATTTTTAGTTGTAAAAAACAAATTTTCAGATTTATGTTTAAGTAATTCAAAGATTCTAATTATTAAAATTGGTGGCTTGGAATTAAAAATAATTGCTCTTAAAATTTCTATTAGTTTGGTTTTAAAGAAGTTAGATTAATTGTGTGCTGGCTCAAGTTTTTTAATATATTTTTAATTTTAATAAGTAAATTTATTTGGAAAATAGCTATATATAATATTACAGATATGAACAATTTGGCCAAGCAAAAAAACATTTTTTAATAATATGTAAATTCTGAAAACATAATATCTATTATAACAGAAACAAAACTTAAGTTTAACATTAAATTATAGATAATAAGCAGATTTAATAAGGTCTGAATGTTTATATCTGATTTGGAAAATGGCTTTCTTAGTGCTAATGTAACCATTATTATAAATAATTTTTTGGTTTATTATGTTATAAAAGTAGAAGAAATTCCTGGTTAAATAATTTTAGTTTGTTTTCTGTTTAAGAGCAAATTGTTAGTTGTGGTTTTGAATTTGTATGCTAAAACATTAATTAAAATTAAATTTATACAAGCTTCTAATGTTAACTTTTTTATTTTTAAGACAACTAATTTTAGTTTATTTATAATCTTAGATGGTAATTTTAATATAAATAATTCCAAAAAGTGTGTAAGTCTTAACAAGTGCTCAAATATGAATTTGATGAATTCTTTTAGTAAATGCTTTTTGGTTAAAAATCTTACTTGGTGCAATTTTAGAGAAGTCAAAAAAGTTATTAATTATATTTTTTTGAGTAAAAATTTTATTATTAACTGTCATAAATTGTAATATTGGTTCTGTTTCTAACTTTTTTAATACTAATTACAAAACAGTATTATAGGAGTGTTTTCTTGGTATATTTTAATTGTTGATTTTCTGTTTTAATTGCAATCAGTCTCTTATGAGTTCCTTTATTTTATGTGTTGGATATTAATGATAATGTACTGAAGATTTTCTCTTGATGTTGTGATATAAGTTTTCTCTTTAATTCTAGTTGTTTTTGTATGTTGTGTACTCCTTTTCAGAGACTAATCTGAAATCTACTCACTGTCTAAGGTCTTCTTTGAGACTATCTTTACAATTGTCTAATATGTTTTTCTAATTTAAAAACATGGAATATTAATGGCTTTTTCGCAATTTTCCTAAGTATATAATAAAGCTTTTTCAATTTAATTAGTAACCACATAAATAATTTTGATCAGGGATTATTCTTCCAAAGGATTCAAAGATGGAATGATAGTTTCATTTGCTAAAAAGAATATGTGAATTCTATTGTTAATCTTGTAATTGTGATATTCATTCAATTTATTATTTTTATTAATTCTTTTTGAATAAGATTTTATTTAGATATTTGTAGCTTCTAGTTAAAGCTGTTTTTCTTCATCATTAAAAACTATTGTATATATATATATAATTATTGTTTTACAAAATAACGTTTTATAATACTCTATTTCCATTATTTCTAAATAGTGCTTGCTGCTATTGTGAAATAGTGCTTGCTGCTTTTGCACAATAGTGCTTGTTGCTATTGTACAATAGTGCTTGCTGCTATTGTAAAATAGTGTTTGCTGTTATTTGTAAATCATTTCTTTTTATAAATTGTTGCTGTGCTATTTCATAATTGGCTAATTTATATTATTTATAATTCCTATTAAATTTTTGAACTGTAACAACAGTTTTAATTTGGATTGGTTTAGAAGATTTATTAAATATCTATTTAAACAATGCTTATAAACAGACTAATAAAGATTGCTAAAAATTCAAAACAAAGAATACAAATAATGCCAAATAGACAAGTTTTAAAAATTGTTTTTTTTTCTAAACTATTAATAATACAGTGTAAGTTTTCAAAAACCAAAGATTTCTAGAATTTGAATATAATATAAGAGGTTTTAAGTAAAGTAATAATAGATACAGCTAATAAAATGTTCTCTAAACATTAATATAGTAAATTTGATTGCTCAAGAAACAAACAGTCTTTAAAATTCCACAAATTAGAATTATCAGTTCTTAAGTTGTTTAAAATACTAAGTTCAAACAATAGACTGAAATTTAATCATTTTATTAAGATATAATTGTTTGTTAATAAAATGAAATTTTTTGAGATTAATAGCTTAATTTGTAATAGTACAAATTCTGTGGACATAATTAGACATTTGTCAATAATTAAAAAAAGTTATTATAAGTTTAAGTACTATAAATCTAAGACAGTCAAAAATGCAATTAAGAAATACATGGAGAATTTCAGTTCTAATAAGAGTAGTATAATTAAGAGTGTCTTAGAACAGCCATTTTGGAAGGTGGTTCTGAATTATTTGATAATTGAAGAAGAGTTAGTTTTAAAGCCAAATAAAATAAAGCTTAAAGTCAATAAGATTATAGAAGATTGGATAAGAAAATATAAGATTTTTTTGGCTTTATTTGATTTATGAACTTGTTAATATGTATTTTTAGCATATATAAGTAAAGATGTTTTTTCTGGTGTAATAAGTGTTATTAACATAAAGAATTTAATTTTGGTAATTAATAGTCTGTCTAATAGTAAAGCTGCTAGTCTATTTAACATAACTAATAACTTTTAAAAACATTATAATAATACAATAATAAAATGTCTCTTGGATATATTAAATACTTGTCTGATTCTTGATAATATTCTAGTTTTCTAAAAAAGAGCATGAGTTTTAATGATTCTTAAGTCATATAATTGGAATAGCATTTTAATAAACATATAATTCATAATATTAATTGAAATAACTAGGAAGATTTTGTTTAAAATTTTGTTGGATTATATCTCATCTGTTTATAACAAGTTCAATGTTTTCTATAATAAAATTTTTTTTGTGTTAAAGAGTATTTTGATTTAATTTTTAGTGTTTGGTATTGGTTTAATCATAAAAAATGCTTTAGAAAAAGACCAAGAACTTTGATTAATTTTACAAAACATGTATAAAGCTTATAATTTAGTTGGTTGGTATTATTTAGAAACTAGTTTAAAGCACATTAAGATATATAACAAATTTATTACTTTTTTTGGTAATATATACAAAAACAGAGTTAATAGAGTAATAACAGATTTTAGTCTTTTAAATAATTACAAAGTGCACAATAAATTGAATTAAGATAAAGTTTTTTTGCTATTTTTTTGGAGAATTTTTTATAATTTCTTATTGTATAAGATTAAAAAACAAAAACACTTATGTGAATACTAGATTAATATTAATTTTGTGATCAAAACAAACAGAATAAAGATTAGTAAAGGAAAGACTTTTTTTTTATAATGAATGCTTTTGTAGATAATACTATTTAGATAAAAAATAGTTAGGTTTTAATACAGTATATTCTGGATTTGGCTGATCAGTTTTTTAAAATTAATGATATTTGTATTAACAATAACAAAATAGTTGTAATTTTCATAAACCAAAGAATTATAGTTGCTTTATTATATATTAATAGCCAACTTATTTCTATTGCCAAACATAAAAAATCTTACAAATATCTAAGAATTTTTTTCTCAACAGAAAATATGTTTAAGCCAAGTTTTATCAAAACTTATTTAAATGTCAAGTTTTTTTCAAACATAGTATTCAGAAAAATATTATTAAATAAACAATTTTCCTACTTAGTTTTAATAGTTTTATAGTCTATAATTAATTATCAGATACAATTCAGTTTTGTGTCTAAAAGTGTGTGTCAAAAGTCAGATGTTATGATTAAAAAAGAGCTTAAATCTAAAACTAATCTGCTAAGAAACTTTCTTAATAAGACTTTATATCATCTATTTTTATATGAGCTAAAATTATTTAAGCAGATACAGATAAAAGACAAGATAACTTTATTGATTTGGTTTTCTAATGTAATAAAAATTTTTGGTTATCTATTTCAGTTAAGGAGATTTTAAATTTTATAGATCAATTCTGGAATAATCTACAAAAAATTCTTGTAATCTAATTGGTGTTCAGTGTTACTGGAGGTTTTTGGTCTTTTTTCTTGAATGTTGTAACTGTCTGTTGGTTGCAAATTCGCATTTTCTAGAAGTAGTTGAACCTCCAATAACTGAATTTATCTTCAAATTATCTCCTATAATTTGAACTGCTGGGCTTATAAGTGGAATGGCCAATTCCGTGCCAGTTGCTTTGTGTAGTTATGTTGTAGTAAACGTCAAATTTTTCCCAGGAATTGCTCATCTGAAAGCTCACTAAAAATGTGTAGTTACTTTGCTGTGAAAGTCAACTTTTCTACAGGAATCTCGTCTGTAGGCTACCTTAATGATTGTAATAAGAAAAGAAAAGAAAATAAAAGAAATGTAAAAGAAATAAAATTCTGTCAAGAGAAACGTTTTCTATCCAGGCCTGGAGTCACTAACAGTTTACTGAAATTGGTAGCTAATCAATTTCGAAATGTTAGTTGAGTTTTGGGAATTTTCCAAGTACAATAATTAAAGAATTTGGTTTTTTGAATTATTTGATATTTATTTCTTTTTGTGTGTATAGGAACGGTTTTAAGAGATAAATCTAAAGTAAGATACATTTTCTTGAAGAGAAAAGCTCTTCTTTTATACAACTTGTTGTAGTAATAGTCTATGAACTTGCACTTTTTTT
>JAAOMT010000664.1:1546477-1638284 GCA_016748015.1 Geosiphon pyriformis
TTCGGCGAATTTCTGTAAATTTCGGCGAATTTTTGAATGTTACAAAGTTTAGGGTATTGTGTAATTTGATCATTCTACTTTCTGTTATACTAATTGGATTATTTAATTGAATCGTGATATGTGATAATTGATTAAATAATAAATGATAATTTGAAATGATATTAATATACTAATTAATTATAGGAATTATAAGGGTAATTTTATGCTAATTAATAGCTAAAATTCTACTGGTAACATAATCTCCTCCTCAAGACTGAGCTCCATTGAAGTCCAAGCACTATCTGTGATATTGAGATAGTGATCCAAAATAATTGAAGTAATCTGGTCTGAAAATTGTTGAAATTTCAGTTCTGTGAGTTTGCCAATGTATTGGACTTTCATTGGTTGCAATATTAAATTTTGTAGAACATTTTCACAAGTATTAAACAAATCATAGAGTCTAAAAGCTGCTCTAAGTTTGTAGCGAGTGTTTGTTGGTCCAGCTGCTGTTTTGAATTCATTATGAATTTGTTTTTGTATAGCTTCAGGAATAAGATTTGTTGTTTCAAGTTCCAGTTTTCGTTCATAAAGTGTCTTTCCAATGTGAAAGTATTTATAGATAGGAGTGTGTTCATTGTTCTGTTCATTGAGAAGTAGTAGAAATTTTTGTTACATTGTAGCATTTGGTGGAATGTCAATAGGGACAATTAAAAGATTTTTTTCCAGTGCTTGTTTCAAAAGTCTTGGTAATCTATTTTCAGAGTGACTTCTTGTTTTTCTTCTATAGGAGTAATAGTTTTGTGGATGATTTACTACTGGGGCTGTGGTTTTTTTCTGAATGTAATTAATTTGACTTCCATTAATTGTTATGGATAAGTCAGGAAGTGTTTTCAAGGCTAACATTAACTTTTAAGATATTTATTGAATATTTCGGGAAATAATCATGATAAAATTGACTAATTATAAAAAAGAAGAATAAAAAAAATTATTTTTGGATATAAGGTTTTTATTTGTTTTTGGGTTTGGGTGTTTTTTTGTAATTATTTACTATTTTTTTTTGTCTTTGTGTTTTTATTAAAGAATTATTGTAAAATTTAAGTGTTTAAGTTTGGTTGTTGTTCTATTATAATTATTGGTTCTAAATTTTAGAGAATATCTTCAGGATTAATTAAAGGGGAATGTGTACCAATTTGTAGAATTAGTGTTTCAAGATTGTTTCTGGAATGATAGTGTTTCAATCTGTTTCCATGTGCAACTTTTGCTAGTCTTTTGTCATCAAGTCTTAACTTGTATGATCCATTGCCTAGAATTTCGTGAATATAAAATAGTCCATCCCATTTGTTTTCAAATTTTCCACTCCATTGTTTTTCAGCCTTAGTTCTGTGTAAAAAAATTTTATTTCCAACTTTAAATTCATTAGTAATAGGTGGTAATTTATTGTCATGTCTTTCTTTTTGTTGAGCTTGGGAATGTTCAATATAAGTTGCTGCTATTCTTTTTTTTTCTTCCAGTGTATTAAAAAGAGTGTAGACCCTTCTTTGGAGTGTTTCTTGAAAGTTTTTTTCATTGATTGGTTGTACTGAGTATGTTTTCACTGTGAAATTAATTGGTAATGTTGCTGTCTTTCCATAAGTAAAATCAAATGGTGTGTGTTTTGTAGTATCTTGTTTTAGCATTCTGTATGCTAATAACACTGATGGAATAAAGATATCCTATTCCTGCTCAAAATCTGTTGAGATTTTGGCCAACAATTCACACAATGTTCTGTTGAAACGTTCTATAAGTCCATTTGTTTAAAGGTGATAAGGCAATGATAGAGGTCTTTTGACATTGAATTATTCACAAATTTCTTGTATCAAGTTGTTCACAAAATGTGTTCTTTGATCAGATAAAAGTTCAATTGGACATCCATGTCTACAAATAATGTCTTTATAGATGAAATTTGCTACTGATTTTGCATCTGCTTTTTGGATGGCTCTAGCTTCAGGCCATTTGGTGAGATAATCTACTGCAACTGCAATATAACAATTTCTTTGAGTTGTAATAGGTAATGATCTGACTAAATCAATTCCAACTCTGTCAAAAAGTTGTCCAACTTTGATTGGATTTAGAGGTTTTGTGGAGCGAGTTCCTCCTCTTTTTTGACAACTATTACAAGATTCTACATATTGTCAAATGTTTTTTTGCATTTGAGACCAAAAGTAATGTTCAAGAGTTCTTTGAATTGTTCTATCTCTTCCCAAGTGTGCTGAAGACAAATCTGTGTGCATATTATATAAAATTGTTTCTTTTTTATTCTCTTATACTAATCTGAGTGGTTGGTTTAGGTTTCTGTAATTTTTATAATAGATTTTGTTCTGGTGTATAAAATATTGTTTTGATTGGTGTTGTAAACAATGTTTTTCATTTGGAGACCAGTTTTCTAGTATGGTAAGGGTCTCCAAATAATTTTTAAGATTGCTGTAATTTCTGAGATCTATTCTTGTTTGGGTTATTTTGTTGGTAGGTTGGTAAGTTATGGTGGAATTGTTATTGGTATTAATCTTGTCTCATTCTTGAGAGGCTGTCAACATTGGTATGTAGTTTTCCTGGTTTGTGGTGTACAATATATTTGTAGTTTGCTAAGAAGTCATTTCATCAAGACTGTTTGGCACTTTGTTCAGTTTTTTTTTATTGAGCCATTTAAGACCAATGTTGTCCATTATTATGTCAAATTTTTTTTCATTCTTTAGATATTGTTGAAAATGTTTCAAAGCCCAGATGACTGCAGCAGCTTCTAATTTAGTTGATCCGTATTTTAGTTCTGTTGGTTTAAGTGTTCTACTAGTATAGGCAATGACTTGTTCTTGTCCATTTTCATCTAATTGTGATAAGATGGCACCAAATGCTATATGTAAAGCATCAGTGGCTAGTTGAAATCATTTGTTGAAGTCTGGGTAAGCAAGAACTAGGGCTGTTGTCAATCTTGTTTTGAGGGTTTCAAAAGCTTTTTGTTGTTCTTCTGTCCATTTGTATGGCACATTTTTGTTGGTGAGGTAATTGAGTAGTTTGGCAATTTCTGAGAATTCCTTTATGAATTTCCAATAGTAGGAGGCTAATTCTACAAATCCTCATAGTTCTGTGGTGTTTCTGGAAGTTTGAAAGTTTTTGACAGCATTGATTGTTCTTGGATTTGGTTTGACTCCTTCTTTACTAACTATGTGTCCAAGAAAAATCAAGCTTGTTTTTCCAAAATGACATTTCTTAATGTTCAACTTTAATCCTGCTTTTCATAATTGTTGAAAAACTTCTCACAGGTGGATAAGGTGGGCTTTAAAGCTTGGTGAGTATACATCAGTATCATCAAGATAGACAACTACTAATTGCCACAAGAGCCCTTCATATACAACATCTATGAGTTGCTGAAATGTTGCTGGTGTATTGCAGAGTCTAAAAAGCATAATATTGAACTCATAGTTTCCTTTCTGGGTGGTAAATGCTGTTTTGGGTCGGTTTTTTGGGTCTATTTTGACTTGCCAATATCCACTTTCTAAGTCTAAAGTTGAGAAAAACTTGGCTTTTCCTAGAGCATCTAGCATGTCATCAATTCTTGGAAGAAGATAGGCATTGTTACTGGAGGTTTTTGGTCTCTTCTTAGCTCTTGTATGTTTGTTGTAATGCTGTTAATTTACGATTATGGGAAGTGTTTGAACCTCTAATAACTGAATTTATCCTCAAATTATCTCCTATAATTTGAGCTACTGGGCTTATAAGTGGAATGGCCAATTCCTTGCCAGTTGCTTTTATGTAGTTATGTTGTAGTAAACATCAACTCTTTCCCAGGAATTGCTTGTCTGGAAGCTCACTAAAAATGTGTAGTTACTTTGCTGTGAAAGTTAACTCTTTTACAGGAATTTTGTCTGTAGACTACCCTAATGATTGTAATAAAAAAATAAAAGAAATATAAAAGAAATGTAAAAGAAATAGAATTTTGTCAAGGGAAACGTTTTCTATCTAGGCCTGGAGTCACTAACAGTTTACTGAAATTGGTAGCTAATCAATTTCAAACTGTTTAGTAGGAATTAGTTAATTTCAAAAGTGAAATAATTCAGAATTTGATTTTTCGAATTATTTAATATTTATTTTGTTTTTGTGTGTAAAGGATAATTCTAATTGTTAAATCGAAAATAAGATACATTTTCTTGAAGAGAGAAGCTCTTCTTTTATACAACTTGTCATAACACTATTCTATGAACTTGAACTTTGCTATTTTCTACAATTTTGCTGAATTAAAGATATATTTCAGTGAACTACAAGTTATTTCTACAAACTATTAGATATTTTGGTGAACTATCAATTATTTTGGTGAATTTCTATAAATTTTGGCAAACTTTTGAATGTTACATAGTTCGGGGTATTGCATGATTGATCATCACAATTAGGTTACATTTGTGTTGTGTACAATTTGGGTTATTAATTAAATGATAATTTCGGACATTTTTGCTAATGTAATAAGTAATAATTTGAAACAATGTTAATTAATGATAGGAATTATAAGATAATTTTATGCTAAATAATATCTCTAATTTTGTCTGGTAACATAACCTCCTCCTCAAGACTGAGCTCCATCAAAGTCCAAGTACTGTTTGTCATTTCCAGATAATAATCCAAAATTATTGAAGAAATTTGGTCTGAAAATTGTTGAAATTTCAGTTCTGTGAGCTTTCCAATGTATTGAATCTTCAAAGATTGAAAAATTGGGTTTTGTAGTATGTTTTTACAGGTGTGGAATAGGTCATAAAGTCTAAGAGCAGCTCTGAGCCTGTAGCAACTGTTTGTTGATCCAGCTGTTGTCTTGAATTTATTGTGGAGTTGTTTCTGAATAGCTTCTTTTGCGAGGTTTGCTGTTGTAAGTTTCAGTTTCCATTTGTAGAGTGTTTTTCCAATGTGAAAATATCTATAGATTGGAGAATATTCAGTGTTTTCCTCCTTGAGACACAGTTAAAGTCTTTGTTGAATTGTAGCATTTAGTGGAATACTAATTGGAATGAGCATTAGATTTTTTCTTAAAGCAAGTTTTAAAAGTTCTGGCAGGTGAATTCCAGTATAACTTCTTGTGTTCTTTTTATATGGGGCTAAATTTGTAACTACTTCTGTTTGGGTATAATTAATGTGGTTTCCAGTAACAGTAATGGATAATTTGGGTATTGTTTTTAAAGCTAACATTAGTTTTTGGGATAATTGTTGAATGTTTTGAGGAATAGTTATTATAAGTGATTTGAAATAAAAGAAAATTATTTTTGGTGCATGGGTTTTTATGTTATTTTTGTTTTGTTTTTGTGAGATTGTTTCTAAATTATAAGAAGATAACTATAATAATAAATTTAAATTAAGTGTTCAAGTTGTGAAGCTGTTTAATGACAACTATTGGTTCTAAATTTTGGAAAATGTCTTCGGGATTGATTAAAGAGGAATATGTACCAATTTGTGGAATTAATGGTTCAGGATTGTTTCTGGAATTATAGTATTTCAAACGATCTTCATGTACAACTTTTGCTAGAATTTTGTCATCAAGTCTTAGCTTGTATGATCCGTTGCCTAAGACTTCATGGATAAAGAATGGTCCATCCCATTTGTTTTCAAATTTTCCACTCCATTGTTTTTCCACTTTAGTTCTGTGTAAGAGAACTTTGTTTCCAATTTTAAATTCATTGGTAACTGGAGGCAATTTGTTGTCATGCCATTCTTTTTGTTGAGTTTGGGAGTATTCAATATGGGTGGCTGCTATTTGTCGTTTTCCTTCCAATGTGTTAAGCAGAGTGTAGGCTCTTTGCTAAAGTGTTTCTTGGAAATTGTTTTCATCAATTGGTTGTGCTGGATATGTTTCCACTGTGAAACTAATTGGTAATGTTGCTGTCTTTTCATAAGTTAAATCAAATGGTGTGTGTTTTGTAATATCTTGTTTTAGTGTTCTATATGCTAGCAACACTGATGAAATAAAGATATCCCAATCTTGCTCAAAATCAGTTGAGACTTTGGCTAATGACTCACACAATGTTCTGTTAAAACGTTCCACAAGTCCGTTTGTTTGTGGATAGTAGGGCGAAGACAGAAGTCTTTTGACATTGAATTGTTCGCAAATTTCTTGTATCAGGTTGTTCACAAAATGTGTCCCCTGATCGGATAAAAGTTCAATTAGACATCCGTGTCTACAAATAATGTCTTTGTAGATGAAATTTGCTACTGATTTTGTATCTGCTCATTGAATGGCTTTGGCTTCGGGCCATTTAGTAAGATAGTCTACTGCTACTGCAATATAATGGTTTCCTTGAGTGGTGATAGATAGTGGTCCGACTAAATCGATACCAACTCAGTCAAAAGATTGTCCAACTTTGATTGGATTTAATGGTTCAATAGGGCGTGTTCCTCCTCTTTTTTGACAACTATCATAAGATTTGACATATTCATGAATGTCTTTTCTCATTCAAGGCCAAAAGTAGTATTCTAGTGTTCTTTGGGTGGTACTGTCTTTTCCGAAGTGGGCTGATGAAGGATCTGAGTGCATGTTGTATAATATGGTCTCTTTTTCTTGTTTTTGTATTAATCTGAGTGGTTTGTCTGGGTTTTTGAAATTTCAGTAATAAATAATGTTGTTGTATAGAAAATATTGTTTGGCTTGTTGTTGTAGTCGATGTTTTTCATCTGAAAACCAATCTGTTGGGATTGTTAATGTTTCCAAATATTGTTTGAGATCATTGTAGTTTTCTGAATTCATTGTTTGTTGGCTCTTTTGGTTGGTTAAGTTGAGTGTTGGTTTTTGTGTTTTTCTAATCTTGTCTCATTCTGAAGAAACAGTCAACATTAGTGTGGAGTTTTTCTGGTTTGTAATGTACTATGTATCAATAGTTTGCTAGAAATCCTGTCCATTGGGTTTGTTTTGCATTCAGCTGAGTATTTTTGTTTTGAAGCCATTTGAGTCTAATATTATCAGTGATAATATTGAATTCTTTAGGCCTGAGATAAAAGTTGAAGTGGAGTAGGGCCCAAATCACGGCTGCTGTTTCTAGTTCTGTGGCAGGGTAGTTTTTCTCAGCTGGTTTTAATGTTCTGCTAGCATAAGCAATTACTTGCTCATTTCCGTTGTCGTCTAGTTGTGATAAGATAGCACCAAAGGCAGTATAAAGCATCTGTAGCTAGTCGAAATCGGTTGCTGAAATCCAGGTAGGCAAGAATTGGAGCTGTTGTCAGTTTTTCCTTGAGAATTTCAAAAGCTTTTTGGTGTTTGGTAGTCCATTTGTATTCAACGTTTTTGGTGGTAAGCTGGTTGAGGGGTTTTGTAATTTCCGAAAATTTTTTGATAAACTTCTGATAGTAGGATGTTAATCCTATGAATTCTCTTAGTTCTGTAGTGTTTCGAGGAGTTTTGAAGTTTTTGACAATGCTGATTTTTCCAGGATTTGGTTTAATTCCATCTTTACTAACAATATGACCAAGGAAGACCAGGCTTGTTTTTCCAAAGTAGCATTTTTCGATATTGAGTTTTAGTTCTGCTTTTTGTAATCGTTGAAAAACTTCTTGCAGGTGTTTTAAGTGTAAATCGAACGATGGAGAATAAACATCAGTATCATCAAGATAAATGACTACTGATTTCCAAAGAAGTCCTTGGTACACAACATCCATTAATCTCTAAAACGTTGCTGGTGCATTGTATAATCTGAAAGACATTACATTGAACTCGTAATTTCCGTCTTGGGTGGTGAATACTGTTTTGGGGCAATCTTTGGGATCCATAGCAACTTGCCAGTAATCACTTTCTAAATCTAGTGTTGAAAAGTATTTGGATTTTCCAAGGGCATCTAGCATGTCATCAATCCGGGAAAGGGGGTAGGCATCTCCAATTGTAACACTGTTAAGTTGTCGATAATCAACACAAAATTGGATCTTTCCATTTTTCTTTTTAACTAGCACTACAGGTGAAACCCAAGGACTCATGGAAGGTTGGATGAGCCCATTGTTAAGCATTTGTTGTACTTCTTCTCAGATGAATTGGTGGCTTTCTGAAGCAACTTGATATGCTTGTTGTTTTCTTGGTTTGGCATCTCCTGTATAAATTTGATGTTGGACCAAATTGGTTCTTCCTAAGTCATTGTTGTTTTCAGCAAAGATATTGGCAAATTCTGCAATTAGCTCTTTGAGCTGGGTCTGTTGTTGTGATTCAAGTTGTTTCATGTTGATTTGAGATAGTTTTTCTATGACAACATGGTAGTTTTCGGAGCTGGGGTTTGGGTTGATTTTTGGTATTGAATGTTCAATAATTTCAGAGAAATCGGGGACTGTTTGGGGTAATTTTTGTTGAAATATATTACTGTGAATAACTCCAATTTTTAAATTATTTAATAAAATTATGAGGTAATTATTAAGGTTGTAAAAAGTAACTCGGACTTTCTTTGTTCCTTCTGGAATATAAATGTTTGGGATCGAAATATTATGTTCCAAGCAGACTTGTTCATTGGACTCAAAAATTTGTTGTGTGGTTGTTGACTTTGGACAGATGTAGATTTCCGGATGTTCTCCAAAGGGTGTGATAGTAATTGGTTGTAGAAGTCTGAAAATCTGGTGGGATTTGTTTTGTCTGTTAAGAGCTATATTAACTGGAACTGTGAATTGTCCAGTTGAACCAAAACCTTGGGTTCCTCTATTGCTTTTTCCTAATTGTTCTCTTTGATTGACTAGTTGCAAACCCGAAATGTTGATTAAGGGTAGGTAAATAGCTTGGGCAATTTTTTCAGCATGTTCGATCTTGAATGGTTTGTCAGTTTCATTTTGAAGCATCACTGTAATGTCTCCAGTATATCCAGCATCGATTATTCCTCCTCTGATATTGATTTCTTTGCTTGTCAGAGAGGACCGGGAGGTAATTTGAACCATTGCTCTTGGCAGAATTTTGAGTGCAATTTTGAGGTTGATTTTTGTGAAAGATTTGGGTTTGAGAACAAGAGTATCCTTGCCTGGATATCTTAGGTCATATCCAGCATCAATTTTGTGTGCTTTTTCGGGTTTTATTTCTTGTCCATTGTTGTTGAAGTATTTAAGTTGTAAGGCAGGCTGATTTTCGATAAAATAGATAGGTGTTGTTTCAATTTCTTCCATTGCTTCAGGTTCTCCAAATTCAATTTTGTTCTCATCATTTTCACTGGGCAAGGGGATACTAAAAGTGTAGCATTCAGGACACTACTGTTCATCGCAAAACATAATGCATTCTTCACATAGTTTAATGTTCATTTGCTCTAATTGTTGAATTTGAGCTTCTTGAGTTGAGTAGGTGTGACTTGCAATTTGGTGGTAGACTTCTACTTCATCTTCATAATTGAATCCAGCTAATTCCATGGTGTATTCAATGTATTCTGCTTCCTTTATTTGGCGAACATTTTCTTTGGTAGCTCCATTAATTAATGCCATTGCTAGGTCAAAAATTATCTCAGCATTATGGGGGTAGTGATAAAGTTTGTTGAGAGCACTGTTGTATGCTGCATTAAAGAGTGTTCTTCTTTTTACTTTTTCTGAAATTGATAAAGCATATTGGCAGGTCTGATCGCAGACTTCTCCTCTCATGGCTACATCAATCCAATTGCATTCTTCCGGTAGCATATCTCCACAAGTCAAACAAGGGGTGTTGTCTCATTTTCCGCTTCTTTTTATTAGATAGCCCTATCATTCTCTGTGGCAAGCCTTGCAGTAATAACAAGTATGATTTTTATATTCTTCTTCAGGTGAAATGCAGACTCTCATTGATGATAGTTTCTTGTGGCAGTCCTTACATTTAAGAGGAATATAGAGGCATTGTTTTCTTGGTTCAGGTTTTAAGTAAGGGATATTCCATCCAGAGGTTTCGAGTTCAGAGTGTGGAGTAAAATGTTCTTGTTCTGTTTCATCAGTCCAGTTGGACATTGATTCAAGAGCCATGAATGTTTCAATGAGGGGTTTTTCTTCTTCTGGTTCAAATTCAAAAGCTGGGGCTTTTTCAGAGCATTTGTTGAATGTATCACAAGTGGCAGGTACTCAGGTGTGTTGTCCTTGGTAGGAGATTGTTAACTCTTGTGTTTCCCAATTCAGATTAGCATTGGCTTTTTGAAGCCAATCATTTCCAATGAGAGCTTGGTACTGAGATGCATCCATTATAAGAACTTTGACTGGAATGGTGATTCCATCAAGAGTAAATGGAAAATTGTCAATTTCTCCTACTGGGGTCTTTTTCATGCCATTGGCAGTAACAATTACTGTTTGAGCTAGTCGGTCGACATTTCTTTTCAACTGTTGCATTAACTGGTAGGTAATAATGCTTCCGGTGGATCTACTGTTTAGGATCAAGCAAATTGTATTTCCTTCGACTTCGGCTTCAGTATACATGGCCGTGATTGCTTTTTGTTCATTGGCGGCTGCATTGCTAAGCAGAAATGGTGACTTATTTGCTTCGAACTCAAAAAAGAATATATCTGAAAGATTGGCATTTTTAGCAATTCTGGCTGGTGGAATTGTGGTAGAAGTATAGAAAGAGTTTTGTTATCATGCTGCAGCTCTATCTTCCAAAAGTACAGTATAGTAAAAATCCTGTTCTTCCAGCATTGTTAAATAACTGGGTTGAGTGTGGTAGTGGTTGGGTCTTGGTTGAGTGGTATTTCGGGGAACCAATTGGTTGTTTGAACTGATTCTATTGTTGTTTACTTGGTATCAGTTTTGTGATGTGAATTGATTTTGTGTAAGCAGTCTTCGAGCAGATACTTGATAATGTTGTGTGAGTGGTTGTTGGTATTGCTATGAGATTGGCTGTGGGGCGGGCTGATAATAGTTATTTTGGTATTGGGGTCTTGGTGGATAGTAAGCTGGTAGTGGCGGTTGATAATAAGATTGCTGTGGTGGAGGATAATGTTAATTACTCCTATTTTGTTGGTCTCATTGTAGCTTTCTGCAATCTTTTTTCCAGTGGCCAGAGATTCCACAGTAATGGCAATTTTGAGACTGGTTATTGGAAAGTGGTGCAAAATTATTTTGATTTTGTCTTTGGGGTGGTTGATATCTTTGGGGTTGCTGTTGTTGTTAATTGGTGAAATAGTTTTCAACCTTCTTTGTGAGTTGGTCAATTTTTTCTTCAGCTGCTGAGCTGGTTTCTTCAATTGCCAAATTTACAAGTTTTGTGTGATTGGTCTTTTCTATGGCCATTTCATATCTTTTCGCATGCTATATGGCAGAGTTTAAATCTTCTGGCGCATGTGGGCAAATCTTTTTAATTAGTTTATCTTTTAGACCAGCGATAAATTGATCCAAGATTTGAGCATCAGAATAATAATTATTTGTTTCAAGTTGGCGAATTCATCTGAAAATTTGTTGAATTTCTCAATATAAGTTATAACAGATTTGGAGGGTTCTTGTTTGATATTTTGAAAATGATTACGAAGGGTGATAGAGGTATTATTGTCGGTGAACTGTTCAAAGAAGGCTGCTTTGAAAGTGTTCCAATCATTGAATGGAGCAGCCAAGTTTTCAAACCATTCTCCTGCTGTTCCTTTGAGAAAGTAGGGAATTGTTCTTAACATTCTGGCAGCATTCCATCTATTTGCATCTCCAGCTTTAGTAACTTGGTCGAGCCATTCTTGGGGACTGGTCTCAATATCTTCTCCATTGAATTCAGGGATTTTTGCGATATATGTTGTCATTTTGTCTTCTTCATTTTCACTGTCTATTGATTCTTCTTCAGTTATTTCAGAGTTGTTTTCTTCATTTGCTGCTGTCTCAGAATGTTCACTTTAATTTTCAGCTAGAAAATCAAGGAGATTAGAACTAGTTTGAAGGGGTTCTTGTTGTCTGGTGGGACTTCTGAGTGATGTAAAATCTTCTGGTCTTGCAAATCGATTTAAGGGTAAATTAGGTGGTTGTGCTTGTGCAAGTAAAGCTGAAAAAGGTGTGATAGTAAGTGGAAGTTTTGAACTGGTTCCTTGTTCAGGTGTTTGTAAATGGTTGGCAGTTGTTTTTGGTAGTGTTGGAATATTTGGGGTGGTTTTTGAGTATTGCTTCAATTTGTTTTTGCCTTTGTTGCTTGTTTCTGTTTCCAATTCAAAATCAATAGTGTATTGAGACTGCACTGGATATGTTTCTTCACAGTATTTGATAATGTTAAAATTAAGTTCATGAAAGTAAGTGGCAAGTGTTTCACTGTTAAGGTCTTCAGTTCTCAACTGTGAATAGTGTGCTAAATTATTGTAAAAGTTGCTTCTAACTTCTGAGATATTGTAATTTCCAAAAAGATAATTGTTGATGCAATTTTTAATATATTGGTATACTGATTTCTTGACAATTTCAATTCCGTCTGGAATGTTGAATCTTTACTTGCAGTGGGTGTAAATTGATTGGTAATACTCTAGAGTTGTTGTGTCTGGTGTGGTCACCACTTTGAATTTGTTGTTGCTGTGTTATTTCTGTGGGAGAGCACCAAATGTTACTGGAGGTTTTTGGTCTCTTCTTAGCTCTTGTATGTTTGTTGTAATGCTGTTAATTTACGATTATGGGAAGTGTTTGAATCTCCGATAACTGAATTTATCCTCAAATTATTTCCTATAATTTGAGCTGCTGGGCTTATAAGTGGAATGGCCAATTTCTTGCCAGTTGCTTTTATGTAGTTACGTTGTAGTAAACGTCAACTCTTTCCCAAGAATTGTTTGTCTGGAAGCTCACTAAAAATGTGTAGTTACTTTGCTGTAAAAGTCAACTTTTCTACAGAAATCTCGTCTGTAGACTACCCTAATGATTGTAATAAAAAAATAAAAGAAATGTAAAAGAAATAGAATTCTGTCAAGAGAAACATTTTCTATCCAGGCCTGGAGTCACTAACAATTTACTGAAATTGGTAGCTAATCAATTTCAAACTGTTTAGTAGGAATTAATTAATTTCAAAAGTGAAATAATTCAGAATTTGATTTTTTGAATTATTTGATATTTATTTTGTTTTTGTGTGTAAAAAATAATTCTAATTGTTAAATCAAAAGTAAGATACATTTTCTCGAAGAGAGAAGCTCTTCTTTTATACAACTTGTTGTAACACTATTCTATGAACTTGAACTTTGCTATTTTCTACAATTTTGCTGAATTAAAGATATATTTTGGTGAACTACAAGTTATTTCTAGGAACTATTAGATATTTTGGTGAACTATCAATTATTTCAGCAAATTTCTATAAATTTTGGTGAACTTTTGAATGTTACATAGTTCGGGGTATTGCATGATTGATTATCGCAATTAGGTTACATTTGTGTTGTGTACAATTTGGGTTATTAATTAAATGATAATTTCGAACATTTTTGCTAATATAATAAGTGATAATTTGAAACAATGCTAATTAATGCTAGGAATTATAAGATAATTTTATGCTAAATAATATCTCTAATTTTGTCTGGTAACAGCATCTTCAATTGTCACACTGTTCAATTGACAATAGTCAACACAAAATCTGATTTTTCCATTTTTCTTTTTGACAAGGACTACTGGTAAGGCCCAAAGACTTCTTAATGGTTGAATTAATCCGTTATTAAGCATTTTCTGAACTTCTTCTCTAATGAATTGGTGGCTGGCAGGTGGAACTCTGTAAGCTTGCTGACATTTTGGTGGAGCATCTTCTGTATGGATCTGATGTTGAACCATATCTGTTTTTCTCAGGTCATTGTTGTCTTTTGCAAATATATCTGCAAATTCAGCTATCAATTGTTTCAATTGTTTTTGTTGTTGAGGTTCTAAGAGACCCATGTTAATTCGAGAGAGTTTTTTTTCCAAAAAGTGGTAGTTTTCAGTAGTGGGAATGATATTTGGATTTGGGAATAGAGTGTGTCTTACAATTTTGATGAAATTAGAGACAATTTAAGGGTTTTCATCTTGAAAAATATTGCTGTGTATGATTCCAATCTCTAGTTTATTTAATAAGACAATAAAATAATTATTGGGGTTGTAGAATGTAACTCAAAATTTTTTTATTCCTTTGAGAATATAAATGTTTGAAATTGAGATTTCATGCTTCAAACAGATTTGTTTATTGGATTCAAAGATTTGTTGTGTAGTAGTGGGTTTTAAGCAAGTGTAAATTTCGTGATGTTCTCTAAAAAGTGAAATGGTAATTGGCTGAAGAAGTTGAAGAATCTGGTGAGATTTATTTTGTGTATTAAGAGCTATGTTTACTGGAACTGTAAATCATCCAGTTGAACCAAAATCTTGAGTTCCTCTTTCACTTTTTCCCAATTGTTCTCTGTTGTTTACTGATTGTAAACCTAAAATGTTGATTAAGAATAAGTAAATTGCTTGAGCAATTTTTTCAGCATGTTTAATTTTGAATGATTTGTCTGTCTCATTCTGTAACATGATAGTAATGTCTTCAGTGTATCTTGTATCTATAACTCCTCCTCTAATATTGATTCCTTTGCTTGCCAATGATAATCTGGAGACAATTTGAACCATTGCTCCTGGTAGAATTTTAAGAACAATTTTGAGATTGATTTTTGTCAAGGACTTTGGTTGGAGAACCAAAGTATTTTTTCCTAAGTATCTTAGGTCATATCCAGCATCAATTTCGTGTGCTTTTTCTGGTCTGATTCCTTGGCCATGGTTGTCAAAATATTTAAGTTATAGAGATGGTTGCTTTTCAAGAAGATAGATAGGAGTGGTTGGTAGTTTTTCTACTAGTTCAAATACTCCAAATTCGATTTCATTTTCATCATTCTCATCTGGCAGAAGAATGCTAAGAGCATAATATTCTAAACACCATTGGTCATCACAAGACATAATACATTCTTCACATAATTGAATGTTCATTTGCTCTAATCATTGAATTTGAGCTTCTTTGGTCGGATATGTATGGCTTGCAATTTGGTGGTAGGTTTCTACTTCATCTTTATAATCAAATCCAGCTAATTCCATGGTATACTCAATGTATTCAGCTTCTTTCATTTGACAGACATCTTCTTGGGTGGCTCTATTGATCAATGTCATTGCTAGGTCAAAAATCATTTCAGTATCATGAGGGTAGTGGTAAAGTTTATTGAAAGCACTGTTGTATGCTGCATTAAATGGTGTTCCTTTTCTGACTTTTTCCGAAATTGATAGAACATATTGACAGGTTTGATCACATACTCCTTCTCTCATTGCAACATTAATCCAGTTGTATTCTTCTGGTAATATATCTCCACATGTAAGGCAAAGTGTTTTGTCCCATTTTCCACTTCTCTTTAGGGATCCAAATCATTCTCTATGGCATGCCTTGCAGAAATAGCAAGTGTGAGTTTTGTATTCCTCTTCTGGGGAAATACAGGCTCTCATAAATGAAAGCTTCTTTTTGCAATCTTTGCATTTTAGTGAAATATATGGTGGTTCTTTTTGTGGTTCTGGTATGGAATATCTAACTTTCTTCCATTCTCTTGATTCTTTGAAAATCTCTTGTTCTGTTTCCTCAGCCCAATTGGATGGTGATCCAAGAGCCATGTAAGTTTCAGTGAGTGGCATTTCCTTCTCTTCTTCAAATTCAAATACTGGAGCTTTTTCTGATTATTTGTTAAAGATACCACAGGTTGCAGGTACTATGGTATATTGTTCTTGGTATAAGATTTTAAGTTCTTGAGTTTTCCAGTTCAGGTTTGCATTGGTCTTGAAAAGCCAATTATTTCCGACTAGAGCTTGGTATTGAAGTGCATTTATAACAAGAACTTTAACTGGAATGGTGATTCTATCAATTGTAAAGGGGAAATCATTAATTTCTTCTACTGAAGTCTTCTTCATATCATTAGCTGTGACAATAACTGTTTGAGCTGGTCTGTCTATGTTTTGTTTGAGTTGTTGCATCAGCTGGTAAGTAATGATACTTCCAGCCAATCCACTATCTAAAATTAAGCAAATGGGTTTTTCTTCCACTGTAGCTTTTGTATACATAGCAGTAATTGCTTTTTGTTTATTGACTGCTATATTACTAAGCAAAAATAGTGATTTATTTGCTTCAAATTCAAATAGAAATATATCTGACAGATTGGCATTTTGGGCAATTTGAGCTGGTGGAATGGTATGGTTGGAAGGGTTTGATCTTGGTATTGCAACTTTACTTTTAGAAAGTGCAGTTTGTTGAAAATCCGATTCCTCTGGTATTGTAAGATAACTGGGTTGAGTGTGATAGTGATTGGGTCTTTGCTGACCAGAATTTTGGAGAACCAACTGGTTATTTGGATTGTTGTTGTTACTCTGCAATTGATTTTGGGGTGTGAATTGGTTATGTTGAATCAATTTTCTTGCTGGTACTTGATATTGTTGAGTGAGTGGTGTCTGATATGGCTGAATTGGTAAAGGCTGCTAGTATTGTTGCTGTATTGGTTGTGGAGCTAGTGAATAGTAACTGTTTTGATTTTGTGGTCTTGGTAAATAATAGGTTGGTAGTGGAGATTAGTAATAAGATTGTTGTGATGAAGAGTAATGTTGATTACTCCTGTTTTGTTGGTCTCTTTGTAATTTCTTACAATCTTGTTTCCAGTGTCTTAGAATTCCACAATAATGACAATTTTGAGATTGGTTGTTGGATGGTGATCCAAAATTGTTTTGGTTGTGTTATTGTGGGGGTTGATATCTTTGTGGTTGTTGCTGCTGTTGTTGTTGATTTGTGAAGTAGCTTTCAACCTTTTTTGTAAGTTGGTCTATCTTCTCTTCAGCTGCTGAGCTGGTTTCTCCAATTGCAAGATTTACAAGCTTGGTGTGATTTGCTTCTTCTATTGCCATTTTATAGCTCTTTACATGTCTAATAGCAGTTGCTAAGTCTGCTGAAGCATGTGGACGGACTTTCTTAATCAGTTTGTCTTTTAACCCCACTATAAACTGATCCAGAATTTGAGCATCAAAATAGTAGTCATTGGTTTCCAATTGTCGAATTCATCTGAGAAGTTTGTTAAATCTTCTAAGATAGGTCATAACAGTTTCAGATGTTTCTTGTTTGATATTGTAAAAGCAGTTTCTGAGAGTGATAGAGGTATTGTTGTCAGTGAATTGTTGTAAAAAAGCATCTTTGAATG
Source organism: Geosiphon pyriformis (assembly GCA_016748015.1). Taxonomy (NCBI): domain Eukaryota; kingdom Fungi; phylum Glomeromycota; class Glomeromycetes; order Archaeosporales; family Geosiphonaceae; genus Geosiphon; species Geosiphon pyriformis. The sequence goes on from JAAOMT010000664.1 coordinate 1,563,514, forward strand.
CTTGCCAGTTTTCAAATAGTTCTTCTAAGTTTTCAAACTATTCTCCTGCTGTTCCTTGGAAAAAGTAGGGAATTGCTTTGAGCATTCTTACTACAATCCAACCATTTGCATCTCCTGCTTTTTGAACTTTGTCAAGCCATTCTTGAGGACTGGTATCATTGTTTTTACCAGTGAATTCTGGAATTTTTGCAATGTAAGCAGTTGCCATTTCTTCTTTGTTTTCTGTGATTTCTTTTGGTTCTGATTCAGTTTCTTCACTTTTCAAGCTTTCTGAATAATTACTTTCGTTTTTCTGTAAGTAATCAATGATATTGGCACTTGTTAATATTGGTTCTTGTTGTTGAGTAAGATTTCTAGGTGACTGAAAATCTTCTGGTCTGGAGAAATGGTTAAGTGGTAAACTTGGTATTTGTGGTTGAACAAGTGAAATTAAAAATAGTGTAATAGAAAGTGGTAATTTGATACTGGTTCCTTGTTCAGGTGTTTGCAAGTGTTTGGCAGTTGTCTTTGGTAGTATTGAAGTGTTTGGAGTGGTTCTTGAGTATTGTTTCACTTTTTGTTTGCCTTTGTTGCTTGTCTCTGTTTCTGATTCAAAGTTAAAAGAATATTTGGGCTGTACTGGGTATTTTTCTTCACAGTACTCAATAATATTAAAATTAAGTTCTTGGAAGTAAGTAGCAAGTGTTTCACTGTTCAGGTCTTCTGTTTCCAATTGTAAATAGTGCACTAAATTATTGTAGAAGTTGCTTTTAACTTCTGAAATGTTGTAATTTCCAAAAAGATAATTGTTGATGCGATTTTTAATATATTGGTATACTGATTTTTTAACAACTTCAATTCCATCTGGGATGTTAAATCTTTGCTTGCAGTGAGTGTAAATTGACTGATAATACTCTAAAGTTGTTGTGTCTGGTGTGGTTGCCACTTTGAATTTGTTGTTGCTGTGTTATTTCCATGGGAAAGCACCAAATATTACTGGAAATTTTTGGTCTCTTTTCTTGAATGTTGTAACTGTCTGTTGGTTGCAAATTTGCATTTTCTAGAAGTAGTTGAACCTCCAATAACTGAATTTATCTTCAAATTATCTCCTATAATTTGAACTGCTGGGCTTATAAATGGAATGGCCAATTCTGTGCCAGTTGCTTTGTGTAGTTATGTTGTAGTAAACATCAACTCTTTCTCAGGAATTGTTCATCTGGAAGCTCACTAAAAATGTGTAGTTACTTTGCTGTAAAAGTCAACTCTTCTACAGGAATCTTGTCTGTAGGCTACTCTAATGATTGTAATAAGAAAAGAAAAGAAAATAAAAGAAATGTAAAAGAAATGTAAAAGAAATAAAATTCTGTCAAGGGAAACGTTTTCTATCCAGGCCTGGAGTCACTAACAGTTTACTGAAATTGGTAGCTAATCAATTTCGAAATGTTAGTTGGGTTTTGGGAATTTTCCAAGTACAATAATTAAAGAATTTGGTTTTTTGAATTATTTGATATTTATTTCTTTTTGTGTGTATAGGAACGGTTTTAAAAGATAAATCTAAAGTAAGATACATTTTCTTGAAAAGAAAAGCTCTTCTTTTATACAACTTGTTGTAGTACTAGTCTATGAACTTGCACTTTTTCTCTTTGCTCAAATTTTGGCAAACTAAAGATACATTTTGATGGACTACAAGTTATTTCGCTGAACTATTGATTAATTTGGGTGAACTATTCATAATTTCGGCGAATTTCTATAAATTTCGGCGAATTTCTTATAAATTTCGGCGAATTTCTGTAAATTTCGGCGAATTTTTGAATGTTACAAAGTTTAGGGTATTGTGTAATTTGATCATTCTACTTTCTGTTATACTAATTGAATTATTTAATTGAATCGTGATATGTGATAATTTGAAATGATATTAATATACTAATTAATTATAGGAATTATAAGAGTAATTTCATGCTAATTAATAGCTAAAATTCTACTGGTAACATCAGCATTATTAGCATAGAGAATTTGATAATATTTTATTGATCAAATACTTCAAATAAAAATCAAAATTAACAATAGAAACATACTTTTATAAACACAAAGTTTTAGAATTCATAAGAATCTACACAACTTTAATTAGTAGTTTTTTATTAAATTGGATTTAAAATTATGTCTTGCTTTATAATAAATACCAAAGACTTACCCTGTTTATTTGAATCTCTTACCAGTGAATATAATGAAAGTCAATTAGTAAAATATGAGACCAAAAAAAGTCAAAGATGACAACATGCATTAGTTAGTGTTGCAACAGAAAGAATAATGGAAATAACTAAGTATTTTTCTAGATTAACTATATTACTTGACTCTTTAAACAATTACTCTTTATGTGAAAGACATTATAATTAGATTGTTGTTAAAAAGTCTTTTATTAAACAAATTACTAAATCAAATGATTCAACTTTTTTAGATTTAAAAAAAACAGAAAGAAAAAGACCAAGACTTTCTAATGATAACAAGTTGTTAGAATTAGAAAAAACTTTTTCTGATTTTAAAGTCCAAGTATTTTTGCCAAATTTAATATATGAAGTTTATATAAAATAAATACAAGAGCTAGAAGATATCAATCAGCAATTATTATTTAAGAATACAATATTAAAGAAGCAATTAGATAAAGTATTTAATAATCAACAAGATCATATTAAATTCATAATAGAAATTGCCAAAAGAAAATAAAGTAATTTGTATAATGATATAATAAGTTTGAAAAAAAATCATGAACATTTTAGTCTAGATAGTCTTTTAGAATATTGTCCTTTAACATGACTTGTAAAACAAAATCCAGTCATTGTAAGATTTATTGAAACTTTTACACATAATGAAGATGAATATTAAAATAAAATAAAAAAGCTTTTTAAGTGTGTTGTAGCAGTTGATGCTATATACAGATTAAGGCACTTAAAATATGTTTTTGCTATTAATTTAGCCACTTCAGCAATCAAATATTCAGTAGCAAGATCGAAAATAGTCATTAATATTGATAATTATATTATAAATTCCAGTTGCTATAAAAAGTTTACTAACTGATTAGAAAGTTTGGCTATAGAATAATCAAAGCTTCCCAAAAAAATTTTATTTTTAGCCTTTGACAATGAAAAAAAAGGTCAAAAAAATCACTTAGTTGGTGTAAAAACATATTTATTGGGTATATATCAGAATCTTCATGTTCTGAGTTTTATTACTGATCACATTTCTCTTTCTAAGGAAAGATAAATTCAAACTCTGTTTCCAGTTGATTTGCTTGAACAATGTCCTATTAACAAACTTGTTCCTGGAAGATCTCATTGGGCCATTATTCTCACTTATAGGTCTGTTAATTTTTTTTTCTAATATGGAGAAAAAATAATCTTGTTAGTCAAAGTTTGATCCAAAGTAACTTCATTGATACCTGCAGCAACAGTCTCCAAAGCACTACCAGTCTCTGAAGCACCACTAATCTTCAAAGCACCAAGAGCAGCAGTACTGTACCATATGTCAACTATTATTAAAACTCTTATAATATCTGCAAACAACAAGCCAAATATAATAGTTCTATTATTGTCTTCTAATAGCAGTGGCAACTTATAAAAAAGAAGAGTAATTGAATGTTGTAATATTTCAAAAATTTTGTTTAGTGTTCTACAATTATTTCCAGAAACTTCTTTAATTTTTTTTACTATTATAAAAAGAATGATTTCCATTGACAAATCGAGAAATCTTCCTGACTGTATTTGTATACTGGTTTTTGAATTTACAGATTACAGGTTATCAAAAAATCTACTATAATTTTTTGTTAAGTTAAAAGTCAGTCTTGTAAATAATTTTCTGGTAGATCTGGTAAGAATATTTTTGGACAACAATTTTTTTAGATAAATTAGTTATTTTGTGTATTCTGCTTTTTTGGCCATTTTTTAATGTCTAAAATTTTAGATAGCTCATGTTATTTTAATGTGGTTTAATCTTTAAAGTGATTTGGTATTGCTTTTAATAATTAATTAATGAACAAATATGGCTTGATTATGAATTAAAAAATCTTTTATTATTAAAAAAAACTGAGTTCAAAAGGTTTAGTACTAGTATAATTTATAAAAACTTTAATTTATATAAACAATCTTCATGTTGAATTTATAAGATGTGGCTTTAACTTTAGCTGTTTTGATTTTTATGACTTAAAAATTTTTTAAATGTTTAGAAGCATTTACATAAACTATAAACAAAAAAGATTAATGTGTATATTAATAGTTTATTAAGCAATTTAAGTATTGTTAGCATGACAAATAAAGTAGCAGTGTATTTTTCTGAAGTTAGAATAAATTTAAGTGTTAGAATTTTTGGTTTGCTGTTATCAACAATATTAGAATTACAGATTATTGTTTTGGTTTTAAAATGTGTTTTCTTTTTTTGTTTAGTAGTTTTGTATATAAACAGTCAAACTGCCATATATAAATATATATTAGAGCTTATGCTTTATGTATCTAATTTCTAAAATAAATACTGGGTTAAGAAATAGCATATGACTAACTTAATTAAATCTAAAAACATTTCTGTTATGTAAATAAAAATCAAGAGCTATTCAGGAAATGCTAACAATAACAGAACTAATGTTTTCATAAATGTTGTAATTTAGTTTTGTATTTTTTTACTTATTAATATACATAAAAAATTATTTTGACAGACAGTTTGGTTGTTTTAAACAATACTTATTATTTTGTTTGCAATATTTATTAAATAGTTAGTCAAGCTCAATAAGAAGCAGATCTAAATATAAGAATTTTACAAGATTTTTTTATTTAGAACATTGATTAGTATTGTATTACTTTGGTTTAGTATTCTGATTTTTATATGTTTTTTGGTTTTACTAGCAAATTTTCAATGGCTTTTTGCACATATCTAAACTGTCAATTGCAATTAGAAAGAGATTGTATAATAAAAAGTATCTAAGTATATTGTATCTGTTTTGTAATAATATCAAACTGTCTGATCATGTTTTTACTTGTCTAAAAGATGTTTTAATGTACTTTAAAATTTTGTTGAATCATATAGAGTTGTAAAAAATCTTGATAAAATTTTATTTTCTATCAATTTTTTAGTGTTGTATACTCTTTTTTTGAAGATGTTTGACATTAGTATTTATGAAATTTTTTTGCAAAAAGTTTGTTTTTAGAGATTGAATTAATAAAGCAATATTAAAATTTAAGAATAAAAAAAACTATAATAATAGTAACTGATTTTGTCTAATATTTTGCTAATATATATTATAGTAAGTTGTGAAATTTTAGGTTAAAATATAAGATTAATATAAAAAAAGTGGCTTGGTTATGAATAAGAAGGTGTTACCTAAGATATATGATGGCCTGTTTAGCTTTTTTTAACAAAAATAGGTTGTCTGCTTAGAATTATTGAATTTTTTGCTATTAATTTTGAATTATACAAGATTTGTTTGTTTTTTTTAAGTTTAAATAATAAATTAAAAGTTAATACAAGTGTATAATATAGTCTTAATTGGCTCAAGTAATCAGTTATATATAATAAGTACATGAGTTATATTTAGTTTGCTTTTGTATAGTAAATAATAATTGGGCTGTACTTATTAATAAAATAAAATAAAAAAATATTTAATAAGCAAAACTTAATTATAATTTAATATAATATATTAAATTAAGTAATTTAAACTAGATATAACTTATGTATTTTTTATATATAACCAATTATTTAAGCCAATTAAAGCAATATTATATTGAAATAAAAAGAGCTAAAAGTAAATTTAGTCTATAAATCCTATTAATAATACCATTTAAATTTCTAAAATTAAAAATAAACTTACTAAAAAATAACTTAGTTGTTTTAATATTATTTTTAATTTTAGTATCTAATATATATTATAAAGTAATAATATGTTTAATAATATCTTTACTCAAAAAAAAAACTTAATAGTTAATATTCTATTATAGTTTATTTTACCAAAATTAATCTTAAACTTAAAATATATAATGTTTTTAAAAATACTAACTAAAAAATCAAAAAATTATTAGTAGTATATTTTATAGTAAGCAGATTTTTTTTTACTTAAAAAGTTTTGTTAATATATTTATTCAAAAAATTAGTAATCAAAATAACCAAAAAACCAATAGACTTAATAATAAAATTTACTAAAGTAATTAAATTTAAAATTTAAGATTTTAAGAAATTTAATTTAGATTTAATAATAAGATCAACAACAGATAATACCAAAAAAACAACAAAAAGAGAAGGCAAAAAAGTAGAAGTCTTAACATAAAACTTTTTACCAATAAAAAAAACACAAAAAGTTTAAAATTAACAACAAACTTAATAGACAACTTAAAAAAAAGAGATAGTAATACTTTGTAATCTTTAGACAAACAATCTAATTTTTAATATTTATAATAGCAATAATATTCAGAAGTTTTTTACTAAATACAATATTTACATAAAATATTAGTTTTAATTATAATAAGTTTTAACATTTTACAAAACTCAAAAATGACAATAGCAAAACATTGATAATAATAAAAATTAAAAAAATAGAAAATAAAACAAATATGACCACTAACCTAAAAAATTATATTATTAATTTTAAAAGCAGTATAACTAAAAGAAAGATTGACCAATTAGATTTTAAAAAAAAATTCCGAATATTGTTTTTTTTAATCAGTATAAACCAATTATTAAGAGCAACAACAATAAAAAAAAAATCTTTAAAAATTACAATAATATATTGTTACAAATTTGTAAGCTTTAATTTTTCTGAAGTAAAAACACCAAAAAATTAAGAATATTTTTAATGTTATCAAAGAATATACCAAAAAAAACATTATAAAATACAACAAAAATAAAAAAAAAAGAACCAAAAACTACCACAGAAGATTTTGCAATCTTAAGTATGGTTAAAAAAAAATTTAATATTGTCTTAACAAAGCCAAACAACAAATAAAACAAAGAATTAACCAAGACCAATTTAATCTTAAAAATAATATTAAACATTAAAATAGAGATTATTTACTTAAAAAACTTTTAACAACTGAAAATTGGTTTTCAAATATTATTAAAGGCAATATCAAAAAATAAAGAAGCAAAAATTAATTTAATTTCTATTTAATCAGTCTAATTTTTAAGATCAAATAATTTAATAAGTTGTTTTGTTTTTAAAACTAATAATAATCTACTAAAAAACACTATATTTAACAACATAATTATTAATTAATCTTAGTTTAACTTAAAATATATGTTATTATTATTATTTATATTAAAAAAAGGGCTAGTTATTATTGAAAAAAATTTATTTAAGATTTTATTTAAAATCACAAAAAAATTAGATATAACAATAGTAAATATAAGCAATTACTATTGTTTTTTTGAATTTTTGATCTTTTTAATTATTTGTAAAAAGATAATAATAGTATTATTAATAAAAACAGACAAAACTAGTCTGTTAATTAGCTTATTATTAAAAACTTTAAAGCTTTTAAAAAAAGTAAAAACAATATTAAAATTAACTTAAAAACAGCTTTTTATTATTAATATTAAAAAAAAACATTACTAAGATATTTTGCTTAGCTGTTTTAATAACAAAAAAACTTTTATTTATTAAAACTTTATTAGTTATTATAAAAAATATTATATTTAAAACTTTTTTACTCTTTGTTTTAGTTATATTTATAAAAATAAAAAAAAAAAGGTTTTTTTTTTGTATAGTTTTTATGTTTATAAATATAAATTTATATTAAATTAAATAAATTTTGTTATTTTATGTAAAATATATATAAACTAAAAATATATTTTTTAAATATAATTTTAATAAAAAAAAATTCTGGTTATGTTAAAAAAGTATTAATTTAATTAATAAACAATAATAGTTAACATATATATATATTAAAAAATATATTTTTATTGTTTATTTTACTATTTTTAATAATTAAATTTAAATTTAAGTTATTAATAATATATTTTTTTGTTTTTATTTGGCAATTTTTTTAATTTTAGTTTATTTACAAATATTAAATTTTTGTTATTAGTTTTAAATTTTTTTTTGAAATTAAAATTAAATATGCTAAAAAAATATAAAGCTTTTTATAAATAAAATAATTAATTTAATATTTAAATTAAACTTTTGTTTTTATATATATTTTAAGTTTATATTGTTATTTTTTCTTTAACTTTATTTTTTAAATTAAATATAAAAATAAAAGTTCTAAAAATTTTTTTTTTATTAATTTTTTGATTATAATAAAAGCATAGAATTATTGAAAAAATGGTTTTTTTTTCTTTTTTCTTTTAGTTATTTCTTTTAACACATTTCTTTTTATTACAATAAAACTAATAGGCTTTTCTACTGATGATTTTAGTTTAAATTTAAAGATCTATTTAAGCACCAAGAAAAAACATGTAAAAAATGTCTATTTTTATAATATATTTTACAAAAAGCTAAAGAAGTCTAATGTAAGTTTTGGTATAATTGACTTATTTGCTGATTTTTTAAGACTTGAAAATATTGATAGATTTGATAAAAAGTCTGTAGTGTTCTAAAAAAACAAAATTGACAATAAAACTAAAAGAATCAATAGTCTATTAAATATAAAAAAATAAAGAATATAGTTGCCAAAGAAACTAGCTATGTAAATTTAAATACTTTAATAATTAATGAAAATATAGACAATATAAAACTATAAAAAACTTATACTTAAATATATATATTGGATCAGTTATCAAAAACTTTATTAATTATAAATTTAAGTAATAACAATAATATTTTGATATTTTTGTTATCTAAGTTTGATAATTTCAGACAGCTTTTATTAATTAAATTATGTGTTTTAGAAAAACAAAGTTTTAATTCAGCAAAATTTTTCACATTGAATATTGAGCTTTCTGTTATATCTGAAAAAACTTTTGGTGATAAATTATTAAATATAAAAAATTTTTTTATTATGTTAATAGTTTTGGGAGATATTGACTCTTTCAAAATTTTTAGATATTATTAGATCATCTTTTATTTCTAAATTTAATTTAAATAAGATTAAAAAAATAACTATTGGTAAGAAAATTTTGATTAATAAAAATGTAAAAAAAATAAACAGCCATACAAATTAAGAAGTAATTATCAAGAAGATTCTTGTTAATTTTCTAAAATTAATTGTGAGATCAATTTTTTCTAAATTTGATAAGATTGTATCAATTAAGATATAACTTATTAGTCTTTGACAAAAGATCCTGGTTGAATTTGAATTTGTTGATATTGTTGAATTAATTGTAGCTAAATAGTTAGTTCTTATGAAAAAAAAACTTTGTTTATGTAGTTAAGACTATTAATAATAAACAAATATGAATATTTAAAGATCAATATTAGATTTTGTTATATACTTTACTAGTTGGCACTATTGTCCATAATTTTTCTGATTTGTTAGAATTATATAGCAAAAAAATCTGTTTTATTGGTTATAATCCAAATTTATATGTACATAACAAATATGCTATAGTTAGTTTTGCTAATAAGACATTAAAAAAATTGTTATTAATTCTACTCTAGTTTTTAAGAGTGTAAATTTACATTGGGCTGGTTTTTTTTTGGCTTATTATACTTAGTACAAACAATTTGGTTATGTTTTTGATATGTGTTTAATAAGTAAAAATTTAGATAATTACAATAAACAGATGGTTAATTTTCAGAATTAAATTTGTTTAACAAATATATATAAAAAAAAACAAATGCTAATTGTTCATTTAGTTTTATTTAGTGAAAAAACTTGGGCTTAAATTGTTGATGGCCTTTCTTTTTGTGTAATGCTTCTAGTTTCTCCAAGTGTCAGTTTATTTTTAAATATTAAACTTTTTCTATTGGTGTTTATAAAAGTAAATAATAAGTTTGCTATTCTTAAATACAATTTCATTAATTTTATAAAGCAAATTAGTAAGCTGGTTAAGAAGTTGGATGCACTTAAACCAATAGTTTTCCAGTTTAATCTTAGATGTTAGCTATTGGTGACTTTTTTATTACAGAATTAAGAAGTGAATATAATAATAATTAAAAGTTCAAATATGGTCACTAGTAGTAAGATTGCTATAGGAACAATATCTATAAATTTGTTAATAGTTTCAAAATTAGAAAATAGTATAAAGAGTTTTTTAAACACAGTTCTAGATTTTTTGGCCAAGATAAACAATTTTAGTCTGAGTTTGAGATTTCAGTCATCTTAATAACCAGTTTTATTTGGAAAGTTGCTATGTACAATATTAAAGATATAAATAACTTTACTAAATAAAATAATGTTGTTTATTAACTTAAAAATATAAACAATTTAATTTTTATTGTTACTGAAACAAAGTTAAAAGATAAGGTTTGTCTATAAATTATTAACAAATTTGATGGTATTTGGATATTCACTTCTGGTTTGGAACTTTGGTTATTTGGATTTTAATATTGTGATTATTATAAATATTGTTCTAATAAAACATATATGCAAAATTTTTGAGATTGTTAATCAGTTTTTATTTGTCAAGCTGCTTTTTAAAAATAAGCTATCTGTGTTAATTTTGGTACTTTATGCTAGTGCTGTTCTAACAATATGCTTGACTTAAGTTAAAGAAATTAATTTATTAATTGCAAAAGCTATAAATAAATTTTTTTTTGTAATTTTAAGTGGTAATTTCAATAAAGATAATTCTCATAAATATGCTAACTTTAAGAAATACCTGAATTTAAAGCTGGTTAATTCTTTGGTGAAAAGCTTAATTGCAAAGGTTTCAATATAAAAGAATTTTAGAAATGTTAAAAAAACTATTAATTATGTATTTGTTTTTTTGAATCTAATTAATATGGTTATAGAGTGTAAAATTCTGGATGTTGATAAGCACTTTAACATTAATTATTAAACTGTTTCTGTGTTTATAGATTTGGGTGGCTTGCTGAATGCACAGTTGATTGTTTTTCATAAACAAGTAAATAAAAATCATTGAAAATTTGATTTTAAGAGTGTTAATAATACCAGATAAAACAGTTTTAAAGATGCTACTGAAACCAATATCACAATATTTTTTGATAAGTTTATTGTGACTAAAAAATTCTCAGATCTAAATACAATTTAAAATGTTATTCATAAGATGTTTAAAAAAAAATAATTTAAGAATTTTGATAATATTTTTATTAAAATATTTTCCAGATTTTATAAGTTAAAAATTTTGGTGTTAAAAATTATTAAGTCTTTATGCATAGAACTTAGTAATAAGTTTGCTTTTTTAATATGATGCTGAATGTCTTTAAACAGTAATAAAACTTCAAGTTTTCAGATTTTGTTGGACTCTGGTATTAATTTAGACAGTATAAAATCTGTTTTATCTGGTATAAAAAAATTCTATCATACTTTTAAACTTGCTGAATCAATAAAAAAAAAGGAATCAAGGATTAAATTTGCTATTAATAAGCATATAAAAAGCTTTGCTGTTAATAAGAGTTATATAATCAGAAATATATTAGAGTGTTTATTTCGAAAAATAATCTTAGATTACTTGGTTATTAATAATAAATTGGTTTTAAATCCTAGTAAAATTAAATCTAAAGTTGATATAATAATAAAAGACTGAACAAAAAAAAAGCAGTGTTGAACAATATTTTTGATTTGTAATATTATTAATATTTGCTATTGATTTATGTAAAAAATGATGTTTTTTCTGGTATTATAAAGACTATTGCTTTTAAGAATATGTTATAAATAGTCAAAAACTTGTCTAATAAAAAGACTGCTAACTTGTTTGGCATTATTAATGAGCTTTGGAAACACAATGGCTCTTTAGTTTTTATGATGCTTTTAAGTCTTTTAAACTTTTATTTGGAATGTGAATCTGTACTTTAATCTTAAAAAAAGACTTAGGTGTTAATAATTTTTAAATTTTATAAATAAAAGAGTATTTTGATTAATACTAAGCCAATTGCTTTAATTAAAACTGTTCAAAAGATTTTTTCCAAATACTTTTTAATAGGATTTTATCAACTTATAGAAAATTCAATGTTCTTTGTAATGATAATTTTTTTGTATTAAAGAGCATTACTACTTTGTCTTCTGTCTTTGTAGTAGATTCAATAATAAAGAATATATTAAAAAAAATCGTAAACTTTGGTTGGTCTTGCAAAATATGCAAAAAACCTATGATTTAATTGATTGGCTGTATTTAAAGAATAGTTTGATTTAGATAAAAATGTGTAAATAATTTATTTGGTTTTTTGGTAGTATTTACAATAATAAAATTAATTAGGTTATAACAAACTATAAACTTATAAATAAATATTAGGTGCATAATAATTTGAACCAAAATGAAGTTTTTTTATTTTTGCTCTGAAAAATATTTTATGATCTTCTTTTGTGTGAAATCAAAAAACATAAGAGTTTGTATAATTATTATATTAATTTTAAATTTGTTGCTAAAACTAGCAAAATTGAGAACCAAGCTGGATTAATTTCTTACTTGACAGCTGGTGCTTTTGTTGATTACACAATTTAGATAAAAAATAGTCAGACTGCTACTCAATGTATTTTAGATATTGCTAGTGAGTTTTTTAATATTAATAACATTTCAATTAACAATAAAAAAACAATGGCTATTTTTATTAATTAAAGAATCAGTAATGCTTTTTTGTTAATAAGTAGTATACTGTTATCTAAGTAAAAAAACCAACTCAAAGTTATGTAGAAAACATGACCAAAACATAACAAAATAAAATAACACAGAATAATGTAAAAGAATACAGAATAATGTGTAATAACCTAGAATAACATAATACAAAACTTAATAATATGTTATAGCACAAAATAACTAGTTAAAACATAGAATAACTAGTAATAATGTAGAAAAATAAAACAATAACAGAAATAGTAAAGCAATAGCTAGCAAAAATAAAACAATTAAAAAAGCAATTCTGTAAAATTAAAAAAAATGTATAAAAATGAGTAGTTATAAAAGTTAGATAGACAAGAATCAATTTTTTTTTTCCTTATAATTATTACATTTTATGAAAATAAAAAACTTAATTGAAAACTCAAAATTATCAATACATAGTTATCAATTATTTCATGTTTCAATCAAACTAATTATTGTTTTATACTTTTGTTCCAAAACAGATGCTCTTAGCATAAATGTCTTAAATTTTTAATGATCTGGACCAATCACTTTTGATTATAATAATTAATGATACTAATTTATTTATTTTTTTATTTTTTTTATTTTTATTTATTTTTATTTATTTTTATTTATTTTATTCTCTTTTGTAAAGTGACAATATAAGAAAATCAACTGTTTGGAAATAGACTTTGTAATAGTCTGGTAAAAAAAAAAGCTTTTTTTAGGTTTAGATATTAATATTATCTTGTCAGCTTACCAGAAGGAAAAAAAATACTACCAGATTCTAATGACTATGCTTGACTAGCTCAGAAAAAAAAGCTTATATTGACAAGTTACAACTCTATAAAACTATAACTCTGTGTCTTATAACCAAAGAACTCTATGAGTAAATTCACCTCTAGTAAAAGACCTTCAAAGACTGATAAATCAAACACAACAAACAGATTTATAAAAAATCTTCAAAGCTCCTTTTAATCTAAAGTCAGAGCACCAAACATTATTATCTTATTCTGCCAAGTTTACCCATAATATTTGGTGCTTTCTGTAAGGTTATAAAATCCATAGAAACAAAGCACTCCAGAAATTCACAAAAGTAGTGACCATTAAGACAGTAAGAAAAGATCATTTATCATATGAAAAAGTTTTATTTCGACACTTTAGGGAAGACTTAAGAATACTATCAAAAACTATTATCACAAAAAATAACTTTTGTTATTACTTATACACTAAAATTAACTGTTTATTAGGCTGAGCAATGAACACAAGAAAACTTGAAAAACAAATTCATCAAAAGTTATTAACATACTCAACAGAAACTATTACTTGAGCCATAACTGAGATTCTTTATATAATTGATAAAGAAATCAAAGAATACATGATACAATAGTATTTTTAAGTAAAAAAAAGACAAATAGCAAAGCCTGATTTTATAAAATTTGAGTCCGAATCTAATAATACAACAGTTGCACAAGAGCAAATCTGACCTACAGTCAACAAAAAATCAAGATTTTTCTTATCAACTATTCCTTTATATCATTAAAATCCAGAAAGTAGAATCCTATTCAACCAACTCATAGAAACACAAATAAAAACTCTAAAAACTTCTAGAACTTTGTATCCCTGAGACCACAATAATAATTTTTGGACAAAATCTCTAAAAAAATATGAATTATTATTTAGAAATCTTACTTCAACTGTTAGCCAACCTGGTAAAAGCATATTCTTTTAAACATTACCAATAGCACAGTTTCTAATAGAGTTAGCAACCATTTCTACAAAAAAAACAGCTATTTTGCCACCCATTGGCCCTAACAACAAAGGAAAACAATCAACATTAGCATTCAGAAAACAATACAGTATACTGCCATCAAAATTTTTATTATTAACAAATAAACTATCTTCTATTACTTAGATAATGGCTTACCAAGATATCGCCAAACTAAAAAAAAATTTTAATGAAGAAAATAATATATATACTTGGATAGTAGAAGCTGAGAAAGCAATTATTGCCAACAATTGGAATGATATCAAAACTATTTAAGCACTGTCTTTTTTTTAACAGGAACTGCAGACTTTTGATACCAAAGTTTTGAAAAAAAACCAACTGACTTTGTTGCTTTTAAACTTGCTTTTTTACAGTATTTCTGTGATCCCAATATGCTCATTCAGCTACAAAATCAATTCAGCATAAGAAAACAAAAAGATCACAAAGCAGTAACTACTTATCTTGAATAGTTTAATTAAGTTCTTTAACAAATACTGGCAATTGAGAGAGATTACTATACTACAGTACAAGTTCTTAATTAATTTGTTAAGAGATTAAGGAGCAGCATCTTATGATCCATAAGATTCTGTTATCTAACAAACCTACAAAATGCAGTCACTTTTGCTTGTGATTTCAAGTCAGCAAAGCAAAAAGCTAATTATACTTAAGCTATTAACTTGGCCATCAATAGAATCTCAGATATTGATGCAAAGATTATCCAATTAAGTAAAAAATTAACTCAGAAAATTAAGAAATTTTTAATCAAAACTGCAGGAACCTATTAGCCATCTCAATAAAAAGACAATAACAACAACAGATACCAACAACAACAGAATCATTAACAACAACAATAACTGTAAAAATCAGATCTTTGTAATTGTTACTACTATTAAAAACTCAAACATATTGTTTAGAACTGCCAAAAAAAGTTGGCAGATTAGAACAAGAGAAATTAACATCTACAACAACAGAGATATCTTCAAGTTCTAAGATTACAATATTCTGTACCTCAATATCAGCCACCACAGTACATACAACAAATCCCTTAAAATTACTATTAGCCATTCACAAAAGTGCTAATAACACCTCAATACTAAGTGCTTACTTACAATCAATTCAGATCTCAAGCAATTAACTATAATCAAAAATGAAAAAATGCCAGCAGCAATTAAATGCAAACTAGCAGCAAATCATTCCAACCAATACAGTGCAATAATCTACTATTATAATTAACACAAACTGGATATCCTAATTAAGCATTGCATTTTAGTTTAATGAAAACTCCTAATTTTTGTAACACTACATCTTTAAAAGGAAAAAATATAGTTGAAATAATTAATCTTTCTACTTTGAATCAATATTAGATTATTAAGACAATCTCACCAGCCATAATTACTGAAGATCATACTCTCACTACTATATTTTTGTTTGACATTAACAACTTAAATAATCTTAATCTTTTTAGTGGAGCTGCCATTAACCAAGACAAACTAATCATGGCAATATACACTAATGCTAAAGTAGAAAAAATAAACATTAAATTGATATTCAATAATAGATCTGCAAGTAGTATAATCATGAAACAACTGATGAATTAATTAAGTTATCAAGTAGATCATGCAGCTACTGCTTGAATTATTACTACAGATAAAAATACAAAGACTTCAATAGAAGAAATCGACAATTTTTTGTTTGAAATCAGCAAAATTCAAAGTGTTTGTCATAGAAACTACACAATATTAAGCTCTTATAAGAAATAATTGGCTAATAAAAGCTTACATTATGCTCAACTAAAATACCCAGAAACTCCAAATCATTTTTAATAGACACTATATTAGAATATCTACTATCTGTAAATACTTCTGAATGACAATTCCAAAGCAATTTTTAATCAAGTTTGAAGAACCTATTTTCCAGCCAACTTTGAAAACTTACCAAGTTTTTTGGACTAATGATTACAGAACAAAGCTACTACTACTGTCTATTTAAGAAAAAAAAAGTAAAAGAAGGACTGAAAAAGAATCTCAAGTATCACTATCAATATATCTGGCACCAAACCAAAAAAATCAAGCCTATTAACCTTCGAAATTAATCTGCATTGATTGTAGAAAAAAGTTATTATTAATAAGTGCTATTACAGATGATTATTTGGGGTTTCAAAGTAAATAACAAATCCATAACTTGGTGCTCAGTTGATATAATGATGGGTTGGTTTCTGAAGATTTTGGTAATCTGAAGGTTTTGGTTGAGTACTTTGTATAATAGACAGAAATTTACTATAGTTGATTTTGGTTGATCTCTCAAGTTATTTTTCTAATTTCTGTTTTCAATGTAGTGGCCAGTTTATTCTGACAGTTATGCCCTTCTGGTAAGCTATCCATTAATCTATAAATCTTATACTCTTATATCTGGGTCTTTTACCAAGCTATCCATAATGTTGATAACTCAGCACTTTTACTCTTTAATCAATTAGTCAATAACAAGAAATAACAAAGCAAAAATAAAATAAAATAAAATAAAATAAAATAAAAGAAAAGATAAAAAAATAAGCCAAGGCAATAAGTATTAATATTCCATCAATAGCCGTGATCAAAAGCTATTGTTCTAGTGTGTTTAAGTATCAATTACTATCAACATAAAGTGTTAATAGTGGAGTGGATTTGAAATAGTGAATAATTATTTATTGAGAGTTTGTAATGTGGAAGGTTGCTTAGATTAAATCTAAATTAAAAGATCTGTTTTTTTTTTTCTAATGCTACCACTATATATACATAATTAATATTCTATAAAATTGCTCACATTTCTGAGCAATGTGCTATGCTTTCTGACATTGCTCCATATTGTTGAGCAATATGTTTATGTGCTAACTACTACTCTCTTATTGGTCCACTATTTTCTATATCTGTTTTCTTTTTTATAAGTAATAGTGTCTATATTAAAGATAATAAAATATAACCAACAGCAACCAAGTATTACTGCTGACTTTGTGTATTAGAATAATATGAATGATCTAAATAACAAAGCAAATAGAACAACATATCATATCTTGTATATGGCAAAATTTTATTAGATAAAAAATTGTGAAATAATGTTTTAGGCAAAGGAAGAACATGTGATAAATCTTGTCAGTACATCATTCTAATAAATAACTGGACCAGAAAAGACACCCTGTTCACCACAGTATATAGTTAAGCAATAAATTGACTAAACTCATACCTTTATGATAAAAAGAAAATTTGAACAATAGCAATAACCAAGTGGAAAGAAGCCACTATTGAAGAAATATGTATCATAAAAAATGCTCTATTAACAATTAAAGAAATAGACAACATATTTATGGATAATTTTAAAGCATTTTAAGACCAGTACCAAGAACTGGCCCCAATTCAAGAAAAACAGAAACAAAAATTAGCAGATCTCAATATAAAACTGTGTAATTACTGCTTAATTTCTTGTTATTTTTAATATTGTAACAAGTATAATCTCTTATTTAATCTACTTTCAAGAACACTATATTCTATCTTCAAACTATTAGAACCAAAAGAAGAATATAAGTTTGATGCTAAAGACATATTGTTTCAAAAGCCAAGTAATACTACTGAAATTAAATAGTATCTTATCTACCTTAACTTTTCCAAGAAATTAGAGTTGAAATAATATAGTAATAACAATAAAGAAATCTGTTCTGAAAAAACACACAAAAATGATGCTAAATTTGACTTAAGATACCTTGAACAATCTCTTATAGCTATAGTTTTATACTTTCTTGTAAAAATAGATCTTAAAATAGATCTTAAAATTTTTGTCTGTACTATAGTACAGATTGTCTTATAATTAAGTCTTGCAAAAAAGGGAATCAACATAAAAAAAAAATAATTAATGCTAAATATACAGAAAACATTATCATTATATTACAAAACAATTCTAATAAACCTTATACAATTAAATTACAAAAAAAGATTGCTTAAGCTATTTTCTTACTCCTTGTAAAAATACCACAATTAACCTCAGTTACATTGTGCAAAAAGTTAGATTTTATTGCTAGAAGTATTAATAGGTTTAAATCAAGTAGAAAAAAAAATGTACCAATTAATTTTATAGAAAAAAAAAGTAACAAAGTAGAATTTATCTACACTAACACAGTTATTTCTATTCTCCCATATTGACAGCATATTTTCAAAGTGAATTAAAAGATTTAGAACCAAGCTTTATTATTTAAAGCTGACTTGGAAATCTGTTGCCTAACTGATGTTGCTAACCTATATATCCTTGTTAAGACTCACAAACATTTCAAAATCTTTATTTGAAGATATTATCAAAATTCTTGAAAGAATTTTTGTTGGCTCTGTTTCTTCTGAAATTCAGAATTCTAAAAAATCACAGCCTATTTTGGACTTTGCACAATTGTTTTTATTTTGTAATATTACTTTACAAATATAGAATCTGCCAAAAAAAAGTTATTTGTTTATACTGGAAAAAATCAATAAATTAAATTTGAAAAACTTAAGCACTTTGCAGCAAATGCAACTTAAAATTTTGTTAAATTAATACACTAATATTTTTGCCTGCAAAAATAAATTCAGATATACAGATATCATAAAACATCAGATTGATATGGAAAATGTCTGTTTTATTAAACAACAGACCTATTAAGTAACTTTAGTAAGCAATAACCTGATTAAACAGAAAGTACAATAAATGCTAAATAATAAGTTAATCAAAAAATTGTTAAGTTTTTGGTCTTTTTCAGTCATATTAGTCATCAAGAAAAATAGAAAAATATGGTTCTGCATAGACTATCAAAAGTTAAATAGTATTATTTAAGAGGATAGCTATCCTATTCTTTTAATTCAAAAAATTCTGGATAATCTAGAAAAAAAGAAATAGTTTTTATTATTAGACTTAGCCAGTAGATATTAACAAATGGAAATAGATTCCAAAAACAAAGAAAAAATAGTCTTTATCATATGAGATAGAAACTTTAAGTTTAACATAATATCCTTTGGACTGTGCAATACTCCTACCACTTTTCAATGTCTTATAGATATTGTGTACAAGAAAATTTTTTGAAAATCAGTCATAGTATATCTAAATAACACCAATGTATTTTCTGAAACATTTGATAACTACTTGCTTTATCTTTAACAAGTCTTTGACTACCTTCAGAATACTGAACTAAAACTCAATCCTGATAAATATTTCTTTAGAAAGACCAAACTTAAATTTTTGGAACATATAATAAACAAAAATAGAGTAAAACCCGACCCAAATAAAGTTCAAAAAGTTAAAAATTTCCCAGCCTTAATTAATTTGTGAGAATTATAAGGATTTTTAGAACTGGCAGGATATTACTGCTAGTTTGTCAAAGATTTCTTTGATATCACCAAACCTTTTTACCACTTACTATCAAAACATGTTTTATATTTATAAAGAAAAAAACAGCAAGAAGCATTCAATTATCTCAAATAATATCTAATAATGACACTTATTTTGATCTATTCAGACTTTAATAAACATTTTATTATTGTGACAAATGTCTCAAAAAATGTGCTAGAAATTGTTTTGTCACAAATTGGACCAGACAACAGAGAATATCCAATTGTCTATGTCAGTTGCAACATCAGCACAGTAGAAAAAATATATAGTACAACAGATTTAGAATATCTTATTATCTATTGGGCAATACAAAATTGGAGACATTATCTTTGTCAACCATTTAACTTATACACTAATCATAAAGAACTTATTTAGTTATTTAGTAAACCACAACTAAAAGAAAAATATATATAATAGAGTATTTATTTGCAACAATTCTTATACAAAGTTTATTATAAAGAAGGATTTAAGAACACTAATACTAACAGTTTGTTGAGAATGATGCAAATCTAATCTTAAATTTATAGATACAATCACTTATCAGCAATTACCCCAATATTTATTAATTTTTCAATTCAAAGAGCTATTATTTCAACAAAAACAAAGTGGTATATGGAAACAAGCTCATAATTACTTTATTCAGAACAATTAACTATACTATTGAGAACACCAAAACTACATTACCTCACAATAAGTTATAAAATACAATGAAAAAGAAACTGTTTTGCATAGTATGTATTCTGACTCAACTGCAAAACATTTTAATAAAGACATTATTCTAGAGAAAACCACAAATCTATACTATTGGCCTATAATGTATAAAAATATTTTTGAATATGTTTTTAATTATAATTCATGTCAATAAAGAAGAGAAGCCAAAACAATGGAACCACTTTAACCTATTTTAGTTGGAAATTTATTTGATAGAATAGAAATTAATTTGGTTGGTCTTTTCTCAATTATATCTAAGAGAAATTGTTATATAGTTATAGCTGTAAACTATCTTACCAAATGGCCAGAAGCTAGAGCAATTCAAGTAGTTAATGCTAAAACAGTAGTCAAGTTTGTACACCAAAATCTAATTTGCCATTATAAATGTCCAAAAAAATTGTTATCTGACTAAGAAACACATTTCATCAATAGTATATTAACTGAACTAAGCCAATAGTTTGGAATAAAATAACTCTTATCGTTACTATATTACTTATAAACAAATAAACTGATAGAACAATTTAACTGAATACTGTGTGAAGTATTAGCTAAAATAAGTTATAAAAATGCACAAAAATAAGACTTATTTATATCTTCTGTATTATTTGCATATCAAACATTAAAGCAAAATACTACCTAGTTCACACTATTTGAACTAGTTTATGGAAGAAAAGCTATCTTACTTATTAAATGAAAAATATCTTTTTTTCCAACAGAAACAATTACTAAGGAGAATTTTGAAACCACCTTATACTCAAGAATATACCAGCTTATAAAAACATTGGAAAACAATCATAGAATAGCAGCTAATAATATTAGCAAAGTACAAGAACAACAAAAAAAAGACATAATAATTGCTTATCTGACCAACCAATCAAATTCAAGATTGGAGACCAAATACTATTACATTATACAAAGGTTAAAAAACAATGGGGTGGAAAGTTTAATCCAAAGTAGAATGGTTCATTTTACATATATGAAGTTTTAAGCAATAGAGCTTACAAATTAAGATTGAAAAACAGAATTTTAAAAAAAGTAGCACATAAAAATTAGTTAAAAATTTATTATACAAAACAAGAGATATTATTATCTATATATTAACTAGGAATACAAATTCCATTAATCAATCTAAATAATATACCATAAAATCTAGAACCAATTATCATTATTGAAACATAATTGATATATAACTATTTAATTAGAAAATTTAAGTATATATAACAGCCAAAACAACAAAAAAAATGACAGAACTTTCAACATGGACCTTTCAAATCAAATCTTAATTCTATTAAAACAACTGTTTGATACAATTCAACAATTCTCAGCCCAAATAGAAATTATAATTGATAGAAAAGAGATATAATACAGAGATAAGAACAAAAAAAAAGTGGATAAAAGTTCAACTAGAACTAAACAATTCCATTTTTATGAACAATCTTCTTCTCCAATGATCAAAAAAAAAAAGTAGAAGAAAGAACAAAAAAAAGAGAAAAAGATACATCAGGCAAAGCTCAACACAATTAAGAAAAAAAAAAGTGACAGAAATAAATACATGTCAGACAAAGCTTAAAAATTTCAAGGAAGATTTGAGCAGACAAATACTGGAACCAGTAACAGAAAAATAGACACCAAAAAACACCAAAGTATAAAAAAAAACTACTACTAGTCTACTGGTTCTATAAAATTGGTAAACAACTAGAATTAAGTACACTATATGAAGACTACAACTGTCAAATCTTCAATAAAGAAGTTCTCAAACAAATAGAAGAATTTGTAAGAAGAAACAATTCAATATTATACTACAAAGCAGTATACTACTTATATTCAGTATTCAAATACTGTTCAGTCATACTACTAGATAGTTTGTTAACAACTATTATAATTAACAACATAAAACAAATAACAAATAAACAATTTGAAGATTTACAAAAAGCAATATTTAATGTTACAATTGAATATTATACAAAGAACACAGATTTTACAGATACATATGATTTTGCAGAAGCTCAATTCTAAAAAAAAAAAAATATTATCCAAGTAAAAAAACCAATTCAAAGTTATAGAGAAAACATAACCAAAAATGTAACAAAATAAAATAATACAAAATAATACAAAAGAATACAGAATAATGCATAATAACTCAGGATAACATACAAAACTTAATAATATATTATAGTACAAAATAACTAGTTGAAACATAGAATAACTAGTAATAATATAGAAAAATAAAGCAATAACAGAAATAGTAAAGCAATAGTTAACAAAAACAAAATAGTTAAAAAAGCAATTCTATAAAACCAAAAAAATATATATAAAAACAAATAGTTGTAAAAGTTAGAAAAAAAACAGATAAAAAAGAATTAATTTTTCTCTTTCTTATAATTATTATATCTTACAAAAATAAAAAACTTTATTAAAAACTCAAAATCATTAATACATGGTTATCAGTTATCCTATGCTTCAATCAAATTAATTATTGTTATATACTTTTGTTTAGGATAGATGCTCTTAACATAAATGTTTTGAATCCTTAATGATCTGGACCAATTGCTTTTGATTATAACAATTGATAATACTAATTATTTTTTTTATTTTTTTTTATTTTATTTTCTTTTGTAAAATGGCAATACAAAAAAATTAACTGTCTAAGAATAGACTTCATAATAGCCTGATAAAAGAGGGAAGCTCTTTTTAGATTTGGATATTAATATTATCTTATCAACTTATCAAAAAGACAAAAAGACATTGCCAGATCCTAGCAACTGCATTTAACTAGCTTGGAGAAAAAAGTTCATATTAACAAATTGTAATCCTATAAAACTATAACTTTGTGCTTTATAATCAAAGAACTCTACAGGTAAATTTATTTCCAGTAAAAGACCTTCAAAAATTGATAAACCAAACACAATAGACAGACTTATAAAAAACTTTCAAAGCTTTTTTTAATCCAAAGTCAGAGCACCAAATGTTATTACTTTATTTCACCAAGTTTATCTGTAACCATGCTTATTTTTATTGCATAAAAAAGTAAGTCTTATAGATATTTAGGTATTTTTTTGTCTTTTAAAGATTTGTTCAAATCTAGTTTGGTAAAGGCTTATTCAAATGTCAGGTTTTTTGCTAATATGGTTTTAAGAAAAACAATTTTGAATAAACAGTTTTTTTATTTAATTTTAGCAATACTGTAACTTATTGTTAGTTATTAAATCCAGTTTAGTTTTGTTTTTCGAAATGTGTACAATAAATAAGATGCACTAATTAAGAAAAATTTGAAAACAAAAGCTGAATTGCCAAAAAATTTTCTCAATAAGGCTCTTTATCATTTATTTACAGTTTGAAAATGTTTGAGCAAATATAAAAAAGAGTAAAATAACTTTTATTTTGAATTTTTTAAATGCTAGTAATGTTTTTGGTCATTTGTTTAAGCATAAGTCTTTGAATTTGCAGATGCTAAGCTGGTTTCCTGATTATTTTCTTCAGAATTCTGTAAAGTTAAGAATCAGTCTGGTTAATAACTTTTAGGCTAATATGGTAAAATATTTTTTAAATTAGGATGTATTTTGTGTGATTAATTTGCATTTGGTATTTCATTTTTCTGGTAGTATTCTGATGTCCTTTATTTTGAAGAGCTCAGTTTTTTATAATGTTTTTTGTTTACTTAAGAAGTTTGATATCATATTTGTTAAATAGTTATACAATAAAAAGATGTTAATTTTTGATTAGAAGTGTTTTTATTGTTGAAAAAAACTTGATCTTAAAAGCTCTGTATTTGTTTAGTTCAAGTTGATATGTAATTATTTGATCAATATTATCTTTTATTTTTTTGAAAAGTCTTCTGTTAACAGCCATCTGCTTGTGAATATTATTGGTTTAAGTAAATTTTTATTAATTAAATGATATCTTTATAATGTTAATTTGGATGTTATTAATATTTACACAGATAAATTTTTGAAAAACTTGGATATGCATAATATAAGATGTGATACTACTGTATTTTTTGCTAATTTGGGTTTAAACATAGTATTACTGAAGGTTTTTGGTCTTATTTTTTGAATATTGTTAATGTCTGTTTACTGTGAATTCATGACTAAAGAAAATAGTTAAACCTCCAATAACTGAATTTATCTTTAAATTATTTCTTATAATTTGAACTGCTGAGCATATAAATAGAATGACCAATTTTATGCCAGTTACTTTATGTAGTTATATTGTAGTAAATGTCAATTTTTTCTCAGGAATTGCTTATCTGGAAGCTCACTAAAAATATGTAATTACTTTGCTGTAAAAGTTAACTTTTTTACAGAAATCTTATCTGTAGACTACTTTAATAATTATAATAAAAAATAAAAAATATAAAAAATATAAAAGAAATAGAATTTTGTCAAGAAAAACGTTTTCTATTTAGGCCTGAAGTCACTAACAGGTTATTGAAATTAGTAGCTAATTAATTTTAAAATGTTAGTTAGATTTTTGTAAATTTCAAGTATAATAATTAAGGATTTGGTTTTTCGAATATTTTAATTTTTATTTAATTTTGTAAAAGTGTGTAAGAAATAATTTATTTTAATTAAAATATTTAAAGTAAAATAAGATACATTTTTTTGAAAAAAAAAGCTTTTCTTTTATACAACTTGTTATAGTACTAGTTTTTAAACTTGTACTTTTCTTTTTGCTATAATTTTAGCAAATTAAAGATACATTTTGGTAAACTACAAGTTATTTCTATAAACTATTAATTATTTCGGCCAATTTTCATTAATTTTAGCGAATTTTGACTATATTAAATGGTTTAAGATATTATGTAATTTGATCATCTTAATTTCTATGGTATAAATTAGATTATTAATTAAATGATAATATTCAATAATTTGATTAACTAATAAGTGATAAATAATAATAATATATACTAATTAATACTAGGAATTAAAAAAGTAATTTCATGCTAATTAATAGCTAAAATTTTACTGATAACATAATCTTTTTTTTAAAACTGAGCTCTATTGAAGTCCAAGCATTATTTGTAATACTGAAATAGTAATCCAAAATAATCATGGTAATTTAATTTGAAAATTGTTGAAATTTCAGTTCTGTAAGTTTGCTAATGTATTAAATTTTTATTGATTGTAGTATTGGATTTTGTAGAATATTTTTATAAATATTAAATAAGTTATAAAGTTTAAAAGCTGTTCTAAGTTTGTAGTAAGTGTTTGTTGATTCAGCTACTGTTTTGAATTTATTGTGAATTTGTTTTTGTATGGCTTCAAAAGTAATTTTTGTTGCTTTAAGTTCTAGTTTTTGTTTATAAAGTGTTTTTCCAATATAAAAATATCTATAAATAAAGATATGTTCATTGTTTTGTTTATTGAGAAATAGTAGAAGTTTTTGTTGTATTGTAGTATTTGGTAAAATGTCAATAAGAGCAAATAAAAATTTTTTTTTTAATGCTTGCTTCAAAAGTTTTGGTAATTGGTTTCTAGAGTAACTTCTTGTGTTTTTTTATAAGAGTGATAATTCTGAGAATTATTTACTACTAATATCATAGTTTCTTTTTGGGTGTAATTAATTTAACTTCCATTAATCATTATAGATAAGTTAGAGAGTGTTTTTAAAGCTAACATTAATTTTTAAAATAATTGTTGAATGTTTTGAGGAATAAGCATTATAAAATTTGAATAAATAAAATTTGTTATTAAAAAAAAATAAAGAAAGAATTATTTTTGGTATTAAGATTTTATATATTTTTGTTTTAAGTTTTTGTTAATTATTTTTCTATTTTTTTTTAATATTCTGTGTTATTTGGAGAAAATATTAATATAATTAATAAATTAATATTCAAATTTAGTTGTTGTTTTATTACAACTATTGGTTCTAAATTTCAGGAAATATTTTCAGAATTAATTAAAGAAAAATGTGTACCAATTTGTAAAATTAATGGTTTAGGATTTGTTTTGAAATAATAATGTTTTAATTAGTCTTTATGTGCAACTTTTGCTAGAACTTTGTTATTAAGTCTTAACTTATATAATCTATTGCCTAAAATTTTATGAATATAGAATGGTCCATCCCATTTATGTTCAAATTTTCCACTTCATTGTTTTTTAGTTTTAGTTCTGTTTAAGAAAACTTTGTTTCTAATTTTAAATTTATTGGTAACTAATAGTAATTTATTGTCATGTTGTTTTTTTTGTTAAGCCTAAAAGTGTTTAATATGAGTTGTTGCTATTTATTGTTTTTCTTTCAAAGTGCTGAGCAGGATGTAAGCTCTTTGTTGAAGTATCTCTTAGAAGTTTTCTTTAATAATTAGTTGTATTGAATATGTTTCTACTGTAAAATTGATTGATTATATTGTTATTCTTCTATAAGTTAATCAAATAGTATGTGCTTTGTTGTATTTTGTTTTAGTGTTCTGTATGCTAGTAATACTAATAGAATAAAGATATCTTATTCTTACTCAAAATTGGTTGAAACTTTGGCTAATAATTCACACAATGTTTTATTAAAACATTCTACTAATTCATTTGTTTGTAGATAATATAGAGAAAATAAGAGTTGTTTAACATTGAATCTTTTACAAATTTCTTGTATTATATTGTTTACAAAGTGTGTTCTTTAATTAGATAAAAGTTTAATTGGATATCTATGTCTACAAATTATGTCTTAATAAATAAAATTTGCTACTGATTTTGCATCTGCTCTTTGGATGGCTCTGGCTTTGGGCCATTTAGTAATAGATAGTAGTCTGACTAAATCAATTCCTACTTTGTCAAAAAATTGTCCAACTTTGATTGGATTCAGTGGTTCAATAGAACGAATTTCTTTTTTTTTTTAACAGTTATCACAAGATTTTACATATTGTCTAATGTTTTTTTGTATCTGGAGCCAAAAATAGTGTTCAAGTGTTCTTTGAATTGTTTTATTTCTTCTTAAATGTGCTGATAAGAGATTTGTATACATGTTGTAAAGGATTAATTCTTTTTCATTTTCTTGTACTAATCTGAGTAAATTGGTTGGGTTTCTACAGTTTTAATAATAAATTTTGTTATAGTATATGAAATATTGTTTTAATTAATGTTGTAATTAGTGTTTTTCACTTGAAAACCAATTTTCTGGCATGATAAAAGTCTCCAGATAGTTTTTGATATTGTTGTAGTTTTTAGAATCTATTGTTTTTTTGTTGATTATTATTGTATTATTAATTTATTAGAGTGAATTCTAATCTTGTCTTATTTTAAAAAGACTATCTATATTAATATGTAATTTGCTTGGTTTGTAATATATTATATATTTATAGTCTGCTAGGAAATCATTCCATCTAAATTGTTTGGCATTTTGTTCTGATTTCTTTTTATTGAGCCATTTAAGACCAATATTGTCAGCTATAATGTCAAATTCTTTTCTACTTTTCAGATATTATTGAAAATATTTGAGAGTTCAGATAACTGTGACAGCTTTTAATTCTATTAAGCCATATTTAAGTTCTGTTGGTTTGAGTGTTTTGCTAGCATAAACAATAACTTATTTATTGCTATTGTTATCCAATTGTAATAAAATAGCACCAAAGACTGTATGTAAAGCATTAGTGGCTAATTAAAACTGTTTGTTAAAATCTGAATAAGTAAGAACTGGGCTGTTATTAATTTCATTTTGAAAGTTTTGAAGACTTTCTGTTGTTTATTAGTCTATTAGTATGGCATATTTTTGTTGGTAAAATAATTGAGTGATTTGGTAATTTCTAAAAAATTTTTGATGAATTTTCAATAATAGAAAGCTAATCTTACAAATCCTTGTAGTTTTGTAGTATTTTAGGAAGTTTGAAAGTTCTTGACAATACTAATTGTTCCTGGATTTGGTTTGACTCCATTTTTGCTAATAATATGTCTAAGAAAAATTAAATTTGTTTTTTTAAAGTAATATTTTTTAATGTTTAACTTCAATTTTGCTTTTCATAATCATTGAAAAACTTTTTGCAAGTGAATAAAATGAGCTTTAAAGTTTGGTAAATATAAATCAGTGTTATCAAGATAAACAACTACTAATTGCTATAAGAGTTCTTTATATATAATATTTATGAGTCATTAGAATATTGCTGGTGTATTGTAGAATTCAAATGACATAATATTAAATTTCTAGTTTCTTTTTTGAGTAGTAAATGCTGTTTTGGGACAATTTTTTGAGTCCATTTCGACTTGTCAGTATCTATTTTTCAAGTCTAAAGTTAAGAAGAACTTGGCTTTTCTCAGAGCATCTAGCATGTTATCAATTTTTAAAAAAGGGTAAACATCTTCAATTGTCATATTGTTAAGTTGTCAATAGTTGACACAGAATCTGATTTTTTCATTTTTTTTTTAACAAGAACTACTAGTAAGACCCAAAAACTTTTAAATGGTTAGATAAACTCATTTTTGAGCATTTGTTGTACTTTTTCTCTGATAAATTGGTGACTGACAGATAGAACTTAATAGACTTGTTAACATTTTGGTAAAGCATCTCCAGTATGAATCTGATGTTAAACAATATTGGTTTTTCCTAAATTATTATTGTCTTTGGCAAATATATTAGCATATTCAGTTATTAATTGTTTCAATTGTCTTTGTTATTGGGTTTTTAAGGAACCTATGTTAATTCAAAAGAGTTTTTTTCTAGAACATAATAATTTTCAGTAGTAGAAGTGATGTTTGGGTTTGGAAGTAGAGTATGTCTTACAATTTCAATAAAATTGTTGACAATCTGAGGAGTTTTATCTTAAAAAATATTGTTATATATGATTTCAATTTCTATTTTTTTAATAAAGCAATGAGGTAGTTGTTGGGATTGTAGAAAATAACTTGAAATTTTTTTATTTCTTTGAAATATAAACATTTAGAATTGAGATTTTATGCTTTAAACAGATTTGTTCATTTGATTTAAAAATTTGTTGGGTAATAGTAAGTTTTAAGCAAGTATAAATTTCGTGATGTTTTTCAAAAGATGAAATAGTAATTGGTTGGGGAAGTTGTAGAATCTGGTAAGATTTACTTTGTATATTGAAAGTTATGTTTACTGAAACTGTAAATCATTTAATTAAATAAAAACCTTGTATTTCTCTTTTACTTTTGCCTAATTGTTTTCTATTACTAATTGATTGCAACTCTAAAATGTTGATTAAAGATAAGTAAATTGCTTGAACAATCTTTTCAGCATGTTCTATTCTAAATGGTTTTGTAGTTTCATTTTGTAGCATAATGATAATGTTTTCAATATATCCTGTATCTATAATTTTTTTTCTAACATTGATTCTTTTGCTTGCCAATAATAATTTGGAAGCAATTTGAATCATTCCTTCTGGTGGAATTTCAAAAGCAATCTTGAAATTGATTTTTGTTAAAGATTTTGGTTAGAGAACCAAAATATCTTTTTCTAAATATCATAAATCATATTTAACATCTATATTATGAACTTTTTCTGACTTGATTCCTTGACCATTGTTGTTGAAATATTTAAGTTGTAGAGCTGGTTGATTCTTAATAAGATAGATTGAAGTTATTGTAATTTTTTTTTCTGGCTCAGGTTCTCTAAACTTAATTTCTTCTTGATCATTTTTGCTGGATAAAAAATGCTAAGAACATAATATTCTAGACACTATTTATTATTACAAAGCATAACATATTTTTTACACAATTAAATGTTCATTTGCTCTAATTATTGAATTTAAGCTTCTTGGATTAGATAAGTGTGGTTTGTAATTTGGTGATATGTTTCTACTTTATTTTTATAGTTGAATCTAGCTAATTTCATTGTGTATTCAATGTACTTAGCTTCTTTCATTTGGCAGACATCTTTCTGTATGGCTTTATTAATCAAAGCCATTGCTAAGTCAAAGATTATTTCAGCATTATAAGAATAGTAGTAGAGTTTGTTGAAAGCACTATTATAGGCTGCATCAAAAAGTGTTCTTCTTCTGACTTTTTTTGAAATTGATAGGACATATTAGCAAGTTTGATCACATACTCTTCCTTTTATTGCAACATTAATCCAGTTGTATTCTTTTGATAGTATGTTTTTACATATGAAACAAGAAGTGTTGTTTTATTTTTCATTTTGTTTGGAGTGTCCAAATCGTTCTTTATGGCATGTTTTACAAAAGTAGCAGGTGCAAGTTTTATATTCCTCTTTTAGAAAAATATATGCTCTCATTAATGAAAGTTTTTTCTTGTAATTTTTGCATTTAAGTAGAATGTAAGATGATTGTTTCTGTGGTTTTGGTGTAGAGTATCAAACAACATTTCAGTTTTTGGTTTTTTTAAAGATTTTTTGTTCTGTTTCTTCAGCCCAATTGGATGTTGATCCAAAAGCCATGTATGTTTCAATAATTGGCATTTTTTTCTTTTTTTCAAATTCAAACATTGGGGCTTTTTCAGATCATTTATTAAAAGTACCATAAATAGCAGGTACTCTGGTGTATTATTTTTGGTATGAAATCTTGAGTTCTTGGGTTTCTTAATCTAAGTTTGCATTGGCTTTGAAAAGCCAATTGTTTTTGACAAGAGCTTAATATTGGAGTGCATTCATGACAAAGACTTTAACTGGAACAGTAATCCCATTAACTGTAAAAAAGAAGTTATCAATTTCTCTTACTGAAGTTTTCTTCATACCATTAGCTGTAACAAATACTATTTGGGCTGGTCTGTTAACATTTTGATTAAGTTGTTGCATTAGTTAATAAGTAATAATACTTTTGGCTAATCTACTGTCTAAAATTAAACAGATTTGTTTTCTTTCTACTTCAGTACCAGTATACATAATAGTGATTGCTTTTTGTTTATTGATTGTTGTATTGTTAAGCAAGAATAGTAATTCATTGGCTTTAAATTCAAATAAAGATATATCTGAGAGATTGACATTTTAAGCAATTTAAGCTAATAGAATAGTATTGTTGGAAGGATTTGATTTTGGTGCTGTAGCTTTACTTTCAAAAAGTACAGTTTGTTGAAAATCTGATTTTTTAGACATTGTGAGATAGCTGGGTTGAGTGTGATAGTAATTGGGTCTTTGCTGATCAGAATTTTGGAAAACCAACTGATTGTTTAAGTTGATTTTGTTGTTATTATTCTGAAATTGATTTTGAGATGTAAATTGGTTTTGCTAAACCAATCTTTGGGCAAGTACTTAGTATTGTTGTGTAGATGGTAACTAATATTGTTGAATTTGTAAAGGTTGCTATTGTATTGGTTATAAGACTAGTTAGTAATAGTTGTTCTAATACTGTGGTCTTGATAAGTAATATGCTAGTAGTGGAGATTGGTAGTAGAACTGTTGATGTTAGAAATAACATTAATTATTCCTGTTTTGTTGGTCTTTTTGCATTTTTCTATAATCTTGTTTTCAATGTTCTGTAATTCCACAATAATGACAGCTTTGTGGTTAATTGTTGAATGATAATGGGTAGTTGTTTTGATTGTATTATTGGAGTGGCTGATATCTTTGTGGTTGGTGCTATTGTTATTGGTTGGTAAAATAATTTTCAATCTTCTTTGTAAGTTGGTCAATCTTTTTTTCAGCTGCTGAGCTGGTTTCTCCAATAGCAAAATTCACAAGTTTGGTATAATTTGCTTTTTCTATTGTCATTTCATAATTCTTTACATGTTTAATGGCTGTTGCTAAATCTGTTAAAGCATGTGGGTAAACTTTTTTGATCAATTTGTTTTTTAATTCTGTTATAAATTGATCTAAAATCTGGACATTAAAATAATATTTGTTGGTTTCTAATTGTCAAATTTGTCTAAAAAGTTTATTAAATCTTTTAAGATAGGTCATAACAGTTTCAGATGTTTTTTGCTTAATATTGTGAAAGCAATTTTGGAGAATAATAGAGATGTTGTTGTTGGTAAATTGTTGTAAAAAAACATCTTTGAATGCTTACCAGTTTTCAAATGGTTTTTCTAAATTTTCAAACTATTTTTCTGCAGTTTTTTAAAGAAAATATGAGATTGCTTTAAGCATTCTTGCTGTATTTCATCTATTTGCATCTCTTGCTTTCTGGATTTTGTCAAGTCATTCTTGAGGGCTGGTATTATTATCTTTATTAGTAAATTTTGGAATTTTTGCAATATAAGCAGTTGTCATTTTTTTTTTTTTTTTTATAGTTTCTTCTTGTTTTGATTCAGTTTTGAAAAACAGATAAATAGTAAATTTGGTATTTGTGGTTGAGCAAGTGAAATTGGAAATGGTATAATAAAAAGTGGTAATTTAATACTGGTTCTTTGTTCAGATGTTTGTAAGTGTTTGGCAGTTGTTTTTGGTGTATTGTAAATTATATGGCTAATTTGCAGTTTTTTTTTCTGTTTTTTGTTGTTGCTGTTTTTTGGTTTTGATTTAAAGTCAAAAAAGTATTTGGACTGTACTGAATTTTTTCTTCACAGTACTGAATAATGTTAAAGTTAAGTTTTTGAAAGTAGGTGTCAAGTGTTTTATTGTTAAGATCTTTAGTTCTTAATTGTGAATAGTACAATAAATTATTGTAAAGGTTGTTTCTAACTTTTAAAATGTTGTAGTTTTTAAAAAGATAATTGTTGATGTGGTTTTTAATGAATTAGTATAGTAATTTTTTGAAAATTTCAATTTCGTCTGGAATGTTG
This sequence comes from Geosiphon pyriformis, assembly GCA_016748015.1. NCBI lineage: Eukaryota > Fungi > Glomeromycota > Glomeromycetes > Archaeosporales > Geosiphonaceae > Geosiphon > Geosiphon pyriformis. The sequence continues at coordinate 1,596,610 of JAAOMT010000664.1, forward strand.
AATTTTTGCTTGCAGTAAGTGTAAATTAACTGATAATATTCTAAAGTTGTTGTGTCTAGTGTGGTTGCCACTTTAAAGTTGTTATTGCTGTGTTATTTCTATGGAAGAACACTAAATATTACTAAAAGTTTTTTTGGTCTTTTTTCTTAAATATTGTTAATGTTTATCTGTTGCTAATTTCACATTTTTTAGAAGCAATTGAACTTCCAATAACTAAATTTATTTTCAAATTATCTCCTATAATTTGAACTGTTGGGCTTATAAGTAGAATGGCCAATTTCTTGCCAGTTACTTTATGTAATTATGTTGTAGTAAATGTCAACTTTTTTTCAAAAATTGCTCATCTAGAAGCTCACTAAAAATGTGTAGTTATTTTGCTGTAAAAGTCAACTCTTCTATAAAAATCTTGTCTGTAGACTATCCTAATGATTATAATAAAAAATAAAAAAAAAAATAAAAAAATGTAAAAGAAATAGAACTCTAACAAAAGAAACATTTTCTATCTAGGCCTGAAGTCACTAACAGATTACTGAAATTGGTAGTTAATCAATTTCACAATGTTAATTGTGTTTAAGAAAATTTTCAAGTGTAATAATCAAAGGATTTGGTTTTTAAATATTTAATTTTTATTTAAGATATGTAAAAAAGTGATTTGTTCTAATTAAGATATCTAAAACAAAATACTATAGTAAAATATTATGAGAAAATACATTTTTTTGAAGAAAGAAGCTCTTTTTTTATACAATTTGTTGTAGTACTAGTTTTTGAACTTGTACTTTTTTTTTGCTCTAATTTCGGCAAATTAAATATATATTTCGGCAAACTACAAGTTATTTCTATGAACTATTGATTATTTCGGCCAATTTTCATTAATTTCGGCAAATTTTGACTATATTAAATAGTTCAGGATATTGTGTAATTTGATTATTTTAATTTTTATGGTACAAATCGAGTTATTAATTGATTATTTTTGCTCACTAACACTAATTAATAATTCAAAACAGATATAACAGTATTTAGTTCTTTAAAATAAACAATTATATATTGCCAAACACCAACAGGTTTCAACACAACACAAACAATCTTACCAAAAACACCAAGTGTTGTGTTAATATCAGCAGCAAATATACCCAAAGACATATTATACAAAGCAACAACAGCAAAAAAGAAACCAAATTTAGAAACCACCAAAGATTTGGTAATTTGAAAGTAATCAAATAAATAGAGCTTGTAAGCTTAATTAGAAATATAGTTTCTAAAAATTTTTGTAAAGCAAATTTCATATAAAAGAGCTTTATATTGTTTTTTAATACTGATTTTACACCCAAAAAACCATATATAAACTGAAAAACAGTCTTAATATAAGCCAATTTAATCTTAAAAATAATATTAAACACCAGAATAGAAACTATCTACTTAGCAAATCTTTGATAATTAGAAATAGTTTTTTAAACATTATCAATAACAGCACTAAAAATCAGAAAAAAAATTAAGTCAGTTTTTATCTAATTAATCCAGTTTTCAAAAACAAGTAATCCAACAAAAAACTGTTATTTTGTTTTTAAAACTGGTAATAATATGTTAGAAAACACCATATTTAACAACATAAATAATAGTTAATCTTGGCCTATATTAGATAATAGACTAGATAATACAACAGAAATCTTATCTAAAATCTTATTAGAAACCACAAAAAAATTCAGTATAATAATAATAAAGACAAGCAATTGCTTTTACTTTTTTGAGTTTTTGGTCTTTTTGACTATTTTTTTTTGAAAAAATAGTATTAGAAATACCAAATATAAAACCTATAAAAAAAACCAGCTTGTTAATTAATCTGTTATTAAAAACTTTTAAGTTTTTAGAAGAGATAAAAACAACATTAGAACTAATCCAAGTGTGTTTTTTTAAAAGAACTTTGATCAGTAAAAAACCAGTCAAAGATAAAAAAATGCTTTAGTAACTACTAATAACAGTTTTTTACTATTATTAATCAAGAAAAAAACTTTTAAAATGTTTTACTTAATTGTTTTTACAACAATAAGAACTTTTCTAATTAAAACTTTGTAAAATACTAAAAAGAAAATACCAATTATAACTTTTTTATTTTTTGCTCTGATTATGGTTATAAAATTAAAAAAACAAAAAGTCTTAATTTTATATTTATATATAATATAGAAAAATATTAATATATATTTATTAAAAAACATAAATAATAAAAAAAAGTATAAAAAAACATAATTAAAATATTAATAATAAATATTAAAAAACATATTTAAAATATTAATAATAAGTATTAAAAACAATATATATATTATTTATTTATTATATATCAATTTTTAATTTTTATTGGTATTTTTTAGTTTGCTAAAAAAATTTTATAGTTATATTTAATTAAATAATTAAATATATTATATTTTTTTATTATTAAATTAGTAATTAATTTTTTAATTTTTTATTATATTAAATTTATTATTATTATTATTATTTTAATAAGTATAGCTTAATTATTATTTGGTATATATAAATAATCTAAGTATTTATAATTAAATATAATTATATACTTATTATATATGATTAAAAAACCTATAATATTTATAATAAACCAAACTTTAATTTAATTTATAAAACACTAAAATAATACAATAAATTTTGGTTAATTTTTTTAATTTTAAAACAAATAATAATATATCTTATTTTATTATTTATAATAAAAATACAAATAAAGTCTTTATTAATTAATATTAATTAATTTAAAGTAAAAAAATTAATTTGTTTATCAAATTTAAACAAGACTAAAAATATAGTTTTTTTTAAAATTTTTATAAATTTTTTTTTAATAATTACTATTTAATTTAAATATATATTTAGTTTTTTTAGATTATTATTTATCAAAACATTTTTATTTTTGGTCAATATTATAGTTTTATCTAAACTAAATTTTAATATAAATATTATTTAATAATTGTTTAAAATTTTAAAAAAACTGAAACTTTTTTACCAAAAAAAATATTTTTTTAATTATTCATATTTTTTTATTGCGTTTTTTTTCCAAAAGTTAACAGATTAATATTTAAAGCATAGAATTTTTTGATAATAATTTTTAATTTTTCTTTAATAATTGTAGAAATAAACCAATTTGATTTGAATACAATAAAAAATGATTATAAAAAAAACATTTTTTTATTCTTAAAATTATAATAATTTGTAATTAATAATAAAACATTTAATTTATTTATTTTGTTTTAAGAATAATTATTTAGGAGTCTAAAAAAGTTTTATTCTTATTATTAACTTTAAATTCAATATTAATTATTATAAATTTTATTAATTTAAATTTAAATTAGTTTTTATATTATTAAACACACAAAATATCTACTTTATTTACTTAAAGATAAAAATTTAATTAAATATATAACTGTTTTATTATTAAAGTTCTTAATATTATTATTTATTTTTCTAGGCTTCTGAATAAAATTACTGCCAACAGAATTATGTATTATATATTTTATACATTTTTTATTGGTTATGTTACCATTAATAGTGGTCACAAGTTTCTGCACAAAAGAGTTGGTATTTTGTAAAATGTTTAAAATGTATAAAGCAATTAAAAAATTAAAAAAACTTTTTCTTGAAAAATTTTTTTTCTTTAAAGAATTTTAGATGTAGAAGAGAAAAAAGTTTTAAAACATAATTAAAAAATAAAAATAAGAAAATAATAATAATAATAAATTAATTTTTTAAATCATTAATTAAATTAAAATTTTATTAAAAAAATGAGGTGCAAATTTAAATATTATTTCTATAAAACTAAAACTAAAATTAATATTTTTTAGTTTCAAAATGTTCAATTAGTTATAACTCAAAATAATTACAATCAATTTTTTTAAAAAAATTTTAATTAATTAAAATAATATTTTTTATATAAAATAAAAAATAAGATTCCCATATATTATGTTAAATATGTGCAATATCAATTACAAAAGAATGACTTTTTAATTGATTTCAATTTGGAAAATAGTTTTAATTCAACTTTTTATTCTATTATCATTTCAATATATTAATGTATTTTAAAAACAATTTAAATCCATCATTTAAATCATTAGGTCATGTTTAAGTGGAAGATTATTTTTAATTTCTTACATAAAAATGCCAAGATTAACGATTTCTCTCATTGTAAAATCAAATTATAATAATAAAAATTTAAAATTTGATGAAACGTAATCATTTTCAAATTGTACGTTTGATGGCACCCATGGGCCGAAAATCCCTCATGTGGGGGATGAGATCAATTAAAATTTTATTTTTAAGGTTATTAATAACTTAGGTAACCGTTATATTATTAAGAAGATTTCTTTAATACTCAATAGATTGTAGATGTATCTCTTTGAGGATGCCGTGAATCTGTGGTCAGAATGACGTAGAGACGTAGAATATTTTATGTAGCAAAAGAAATATAGAAATCTAAATTTATGAACTATTGCAGTTAGATAACCCTATCTCCGATTTTTTTTTACTAAGAATGATGGAGCATTAGAAAGAGAAAGTTCGGAATAAATTTTAGCGGGGTTTAGTATTATGATAAGAGCTATCTCGATCAGTGATCTTGGAATATTAGTCACGAGCTTATCGTAGTTTTACAAGTTCCCAAATTTAGAAATGTTTCAATGCACAAAAGTATATGTACAACTAAGAAAAATAGGGGAAAAAAAGAGAAAAAGGTCTCTAGGCTGCAACAATGTATATTCTTGGGTAACCACAATCGGCATCCATGTGTCAAAGTTTAATATTCCAACAATTCTATTTTTTCAAATTCGATAAGCTTTAGAATTCAATGTTTCAAATGATTAATTGATTCGGATTTTTGTAAACTCAAATTATTGAATTTCTGGTAATATAATAAGATCGAAGGTAATATAATAGTACTACATCATTTCTGCACAGAAATCGAGTGTGTATGTATTTTCTCGAGAAACCTGGAAATTCAATCTCTGAAAAAAGAATATATATCACAAATTGTGTGGTGAAAAAACGATGAAACTTTTTGACCCAAAAAAGTTGTTATCTGATTTTCATTGATTATTTCAGCAGCGCTGTATTAATTCCTAAATCAATTAATAAATCAATTAATAAATCAACTAATCAATCAATTAATAAATCAACTAATCAATCAATTAATCAATTAATCAATCAATCAATCAATAAAGAAAACATCACCGCCGCCGTCACCGAAAAAATCATTTGATGATTAAAATCATCGATCAATCAAACAAAACAAAAATTTGAAACCAGTTTTCCATTAATTCATTACGAACCTTGAAAAATATTTGCTCGTCATTTTCATTTTACTTTTAATTTTAATTTTTCTGAGTTGAAATTCACCACCATCGGTCATAATTTCAATTTCACGAAGAATATTAACATAAACACAAAACATTCTTATTCACAACAACAAAACAGTAACAGAACAGCCACAAGCCTGAACAACAGGAGAATAGAACATATAAAAACTCGATAGAATCTTCACAAAGACTCCCTCACTCCCTCACTCTCCCAATTATTGTTTTAATCAAATTTTGTTGAAAAAATTTTCCTTTCCAAAATACTTGATCATTTTTCAAAACGATGATGATTGATTCAATCTCACAACCATTAAAACAAAAAATCTCATATCATGGTCGTATTTTCAAATCATTAAATAATAATAATAATAATAATAATAACAAAAACAACTTCTCCCAACACTTTACGAATCTTACAAAAATATCGGGAAATTTTTTGAAATTTTTTTCATCCAATTCTCACCCAAATTTACATTCTAATTCGCAAAACCTAAAAACACATCATAATTCTAATTTTGTCTCTAATCATGAACCAAAGTCAAATTTTCATCTTGTAAAAGATTTGCTAAAACAATTCACATGGGCCGAACAATCCTGGTCTCACGATCTTCAAATGCTACAAATGGTTGAAACCTGGCTCTTGCAAAACTTGCTGTCACCTCATCACCTCTTTCAAATACTTGTCACTAATCACCGATACAATACAAAGTATGCCTCTCTGATTGGGTTCTGTTACAATTGGGGTCTTGGGACAGAGATAAATGGTGAATTAGCAATACATTTTTACACAATCGCCGCACGAAAAAATGACCATTCAGCAGCAGTACAAAATGAATTAGGATGGATGTACGAATTCGGTTTCGGCACCGAGAAAAATCCTAAACTAGCATTTCAATATTTCAGAAAATCCGCTAGACAAGGTTTACCAAACGCTCAAAATTCTTTAGGAGAATGTTATCATTTCGGTTTGGGAACGGAGATTGATTTGGAAAAAGCCTTCTCATGGTATTCACGTGCAGCAAAATCAGAATGTGCTGATGGACAATTTCATCTAGCAGAGTGCTATCAATTGGGATTGGGTTGTAAAAGAGATTTAGATTTAGCGTTGTTTTGGTATCATCTATCTTCCAGTAGTTATAATAAGAATGAAAGCTTGGATTATCATGGAAAAGAGCATGATTTAGAAACGAATATTTCAAATTCAATGGTGTTGAAAGGGATGCAAGGATTTACTTGGTTTATAAGGGCTGCTAAGGCTGGCGATGCTCGTGCTCAACGTGTAGTTGGGGATTATTATCGAGGTTGGAGTTTTAATAAGCTTAATTCAGATGAAAATGATGATTCGAACTCAATTTCGGATGGCCGATCAGAAGGACGAAATAAATCCGCAGAGTTTTTCTCATCCCGTAACTCCAAGACTGCATTCAAATGGTATGAAAAATCCGCATCAGCCGGAAATGTTACAGCCAAAAGAAGGGTCGGTCTGTGCTATCGAAATGGGATCGGTTGTGAAGTGGATTTGAAGAAATCTTTAAAATGTTTTAAAGAAGCCGCAGAGTTAGGGTCGTGGAATGGGATGGCAGATTATGAAGTTGCTTGGTGTTACCAGTTTGGCATTGGGGTTGAGAAAGATATTCATGAGGGTATGAAGTGGTATGTTTGTTCGGCTAAAAAAGGGTATTTAAAGGGATGGATTGAGGCCAAGAAGCTTATGGCAGGACTGATGATTGGGAATGAGAGTGGGACATTTTGTCGGCGATAAGTTAATTGATAATCTTAATATAATAGGTTGAATGTAAAATTGGATCATTGACCTAATTTGATTAATGTATTGTAAATAATAATAGTAATAATAATAATAATAATTTTACATTTATCAGAAAATATATTCTTGGGCCAAGATGGTGTTCCACTTGTTTCTAATAATTCTGAATGTCGCAATCATTCTAAAATAAAAATATATTTTGATTTATCGTTATAAAACTATTCGAAAATTTATTCATAAGAGATATTTTTTATAATAATTTATCATATATATAAAAACAAACAAACAAACAAACAATTGGGAATTAGTTAATTTATTAACAGAGAATATATGATTAAATATGCAAGTAATTATATTTTTTTAAAAGATTGATTTAGGTTGAGATTAATTTTTTAAGATGAGCTGAAGATGATTTTAAAAGCTTTAATTAATTATTTAAAATATCTTTTTTTTATTGAACAATTTTCTGGAAAATTAATTAATTAATTAATATTATAATGATCAAATCATATTAACAGCAATTAAGATTTAATATTTGGGAGGGGAGGAGGACGGGATTAACATTAGTCTGCAAATATTAAAAGGTTTTTATGCATTTGAAATAAATGTTTAATATATATTTATATATATTTTTTTTTTGATTGATACGTCAAAAAGGTTATCGTGAAATTATTTTTGGTTCACAATTATTTTAATGATTGTTCTTAATAAATCTAAAAAGTTGTCCCACATGATTAAATAGATGGTAAAACATTATACACAATTTGGCTAAAAGTATCTTTGGGGTATCCATAATTTAACCGTTCTTTAAGATTAAAGGTTTAAAAGTGTTTTCATATATTTTTCTTATGATTCCACCAGCCATTCTACTCGATATTTCAAATTCAAAAAAGGGGATATTGAAAAATATCTTACTTCACAATATTGTTTAAGTGGTCAAAAATTAAACAATGGGTCGATATTTTAGTTGATATTTTCTTTAAAATTCAATAATAGCAAAGATTGCGTAAAAACAAATAACTAATAATTAATTAATAATAAATTAATTAATTTTAAGGATTTTAATTCTCTCCCCCAACTAAATTTTTTTTATAATAAATAAAAACCTAGAAAATTCTCTTCTTCAAGACCCAGGAAAAAGTTATCTTTAAATCGCTCAAGTCTTTAAAAAAAGATGGCCTTTTTCGATACGAATAACACTGTTAATTGGTTCTAATCCTTTGAATAAAAATTTATTTCGAAACTTTCCTTGTGGTTTAGTGATGTTGATAAAAAAATAACTAAAACCTTAGGTTTAAAAGATCTCAACCAAATAGACAAATAAATGGATAAGTATTGAGTTTCAAATGTCAATCAATCAATCCTTCCTTCCTTCCTTCTATTTTTTGTCCATGTTTTGAAAAACATGATTTTTTTTATACTGTTAACGTGATAGCCCAACCACTATCTAATACAATACAACCATTCTAGGTCCTAGGCTAAAGCGGAGTACATTTCACGTGATTTTATTACGTGATTTATTTTAATAATAGTGCTAGCACTCTAAAAACATCAAATATAAAGGCTTTATAAATAAAAACACTATAATAATAATAAATGCATTATTAAATAGTCTTTAATAAGATCTATAAACTAATGCATTTTTTATAAAAAATGTCTTAGAAATTTATTATGTAGTTGGATTTTCTCTGTAAACACTTTAAATAAAAACTAATAATAAATAGGGTAAAATTTTAATTGGTTAAATTTTACATATTGTCACATGTATTTAATAAAAAATAATGATTGACATATAATTTAATTAAGCAAAACCTTAAAAAAACTTAAATTAATAATATTATTGATTTTTTATTTTTAATATATTTTAAGAATTACAATTAAAAATAATAATTGTTATTTTTATTTAAATACAAATTTTATTTTTTTTACTAAAATTACATTTTAAACTATTTTTAAACTAATTAAATCTTAATACTAATTTATATAATTTAATTTTTATTAAGTATTATCTAAAACTTAATAATATAATTTTTAATTTTTAATAGCAAAAACAATATCTTTGCTTAAAAAATTTTGTTTATAAATACTTATATATTAAATAAATTAATTTTTATAATAATAAATATTAATAAGACTAACAGAATTTAATACCAATCAAACAATTATTATAAATTTATTAAATAAATAATTATAATAAAACTATGTATAATACTTTGTTTTTTTTCCAAAATAATTCAATAAAATTAAGTTTACAATAAAACTTTGGATAAAAAATACATATATGTTCAATCATTTTAATAATTTTTTATAATTAGTTTTTTAAAAAAATAAAATTAAGATAATGATCAAAATTTTTTACTCATATATAATATTAAGAATTTATTAAATTAAAAACATGTAATTTAAAATACTATATTGTTTTGTTCAATTTTTTAATTATAAACCATGTTTTTTTAAAATTTATTTAATAATCTTTTGTTTTATTATGTTATTAATATTAATAAATATCAAATTGTGTTAAAATTTATTGAATATTTTGTTATTATAAAGAAACAATTGTTTATTATTATTTTTTAAACTTATTTTAAAACTATAAAAGTATTTTTAACATAAGTTTTATAATTGTAATTGTTATTAAACATAAAAAGTACAATTTTTTTTAAGTATATTTGTTTAATATTTGAAATAATTTTATTAATTATTTGGTTTATAAAATTTTAATTTGTTTATTAATTATTTGAATTAAAATTCAAATACATAATAATACAAATTTTAATATATAAAAATTAAATATTCTTAAAAAACAAATTATTAATAGTTTTTTCTTTTTTTAAAAAACAAAAATATTTAATTAATTTACAAATAAATTTATTTATATAAATTTTAAGTTTTTGTAATTTGTATTAAAACTGGTTTTTTTTTACTGGATTTCAAATTTTAATAATTTTGTTATTGACATAAAAATTTAATTTGTCATAAATAATAAAAAAAAAACTCTTTGTCTTCTTAATTTTATGACCACAACCAAAGCAAAAAGTAAAAAAGCTGCACCTGATATCTGTCCTGAGATATCTAATAAAATTTCAACCAGAGAAGCTCTCTCTGTTGTAAAAGCAACTAGGCAAAACGTTTTAGAAGCCTTCTCCTTATCCAGTAATCGTGATAAGCTGTCTTTGGTAGCCACTGAAGCAACTTCTTCATCTTTGGCTGGTTTTTTACCAGTCAAAGTCCCTTCAAAGAGACATACTTGGGTTAGTCCCAGTGTTGCCTCCACCCCAACCAAGAGCCCAAAAGTTTTTAATAATAGACCAGTAAACAAGCTGGTTTTTCCCTTCATAGATTCTTCACTTGGTGCTGCTAGCACCACCTCTTCAAAAAAAATGGTCAAAAAGACCAAAAGTTCAGAAAAGTGGGGGCAGTCACTTGCCTCTGTTATTGTTACACCGAACCCCTTTGTGGTTCCCAATGAGATCTTAAATGAAATCTCCATAGCATCATCCAGCACATTATTCAAAATGGGCCAAGATCAATCACTGGCTGTGTTGCCAAATGTGGTGTTTCCCGGCAGATCATCACTGGTTGTGGAAGCAAAACAATCTCTTCCTGTTGGGTTACCTGTTCTTGGAAATTGGGCTGATTAAATGGAAACTAATTTATCTCCTCCTCTAGTTTCTGGTGTTACTTCTGGTAGTGCTTGGGAAACTATTACTAGTTGTCAAAGGTTTGCTGGGTGGGTGGCCTCCACTCTGGTGCCTGGTGCTACTTTTAAGATCAAATTGGCTTATGTTAAGACTGTTTTTCAGTCTGTGCATGATTTCTTGGGTGCTAAATCTGTTTCAAAAGACAATGTGAAGCTTTTCTGTGTAGAGTTTGCTTCTTAACAGTCTTTGGAAGCTGCATTTCTGGTTGAGCTTACAAGCTCTGTTCGTTTGACCACTCTTAAAATTGCCAAGTCTTTGGTGGTTTCTGAATCTGGTTCTCCTCCTGCTGCTGTTGTGCTGCATAATGTATCTTTGGGTGTGTCTGCTGCTGACGTTAAGTTGGCTCTTAGTGTATTTGGTAGTATTACTCATGTTGTGCTGAAGCCTGCTGATATTTGGCAGTATGTGGTGGTTTATTTTGAAAAGTTAGACTCTGCTGTGTCTGTCTTGAAGCATTGGTCAGTCTTGATGGGCAAGGATAGTATTAGAATCCTCCCTTTGGTGAATCAAAATGAGACTATTTTGTCTTGTGATAAGTTTAAGACCAAATTGGTTAACCTTCCCCCTGGCTGTACCACTTTTGAAATCAGTAATATGATTTCTCAGATTGGTAGTCAAACATGTTTCATCTCTTATTCTTCTGATTCTGGTTGTTGTTTCCAGTTTGCTTTGGTTACATTTGACTTTCAAGGCAATTTGGATTCTGCTGTAGTCAAGACTGGTACTCTAAGGAAATGCCATATCTGATGGGAAACTCCTGGCTGCCAGTGCTGCTTTAGATGTCAAAAAATGGGCCATCTGGCTGTGGATTGCAAGATTTCTCCACCTTCTACTCCCAAGATTTCTAAGGTTTTCAAGTCTTATTTTGTGGGTAGTGTTTCTTATGTAAAAGCTTCTGCTTCCCTGGATTCTTCTAAGTTTCCTTCCTTGGCGGCTTCTACTTCTTCTTCTATGGTTGTTAGTGATTCCTTAGTGTCTTCCCAGTTGGCTTTTTTGGAATCTGATTTGGTCAAGCTTTCTACTTTGGTTGAGTTTATTGTTAAACCAGTTGGTTTCTTGGTCAAATTGTTTGAGCAATTTATTAATGGGGATTTGGTCTCAAGCAGTAAATTTGGCCTTAAGGTCAATGAGGTTATAGTGCATATGGGTTTTTTTAGTAAGATTGTTGGTAAGTTGGAGAGAGAAGTGGTTTCTTTAAAAAAAGAATGCTGCATGGAGGATATCAATATGTCTGGTAATTCAGAGCATCCAGTTGGTTTGGATGATGAGGTGTTTTCTAACTTGTTGTCCTTTTGGGAACATGAGCCTATTGATTTTAAAGCTGATGTCTTAAAAACAGCTGAATGGCTGGTTGGATTGGTTCCTTGTAGTGCGATTCTGTTCTTGGTTATTCAAAAGATGTCATTTTTGGGTAAGTTTTCTTCTGATGTATCAACATAGTATAGCCTGAACTGGCTCGAGTAGCTGGTTATATGTAGAAAATGCATGAACTACATTTAATTTAAGATCTTATGTAGTCATATTGTATTAGATAATAGTTGGGTCTTGCTTGTTAAACTCTAATAAAAAAAATAAATAAATAATAACAAATTTAAAACTATTTAATAAAAAATATTAATGAAATAATTTAATTTATATTCTGTTTTTTATACTATAATTTAAGACTATAAATTGGTTATTTTTTTGTAAAAATTTATTTTAATATACTACTATATTTTTATGTTTATAATTATTAAATTAAATAATTTTTAAATAATTTTTATAATTTTAATTAAAATAATATAATATTAAAAATGCCAAAAATTTTAAAAATACTAATAAAAATATCAGAAATTTTAGCAATAACTTAAAAAAAAATACAAAATTATTAGAGATTCTATATATATAGTAATAATATTAAAACAAAAAAAATATTAATTATTAATTAAATAATTTTAAAAGTTAATAAATCTACTTAAAGTAAATTTTTTTCTAATAAATATTATCATAATTATTTATAATTAATTTATTTATTATAATTATTAAAACACATAAATTATTATTTATTTTATTAAAATTATTTATTTGTAATATTTGATTTATTAAAATAATTAATATTAATAATATTTAGTAAGAAATTTAATATTAAAATAATATTTTTTAATTATAACTATTAACAAAATATTAATTTTTTATTTATTGTTTTTTTTTGTTTTTTTTGTTTTGTTTTATAGTTTTATTGTTTATGTTAATTAATTAAAAAAAGTACAGAATTACAATTTCAAAAATTGTTTAATAAAAAATACAAAAATAAACATAAGATTAACTTATTAATAATTAAATTACTTATTAAAAAAGTAAAAAAAAACAAAATAAATTGGTTATTATACCAAAAAGTTAAATATTAAATGTTATTTTTTTTTTATATTTATTTAATAAGTAAAATTCAAACACTGCCTAGTATAATACATTATACAAATGATTTAAACTAGATATGAATCATGACTAGCCACTCAAGCCAATTAGGACAACACTAAACACTTATATAAACAAAGACTATATTCTCTATACCTAAGAAAAACAAACAAGATTTATAAAATCTGAAACTCACATCTACTGCTTTAGCTATACCCAATAATTTAACCATGCTGGCCAAAAACATTAAAAAAAAACCTGATACTGGAACAAAAATAGAACCATTATGTAGAATCAAGCCATTCTTTTCCATAAAAACACAGTGCTTGGCATGCACCAACCAGATATTTTTCCAAAATGCAAGACAAAATCTGCACACAAAATCCACAATATGTTGACTTGCAATCTTAGAATCTTTGAAAACCAAAACAGATTCACAATACTAATCATTAAAAACAAAATTCTTAGACAATGTCATGCTAACTACAACATCAGAAACACAAGTGAACAACAACTATAAAACACAAGAAGAAGAATGATGTAAACCAGAATGCACATCCCAAACAGACACATAAGTATTCAATAACCAAACATGACCAGCAGCATCAAACAGACAGAAAAGGAGATAGTTGAATACCTTAACATTACCACAGAACAAACAAACCACACTGGAATAATACTTATTATATAATTGCTTATGTACAGCAACAAAAAGCCAATAATAGAGAGCTTTCATGAAAAACATTTAGGAACCAGCAGTTTGTTTACTAGTAAAACCAGCCACTAAGTAAAAATTATGATGTTACACCAAAGATAACCTGAACCAATTAATCTCCACACATACTATCTGCCACCATCCAAAAACCAGAACCAGTTTTCTAATATGTACAATTAACAAACTAAAAAACCTCTCAAACAAAATGTCTAAAATTGCCAGAAATTACAACACTATCAGTTTTAAGATAACTTTTACTAATCAAATGAGACAGGTGCCAATTAGAAACAGCAGCTGCTTTGGCAAATATATTAGCATGCTTATTGTCAAAAATGCCAGAGTAACTCCTAATTTTATGCCAACTAACATCTAAATTCTTACAACAAATAATGCTTACAATATGACAACATTCAATCCAACACCGATTTCTGAAATCCAGATAAATTGATTTCAAATCTGACTTACATGCATCCAAAGCAGCCTGGCTGTCCATGAACAGATCCACAAAATAAGAAGAAAGAATACACTTAAGAGCCAAAGCAATAGCTTGCAGTTCTGTCATGATGGAAAACAACAGACCAAAAACCCATACATCCAAACCCAAATTAACATCTTCAAAAAAAACAGCTGCACCAGCCTTTACACCAAAAGTTCCCAAGCCACTCAAAGATCTATCTATATAGACAGAAAAGTGATCTGTATTAACATATAACAAATTGTCTTTGACAACATTAAACTTATAAGACTACAAAATATCTAAAGAACTATGACCATTCAAAAGTAAAGAACTAATAAAAGGAATAGTAACACAACCAAAAAATTGAACAAAAAGTTCAAACCAAATGGGAACAGGGCCATGGGGGTCCAACTGCTTCTACCACTTAAAGATTTTCTATTCAAAAACAGCACCACTTTGATCACGCAGCTGGTCCACAAAAGCAATACCATAATGTCAAAGTGAAAAAACACATTTAAGATAAGTTAACTTACCAAGAACAAGAGACATAAGAGTCCCACCTTAGAAATGGAAAGCACTGGCCAGAGAGTTGTCTAAGGACAAATTATACCCAGAAAATATGCACACTATATCCACCAAAAAGTTATTTAAAAAGTTAATATTGACATAAGCTAGAAACTGTAAAGGGTAAAATAGACACCAGCTGAGAACCTGAAGATCATGTGACTTATGAGAAAATAACTTGCTTAAAATACCAACTAAATTTACAAAAAAAACAACTGAGGCCAATTTGCTTTCAGTCTGAACTTGTTCAAATATCTTCAAACTATACAAAAAAAAATAATAGATTATGTCATTGGAGAAATTGAGTGGCAGACCAGACTTAGACTCTAAGCCTTTGCAAATGAAAACATTTCATTTATTACACACATTAATAGGAATGAGTTCTATAACTTATGATTAGATAAAAAACTGCAAACACCAAATATGCAAACTGTTTATCTAAGATTACCTTTCTTAAAACAAAATTGACAAAAAATCAAATATTCAAATGAGCCTTAGCCATGCTAGGTTTTGACAAATCCTCAAAAAACAAAAAAATACCCAGATAGTAGTGCAACTCTCTTTTTTTGGCAACAGAAATAGGCAAGCCACTGATAGTTAGATAAGAGTCCTTGACCCAACAGTTAATAAAAATGACTACAGTTTTGTCATTATTAATAGAAATATCATTAAACTGAAAAAATTCACTTGCAATATTGAAAAAAGCACTAGTAGCAAAAAACGAAGTCAACCTGGCCTAAGATTCTGCTCTGCCAGTTTTAAAAATAAAATAAGAATTTAATCTATAACCACACACACTTTCTTGCCTTTTATTTTACACAGGAGTAAATCATAAAATATGTGCCACAAAAGAGATGAGAAAACCTTCTCTTGATCCAATCTATTATGAACACAGTACTCACCAGTCAGGCCAAAATTTGTCATTACTTTGTTAATGCAACTATTGTAAAGATCTCCAAAAAATTTAATAAATTTGTTACATATTTTGATTTTTGTCAAACTCCTCCTAAAATGTTTCCAACCAACAGAATTATAGGTCTTATGCATGTTCTGTAAGACTAGCCAAAGTTCTCGATTCTTCTCCAAAGCATTTTCAATAACAGAACCAATGGCAAAAATAAGAGATTGTGTCATCATATCTCTCAAAACAAAAAAGTTATCTCCATAGAGAACATCAAAAATACTGCAAGCCAAAGAAATTCTGTCAGAAAGAATTTTAGAAAGAATCTTGTGGGCTGTTTTAATCAGAGCAATAGGATGAGTATTTGTAAAAACATCCTTCTATTCATAAGGTTTGGGAATCATTGAAACCCAAGCTTTTTTTTAAGGCTTAGGCACTAATTTACAAGTTAAACAAAAGTTCAAAAACACCAACAGCATATCTAACACCAACTTGTCATAATGTTTCCACAACTTATTCAGGATGCCAAAAAGATCAGCAGCTTTCCTATTTGGCAGATTCAAGACCACAGCAAACATTTTATCAAACCCAATTAGACACATTATATCAGAAAAAGCACTATTAAAAACATAATCTAAAGGCTGATATTGGTGAAACCAATTATTAAAAATGTCAGATACCACTTTACACTTTCTAGTCCATCTCTTCATGATCATATCTACTTTAGATTTAACCAAATCTGGATCCAGTACCAACTCATTATCTACAATCAAATAATCCAGCATTATCTTATAAAAAGAATGTTCTAAAACACTCTTAATGATGTGACCCTTATCCAACTGAAAATTTTTTATTCTTTTATTAATAGCTGTCTTGATGCAAGACTTCTTTATATGCTTGGACTCCAATATTTTAGAAGAGCAGTAAGACTTCCTTGCTTTAGCTTGAGCTGAGCAAATTATGTCAAAATTAGACTCTGAAAGAAATAAAAATTTTACTACCAATGCGCCAACTACATTAAGTCTAATTCATGCATTCAACAGTACTACAAAGTCTCCACTAGAAACCAAATGGGAAGTCTTAACCAATCTGAATACCAACAACTCCTTGGTGAAAATCTTATTATAATCTTTAGACCATTTTTTTTTGAATATCTCATTAGCCAAAAGAGTCATTGTTTTGTAAACAACATCCCACATTGCATTCAAATCTGAAAACTTTACAGAGACTGCAAACTTGCTAAAGAATATTGCTGTATTGGCCACTGTAGTGTCTTTAAAATTGTTTTATTTTGTATTATTAGCACCCTTAAAATTAAATTTCCAACAGTTCCTATTAGCTTGCTTGTGAATAGAGTTCAATTGCACATCCAAAAGCCCACCCAAACTCACAGACACAAAAATTGCTTGGTGATCAATGTCAAAATATTCATTAACATCCATAACATTGTAATTTACCACTGTATTAACCAAACTTGAAGAAATGAACACATAATCAATTGTTTTTTCTGAACTCCTTGAATTATTTCAAGTTGGAATTTTTGCAAATAAACTCTCTGACAAAAAATTAACCAGCTCCAAATTGAGGCACTTCTTGAAACTCACACATCTACAAAAACCATTCTCATTGAAATCTCCACTTAATACAACAAAAAATGACTCGTTTACAGTCTTGGCTATCAGAGAATTAATATCATCAGCCTAAGAAAAATGAACAGCCAAGGAGGCACCAGCATAAAGTCCTAGAATCAAAACAGAAAGTTTATTCTTAAAAAGCAACTTGACAGAGAGAAGCCAACCAGACACTTCAGAAATCTTATATACATGATAAGCCAGAGAAGCATTCATAATGATTGCCACCCCAGTACCAAAAAATTTCTTGTCCAACCCAGATGAAAAAACCCTAACTCAACTGAACTTATCCTTAATCCATAGTCTACAACTAGATCTCAATTTTGTTTCCATAACAATCGAAACCAAGTTCCTAAAATTTTTATGTCAATGGATAATGTCTTTTTGCTTTGAAAAAACATTAATACTGCAAACATTACATGTAGCAATCCTCTACACAAAATCACTTATTGAGGAGTAAGAGAAGCTAATAAACCCAATCCAGAGCATAGGCAATTCAACTTTTTCAAAACCAATTCAACTGACACTTTCAAAGCTATTATCTTAGATTCCAATTTACCTACCTTGGTGGTCAGAACCTTAGAGCTACTCAAGTTAAAATCAGCAATTGTGTCCACAATGACCAAAAAAAAAAAGGCAAAAGATGTCAACATATTATTAAAGATCATATCCAAATTCAAATTAGAGGCCAAACATGCTTAAGTAACTAAAGAGAACATATGAAATGTATTTACCAGAGGCATCAACTCAATAGAGCTCAGCTTACTCATGATAATAGAAACCTGATTCAACAAAAACTCCAAAAAGTGTTCCAAAGAAGCCAAATGATCAACCAAACAAGAATTACCAAGAGAATTAAGGACTATTGAAATGGGTTTTGCATCCAAAAACACACTAGTACCAAAAAAGTCTAATAAGATTGCATGAGCAGAAGAACCACCAGCAATCTGGGCCCAAGTTTTGCCACCAAAAAAAACTGGACAAACAATAGATGCCTGTTTTTTTTATAAATATTGACCAACCAAACATGATTCTAAGAAGTTATTACCTACTTACCATAACCACCAGAATTTCCACCAGCCAAACACACATCAAAAATATGACCAAAATGTTTACACTTGGTGCAACAAGCCAGAGAAAAACCAGCCCAACACAAATTCACACCCTTAAACACTGAAGTAGAACCAATAACAATCAATTTGGATGCTTCATTAGCAAAACACACTATCACACATCTATTACACACATATAAACTGGGATTATGGCCAATGAAACAAGTTTTTTCACCATATAATTCCAACAAACTAGACAAATCATGAACTGTGGTTCTAACTAGAAGAGTATACAACAGAGCCTGATAATAGTCTTTTGTTATTCATAATTCTTTGTTATTAACAGCCAAAGTCACACATACTAAATCCTTTCTCATAAAAACCAACTATTTGGAAGCAACTAAACTAGCTACATTCAATAACTCAAATTTCACCAAGACCTTTTGCCAAAGACCAATCAGTTGCATTTTGATCGAAACAATCTTGCCAAATTTAGAAAAAACAGATTCCACAACTAATTTGAGAAAATCTATTGGGATCTTTTTCACAACAATTTCTTAATTTGTGTATTTGTTTATTTGCTTAACATCATCATTAACTAAAATTTTCTCACTAACAGCCAATTTCTTTGTCTTTTTCAAACTTAAATCAGATGTAAAAAATAATTTAATAATATCTGAAAATTTTGAGGAAGTTGAAGCTCTCCCAAAACCATCCATACAATAAAAGATTTTTTTGACAGAAATTAATTTATTACTAACAGTTTTACTAAGCACTGTAAAGAGCTTAATATCAAGCACAAATAACTTAGCCAAATTAAAACTTTGTTTTTTTGATACATGTGACTTAAATGGTAGCAACTAATTGGACCCATTGAATTTAGGAGAAGAAAGTTCCAAGACCTTATTATTGTTGTTCATGTTATTATATGAAGGCACTTTTGGGAGGTGGCCTAACACTATATATATATGTGCGAGTCTTCTTTATTATTCACCAAATTATCTGACTCTACATAACTTATTTCCTTAGCAATAGTGTTTTTTATATTTTCAACATCAGAAAGCCCACTAATACTACTTGCAATGCTGCCAACATTGCTTCCCCAGAACACCACAGATTTAATATTGACAACATCAATATTTTTTAAGCTTAAAGAGCCAACAAATAAGTCAATTATACTACTAGTCATTGACATCTTTGGTTTTTTGTAGGATGCACTACGAGAGTAGATAGTGTCCACACACTTCTTTTTTATATTCAGACAAGTTTCCAAACCAGTTGTACCAGTATTAAAACTACTAACAGATGTGCTTACAGATTCTATAATGACAAAAATAGGAGTATTTAAAGAAATAACTAACAAAAAAAGAGAGAAAGAAAAAAAATAAAAGGAAAAATACTATATTTTCGACAAATTTTATCACTCTCATCATAAATAGGAAATTAATAAGAGAAAAAATTTTTTTAGATGTTATCAATAATTACAATTTGAATTTTTATTTGTTATACAAAAAACACAACTATTAAAATTTTTAAATTATATTACTAATTTATAATATTAATTTATAAATTATTAAACTATATATTTATTTATAATATTATAGACTTTAATAAATACTATAAACAAAAATATTATTAATAATAAACTTATTAAACTCTTAATTGTAAATAAAATAAAGAAATTAACTTATTATTTAAAATTATATATTAGAGTTTTTTTTAATAAAATATTAAAAAATATTAAATAAATAAAATATTTTTTTATTATTTAATTTAATAATTTCAAATAAAAGTTTGTAATTATTAAAAAAATTATTAATAAAAAACCAGTTTGTAATTTTGCTAAAATCTGAATTTGGTTTTTTTAAGCTGTTTTTTTTATAAATATTAATTTAGCAAAATTTATATAAATTAGCTTTTAATTTTTTTATTTATATATTTAATTATTTAATATTTTTACAAATTTTTTTAATTTTTTTGTAAATTAGTTGTTACTTAAAAACTTATTTTATTTTTTATTAAAATAGTTTTAAAACTTAATTAATTATTGTTTTAGTTATTATTTGATTAATTATTACTTGATTTTTTAGTATTTAATAACTTGAGATTTAATTTTATATTGTTTTAATATTTTTTATAGTAGTTAAATAATATTTATTTTGTTTTAACATAATAAAAAAATTTAATTATAAAAATATTTTAAATCAACAAATGTTTTATTTTTGCTTTTTTAAAAAAACATATAATATATTTATTTGTATATAATATCAATAAAATAATTATTAATATTTTTATATATATTATATAATATATATATTAAGAAATTTAATAATAATATAATATTTAATATTTTTTAAGTATTTATATTATATATAAAATATATTATTATTATTGGTTAAAATTAAATATAATTTTAATATAAATATAATTTAAGCTATAAATTTTGAAATCTAATAAAACAAAACTTTAAATATTTAAATAAGATTAAAATTATATTAAAATTATTAATAAATAAATATTTTTGCTTATTTAATATTATTTTTTTTAGCTTTAAAATATATATTATGTGGTTTTTTTTGTTTAATAAAGTAATAATTTTTTACTTTTTATTTTTTATTTATTTATTTAATTTTACAAATTTATATTTTTAATAAACTTCAAATTTATTTATTTTAAATATTTTTTTAAATATTTTTTAAGTATTAATTATTAATAAATTTATATTATTATATATATATTTATAAAAAATATGTTTATATAACAACAAATATCAATTTTTTAATTTTATTGTTTTAATAAAGTGTATTAATATAATATATTATAAAATATAACTTAAATTAGACATAAATTATACATTTTTTACATATAATTAACTATTTAAATTAGTCAAAACATTAATTAAACTAAATTAAAGGAGCCAGAAGTAAATTTATCTTATCAAATTTCTTAATAATACTATTTAAATTTCTAAAATTAAAATTAAAATTACTAAAAAACAATTTGGTTTTTTTAATACTATTTTTAATTTTAAGATTATATATTTACTATAAAACAATTATATAATTTTATAATTTTTCATTTAAAAAAAGTGTTTTAATAGCATTAAACTTTATTTATATTATTAAATTTAAATTTTAGCTTTAAGATTAGCAAAGTTTTTAAATATATTAGTTAAAAAAAAATAAAGTTTTTAAAAATATTAAATATAATAAACAAATTTTTTTTAACTTTGTAATTTTTGTACATATTTTTAGACAAAAGAAAAATAATTAAAGTTAACCAAAAAACCAATAAATTTAACAATAAATTTTATTAAAACAGCCAAGTTTTTAATCTAGAATTACTTTTAAGATTAACAACAAAAATAATCAAAAAAACAACACAAAAAAAAATCAAAAAAGTAAAAGTTTTAACATAAAATCTATCACTAGTCAAAAATAACACAAAAAATTTAAAGTTAACAAAAAATTTGATAGATTATTTGAAAAAAAAAAGATAATACTATACAATTTTTTAACAAATACTTCTAACTTTAATACTTATAGCAGCAATAATATCTAATTTTAGTCTTAATTATAACAAAATTTAAAGACTTATAAAAACCAAATATTATAATAACAAAGTATTAATAATATATTAATTTATTTAAATTTAAAAATATTTAAAATAGTTAAAAAAAGTTTTTAATTAAGCTTCTAGCAATAACAAATTTTAAAATCAAAAAAACCAAAACAAAACAAGATTTTTAAAATTCAGACATTTTTAATAAGTAAAATTTAAAAAAAAATATAATATAAATAATAATAATAATAATTGTTAAAAAAAGAATAATAATGACTAAAAAATTCTATTTTTTATTAAAAATTAGATTAAAAAATATTGTCAAAATAAAATTAAAGCTTATATAAATATTAAACTTAGAAATATTTATTATTAAGTTTAAAAATACAATTAAAATTATTTAAAAAAATAATAAAATACACTAAAAAAAACCATATATAACTTATTAAAAAATCATGAAAAAAAAATATGAAAATTTATTAAAAAAACATATAAAATTTATTAAAAAAAATATATATAATTTTTTAAATAAATTATATAAAGTTTATTAAATATATATATAAAGTTTTTTATTAAATATATAATAATAAAATTGGGTTGGATCAAGAGGAAGTTTTTTCACCATTGTTGTAGAGGATCTTTTATGATCCTCTGCTTTGTGAGGTCAAAAGACATGAACAATTGTATGGCTATAGATTGGATTCTAAATTTTTTATCAGGACAGGTAAAGCTGACCCTAAGGGTAGCAGAACCTCCTTTTTTGCAGCTGGTGCCTTTGTGGATGATACTATTTGGGTTGGGAATTGTCTGGCAGCCACACAATGTATTTTGGACATTGTGAGTAAATTTTTTTCAATTAATGATATTGTTATCAACACAGACAAGACAGTTGCCATTCCTATCAATCGAGAAGCCAGGGAGGTTTCTTTGTCAATCAGTAACTCTAGAATTTCTATTGTCAAGAAGAGTGTGTCTTACCAATACTTGGGGATTTTTTTTTCTACAGATGGCCTATTTAAGCCAAGTTTGGCCAAAGCCTATTCAGATATCAGGTTTTTTTCAAATGTTGTGCTAAGAAAGGCTGTTACTGAGAAGCAATTTTTGTATTTGGTATCTGCTGTTTTACAACCCATAATTGGTTACAGGTTTCAGTTTAGTTGTATCTTTAAGAGTGTTTGTGAAAAGTGGGACAAAATGTTGAGGAAGGGGTTAAAGCTCAAGGCCAATCTACCCAAGGATTTTCCAAATGAGGCTTTGTATCATCCGGAATTATACAGTTTAAGAATTTTTGAACAGGTGTTGGCTGAGAATATATTGGCTGGCTTGGTTGTGTTCGCAAATGCTGGTGAAATCCTCAGTAAACTATTCAAGCACAGAGCCATGGAGTTGCAAGCCACTAGCTGGATGCTCCAGCACTCTCTAAGAGTTCCAATCAATTTGCTGATTAATTCCACAAATTGCTTTTTGGCTGGTGCGACATGTGTTTTCAAGTTGTGCAATCTTTCATTGGGTGGTGATCTGCCTGATGTTTTTCAGGCCAAGCATAGTATTGCAGTTTTAGACGTGCTCAGTTTGAAGTCTTATTTGTGTGTGGTAAAGTCTCTTAAAAGATATGGCATAGTGTTCGTTTATTAGCTTTTGAACCACCGAGGTGCTTGTTTTGAGTGAAACATTTTTTGCAGGTGGAAGAAGCTGGACCCTAGAGGCCCAGTTCCTGTTTGGTTCGTCTCATTGGTTGAATTTATTAAAGAAGACGGTTTGTCGAATTGTGTGGCATTGTCTCATTGTTCAGCTCTTGCTGACTTTCCTTGTGACTTCAGTTACGTTAATGAACGTCTGCTGAATTCTAATTTGAGTTTTGTGACCATCTATACAAACAGTTCCATCAAAAGTTTGGGTTCATTGGATGCTCATGGTGGTGCTGCTGCCTACTTTCCAGATGCAAACATTAGCATTAGGGTTAAGATGGATGGGTTGTTATTCTCAACTCTGGTGGAGCTGCAAGCCATTGCACTAGCTTTAGAGTATGTGCCCATTTCTTGGTCTGTTGTTTTGTTTACTGACAGCCAGGCCTCACTAGACTTGTGCGAATCTGGTGGTGGTGTGTTTAGTCTTGATTTTCATGACAAATGTTGGATCAAAAAGGAACATATTTGCTGTGTCATCTTTAAAAAAGGCTTGTCAGTTACTTGGAACAAAGTCAAAGGTCATTCTGGTGTTGTTGGGAACAAACGTGCCAATTTCTATGCTGATGTTACTGTTGCCTCTAAGTTCTTTCTGCCCTTTGTGGTTCCTTATTGCTTTCTAAGAGTTGAAGACAGACCTGTCTTCAAAAATGCTCGTCACGTTGCCAAAAAATTGTTTAATGCTGTTCACTCTGTCAGTTGGGAGGCCAAATGTGTTGGTAGCTTCATTAAAGCAGGTCTCTGTGACCGTTTTAATAAGACCAATACCTTTTGTGTTTGGCATCTTAATGGCAAGATCAAATCTGGCTACACCAGTAGTGCATCAGCGACACTTCAGTCATATCTCATGAAAGTGCTCCACCACCACTTACCAGTGGCCAAAAGGAAAAGATTGTACAATCTGAGATATTCAAGTATTGCATGCAGTGTGAGTTGGTGGAAGACTCCGATCACATGTTTTTCTGCGCTCATAATGCCAATGTTTGGAAAACTTTGTTGTTAAACACTTCTATGGAGTGGAATGCGGTGTTGGAAATTACTGCCAATGGGAATGTGATTATTAATTCGCTGCATAAGACTGGGTCTTCTATCAACCTATTTATAGTGCTGGCTAAAAGTTTTGTGTTGAAAGACTGAGTGGCTGACATGATAAGCTGTTTGGGTGCTGGTTTTAGTAGGGGTGCGTTGGTTGTTGATTTTGTTTGTCATTTTGCTGAGAGTCACAGGTCAGCCATTTGGATACCAGTGGCTAAGTTGAGATCCTATTATGAGAAGCATAACCTTCTGCTGCGAGACGGCTCCTTTCTTTTGTCGGTGTTTGGTCTGTTTTCCTTGTGGTCTGCTGGATCAATCCGAGATTTTGGTTTCAGATTGGGTGTTCACATATGCTTTGGGTTGCACTCGTGTCTTACAAAATTGAACTTTGGTTTCTTGAGTGGTTTTTCTGTAGCGGGAATTCTGGATGCGTAGTACTGCCTTGGTTGGCCTGAGTGGCTAGTCACGTGTAGAAAAAACATGAGCCACGTTTAATTTAGATTCTGTGTATTCTATATACTTAGGTAGTAGTTGGACTGCACTCATAAAATCTTTAATAAAAAAAAAATAATAATAATTATAAATTTCTTTTTTTTCTTTATCTCAAATTCTTAAAAAAGTCAATATTTTTAAAAGAAGTTTTTTTCTGTGTTTATTATAATATTTCTCATTATTTTTTAAGAAACAAATTTTTTGTTATAGAATTAACTACTACTATGAGTAATTTTGTGCTTAAAAAAAAGCTAGTAAAAGTTTTAATATTAAATTTAGTTAGTAAAAGTCTGGTTTAGTAACAAAGAGTACTTTTGAGTAATATTAAGTATTTAAAAAATAAAATAAACATAAAATTTAAAAGAGTTAAGTGAATGATTAAACAGTTTAATAAAATAAATATAGATAAAAAAGAGTTAATAGTCTTTTTTGTTAATGATAATATTAGATATAAAGCTGGCAATAAAAATAAAAGTTATTTTAACTTAAATATAAACATTTTTAAAGCCAAAAAAATCAATATTAATAATATAATTGGCTCCTCTATTAGAACATTAAAATACAGTTTAGATAATAATAAAGTTTTACTCTTTTTTTGTTTTTTAATGCTTTTGAATAAAAAATAAATTAATCTAAAGATTATTAAGACCCAAATAAAAGTACTTGTTAGAATTTTTTTTGCATTGAACATTAATTTCTTGGCTGTAAAAGACAAATTAATAACAACAAAGACTTAAATAATCAGAAAAAAAATTTTATTAATTGATGGTTTTGAGAAGATCACTATTCTCTTAAAATTTGAAAAGATTATTAAATCTACATTTATGTTTGAGAAAAACATAGAAAAGACTATGTTATTGACCAATAAAAAAAGGATTATAGTAAACACTAATCTCAAAAAACAAAGAGTTTATTCAGATTGAACTGTTATGATCAAAAAAATTTCCATAAATATGTTTAAAAAAATAATCATTATTATAGTATCTGAGTTTGATTAAATTGTGTTGATCTAATTACAACTAATTGAACTATGGCAGAAAGCTGTAGTGTAGTTTACTAAATAAGTTTAAAAAGATTAATTAGTTTCTAAATAGTTATTTCTAATTAGAAAAGATTCAGTGCATATAACTAAAACTGTTAAAGATTATAATACTTGGTTGTCAAAAAATTAGTTCAAGATGCCTCTGTTTATTTTGCCAATAGAAATAATTACTTATAATCTTAGTATGTTATTAGATAGAACTGGTAAAAAAACTTGTGTCATTAATTGATTATTTAATAATAAAATTTACTGTACTGTGGTTGGTTTTAAGACTAAGAAGAATTTGAAATTGGTCTTTTATACAAAATCTGTTTTTGGCAGTATAAAACTCTCTTGAATTAGACTAGATTTAGTTTATTGTAAAAAGTGTAAATGTTTTGAATATTTGATTTTGGAGTGTGATGTATTAAATACATCTATTTTGTTATTTTTAAAAACTTATAAAAGAATTGTATCAAATAAAAATCATCTTTAGTTGACCAGATTATATGTAAAAAAAAGTGTTTTTATTTTATGTTCTGCTGTTTTTAATAACAAATTATAAGCACAGCTAGTTTTATTTGTTGTTTTTGCTAATAGTACTTATTTTAGTTTTGGTTCTAGATTTTTTTTTTAATATTTTACATATTGGTAAGAGTCTTCTTGTTATATAAAGATAATTTGTCTATTAATATTTGTCTGGTTTCTTTGAAATACTTCTTAGAGCTTTTGGCCAATCAAGTGTTTAGTATTGTATAAAAATTAAGCAATATAAATTTGATATTACTGGTATTTGTTTTTTAATTCTTTTTTTCTGCTGTTTTTGTTTTATTAAATTCAAGATTGAATTTGAATATGGTTTTGAATGACCCACTGGTATTATTCTTTTTTTTTTTTTAGTTACAAGAAATAAAACTTTAAATTTAAATTTAAGTAGCTTAAAAGTTTTGACCACCAAGATAAATGGCTTAAAATTAAAAATAATTGCTTTTAAGATCTCTGTTGATTTAGTTTTGAAGAGATTAAATCAATTGTGTGCTGGCTCAGATTTTTTAGTACATCTTTTATTTTTATAAGTAAATTTATTTAGAAAATAGCTATGTACAATATTAAAAATATGAACAATTTGGCTAAACAAAAAATATTGTTTGTTAACACATAAATTCTGGTTATTTGATATCTACTATTATGGAAATAAAGCTAAGATCTAATATTAAATTGCAAATAAATTTAATAAGATTCAAATTTTTACATCTGGTTTGAATAAAAATTTTTTGGTGCTAGTATAACAGTTATTATAAACAATTTTTAACTTATCATGTTTTAAAAGTAAAAAAAATTCTTGATTAACTAATTTTTATCTATTTGTTTTTCAAAAATAAGCTTTTGATTATGGTTTTAAGTTTGTATACTTGTGTTTCTGCTAAAGCAAAAGCTAAACAGATTTTAAAAGTTAATACTATTATTGCAGATATAGTAAATTCTAGTTTATTTGTGATATTAGGAGAAAATTTTAATGAGAATAATTTTAGAAAAAATTCAAGTTACAAAAATGTCTAGATTTAAATTTAATTAATGCTTTTTAGAGTTTTTTTTAGTTAAAGCACTTTTATGAAGTAATTTAAGAGAGATTAAAAAAGTCATTAATTTTGTTTTTGTATATAATAATCTTTTATTTTTATTAGCTAACCAGATAGTTAGGGATGTTTTAAATTTTTTAATATAAATCATAAGGCTAATTTACTTTCAATAGAACTAGGTGGTTTGTTAAATATTTACATAAATAAAATTTGCACGCAGACTAACAGAAATTGTTGAAAATTCAAGATTAAAAATGTTGATAGTATTAAATAAACTGGCTTTTAGGAATTTTTTTCTATTAGATTTCTATTATTAATAGACAAATTTAATAAGACAAATAGGAAAAATAATCTAAATACAATATAAAAGCTTTTAAGAAATTTAATATTGAATTTGGCTAACAAAATAATTATTAAGCAATAATATAATAAGATTAAATGTCTTTTTAATAAACAGTTATCTAAATTTTTTCTGTTAAAATTGCTGGTTACTAAAGTAATAAAAATCTTAAAGTTAAGTAATATGTTTAAAACTGATTTTTTGCTTTATACTTAGTTGGTCATCAATAATAACAAAGTTTTTAAAATATAGACTATAATTAAAAACAGTGTAAAATTAAATAAAATTTTGGACTGTTTATTAAAAATTTGGAAAAATTATCACAAATTAAAATTATGTAAATTTAAAATTGTTAAAGTGAATACTATTAAAAATACAATTAAAAAAAAATAAAAAATTTTTGTTTAAATAAAAACAATATGATCAAGAGTATATTAGAGAAGTTTTTTTACAAAGTAGTATTAAATTATCTAATGATTAAAAAAAAATTGATTCTAGAATTTAAGAATATTAAAACTAAGATTGATATAATTATAGAAAATTAGACCAAGAAGTAGACAGTTTTTGGGTCTTTACTTAAGCTTTAAGTTAATTAATATGTTTTTTTAAATTATGTAAATAATAATATATTTTTAAATGTTATAAATATTATTGGTTTTGAAAAATTGGTTTGGGTAGTTAAAAATTTGTTAAATAAGAAAGTTGCTGATCTGAGTGGTATTTTAATGAGTTGTGAAAACATTATAATAACAATGTTTTTAAGTGTTTTTTAGACTTCTTAAATTTATATTTAACTTTATGTATAGTTCTAACTCTATAAAAAAGAGCATAAGTTTCAATAATACTTAAATTTTATAACTAAAATAAAATTTTAATGAATACTTAACCTATTATTCTGATTAAGACAATTAAAAAAATTTTTTTTATGATTCTCTTAGATTGAATTTTTTTTGTTTGCAGCAAATTTGGTGTTTTTTGCAAAGATAACTTTTCTGTTATAAAAGATACTTTAATATAAACTCTTATTTTTGTTGTTGATTTAATAATCAAGACCATTTTAGAAAAAACAAAGAAATTTGGTTGGTTTTATAGAATATATATAAAGCATATAACTCTATTAGTTGATACTATTTGAAAACTAATTTGCAATATATCAAGATATATAAAAAATTTATTGGTTTTTTTGGTAGCATTTATAAAAACAAGATAAATAAGATTATAATAGACTTTGGTCTTATAAATAGATATTAGATACATAATAAACTGAATTAGAATAAGGTATTTTTTTCTCTTTTTTAAAGAATTTTTTATAATTTTTTTTTGTGTAAGATTAAGAAACACAAATATTTGTGTAAATATTAAATTAATACCAAATTTATAGTCTAAAATAGACAAAGTAGAAGCAAAAAAAAGAAAAACTTTTTTTTTTGCAGCTAGTGCTTTTGTCAATAATATTATCTGAATTGAAAATAACCAAGCTTTTATATAATACATATTAAATATTGCCAGTAAATTTTTTTTGTTTAATGATATTTTAATTAACAATAATAAGACAATGGCTATTTTCATTAAGCAAAAAGTTAAGAATGCTTTTTTGAAAATTAGTAAATTAATAATTTCAATCACTAAACATAATTTGCTATACAAATATTTAGAGATTTTTTTGTCAATAAATAGTTTGTTCAAGTTTAGTTTGGCCAAAGTTTAGTCTAATATCAAGTTTTTTCGAATATAGTGTTAAAAAAGTAGTTATAAATAAGCAATTTTTTTATCTAGTTTCAGCTGTTTTGTAGTTCATAGTTAAATATTAATTACAGTTTAGTTTTGTTTTTTCTGGAACTTGCTGTTAATAAGATGTTATAATTAGAAAATATTTTAAGTTTAAGACTGGTTTATTTTGTGATTTTTTTAATAAAACACTATATTATCTTTTGTTGTATAATCTAAAAAAATTTGAACAAATTTAAGCTAAAAAAAACTATTTCAACTCTTGCTTTTGTAAATAATATTAATATTCTCAATTGGCTCTTTAATTACAGATTTTTGGATCTACAGATTTTGGGTTAGACTTCTTTGAATTTTTTATAGCACTTAGTTAAATTGTGAGTCAATCTTTATAAAATGTTTTTGGCTAAAATAGTGCATATTTTTTTGGACAATAGTTTTTTATTGATAAATAATTTGCCTTATATATTTTTTAGTCTTAACAAGTTTCTTATATTAAATGTTTTAAAAGCTTTATTGTACTTTGATAAGATTGGTTTTTTGAAAAGATTTGGTGTGGCTTTTTGTGATAAGCTTTTGAATAAGCAAAACAAAGTTATAGATTAAAAAACATTTTGTTGTTAAAAAAATTGAATTTTAAGAAACTTGTGTCTTTTTAATTTGTTGTAACATTAAAGTTTTTGTATAATATTAACTTTGTGCCAGTATTTTCTGGTGTAATTTTTGAGTTGATAAATAATAGTGTATTGTTAACAAATAAGTTTTTAACTTTAAAAAAAAGTTTGTATAAAGTTTGGTTAAATATAATTAATATGTATACTAATAAATTTCTAAAAAATTTGAATTTTTCTGTTGTTGTTGACAGAACTGTTATTTATTTTTCTAAGATAGATTTGGAAGTTAAAATCAGAATTTATGAACTGCTATCTTTAATACTGGCTAAATTGCAGACTGTTGCTTTTTTTCTAAAATATATGCTTTTTTTATATACTGTAATTGTATATTTGGATAGCCAGACTGTTATAGATATTTGTATATCAGAATTGAAATCATCAAATTTTGATTTTAATACTAATGCTGAATGGAAAAAAAACATATTGTAAACTTGTTTAGAAATAAAGATCTTTTAGTGATTTGATTAAAGATTAAGAAACATTCAAAAATTTTTTGCAATATTTGTGCTGATGTTTTGATAAATAAGACTGCTTGTTTTTTTTGTTGTTATTAACATATGTGAATATTTTATTAAAACTAATAGTTTGACAATGTTTGATAATATTTGTTATTTTGCTTATAATATATATAGATTAATAAATTGGATCTATTAAAAACCTAGATCTGGTTTTAAAGTAATAAAAAAATTTTTAATTTATAAAATTAATTGAATTTAGACTCCTATAGTTTGACATATAAATTTACATATGCTTTTAGATTTTACTAATAAGATTTTAACTAATTTATATATATATTTTATAAAGACAATTCATAGAAGATTGTCTGTTATGATTAAAAAAGACTTTACAACAAAAAATACTTGGGTGTTTTGTGTTTACAGTATGAGAAGATTGAATTTTTTGATTATGTATTTATATATTCAAAAAAAGTTAATTTTTACAAGAATATAGTACTTGACTAGATTATGGTTTGAAGATTTTTAATGGGATTTTATGTTTTATTGTCTTTTATAGTGGTAGAATCTTTTTTTTATGCTTGTTAGATATTAGATTATATGTATTTTTTTGCAAAAACTTTATGTTCAAAGACTAGTACTATAAAACTATATATATATTCAATAATTTGAAAAAAATTATTCAGATCTTGGTTAATTTTGTGTATAAATTAAATAAATAATATTATTTTGAATTGTGAGAGTTTAGATTTAGATACAGAACTAATATAAAAAAATATAAGTTAATTGGTAATAATAGAATAATACTTAATATATTTTATATTTTAATATTAGATTTGTTAAATAGAATAATTAAACTGATTAGTATTGATAAGTTATTTGGTGTTAATTTTGGTTTTTATAAATCTTGTTTGTTTTTTTCAGATTTAAATAGTAAAATTACTGTTTACATAAGAGTATAGTGTTGTTTTAATTAATTTGAATAATTAGTTATATGTAAAAAAAACATAAATTATATTTAATTAGAATTTCAAGTTTTAATTTTATATATTAGATAGTAATTAAATTGTATTTATTAAACTTAATAAAAATAAAAATAATAAAATATGTATTTTTATAAACTATTATAATATGATTATATATTAATAATTAATATTATATAAAATACATTATATTTTAGTTTTTTTTTTAAATTAAATACAATTTATATATAATTAGATATAAATTTAAATTAAATTAAATTATATTATAATTAAAGAAAAAAATATACTTTAGAAAAATATTTTATTTATAAAAACAATTAAAATACAATTATTTTTAATTATATTATTTATTTATTTAATAATATTATTTGTATTTAATTTAATATTAAAAATTTAAAATTATTAAAAAACCAAATATTTTTTTATTAATTTTATTATTAAAAATATACATTTTTTTATTATTTTTAATATTATATTTTGTTTTTAATTTATTAATTTTCTTATACAACTTACTTAATTTTATTTTAATTATAGCATAATTATTTTTTAATTTAGTATACAAAACAAAAAAAACATTAAGTAACTTAGTAATTAAAATAATTAAAGTACTAATAAATTTAATAATAAATCTAATCAATAAAACTAATATAATTAATTTAAATTTCTAAAAAGTTAATTTAGAAATAATTATAAAATTTACAATAATAAAAATAACAAAAATAATTAAAAACATAATAGCAAAAAAAAACCAACAAAATAAATATTTTAATATATAACTTAATATTAATAAAATAAAATTCAAAATTTTTAAAACCAACTACAAATTTAAATAAAAACTTTAAAAAAATAAATAAAAATACTTTATAATTTACAATCAAATAATCTAAATCTTAATATTTAAAACAATATTAATAATCAAAAATTTTTTATTAAATACATTATTTTTTAAAGTTTTAATTCTAAAAATTATAATATTTAAATTTTTTAAAAACCAAAAATAACAATTATATATTATATAATTACTAAAAAAAATTAAAAAATAAAACAAATATAATTACAAACTTAAAAAACCAGCTTATTAATTTTAAAAACAATGTATTTAAATAAAATTAATCAACTTAGTTTTAAAGATATTATAAAAGACAATAAATTTTTTTAATTAACAAAAAAAAATTCTGATATTGTTTTTAATTATTAAACTAATTAGCAATTAAAACAATTATAATTATATTAAAACCTTAAAATAAACAATAATATATTGTTAAATATTAATAAATTTTAATATAGCTTAAAAAATATCTTTAATATTATTAATAATAATACTATTAAATATATTTTACAAAATAATAGTAAAATTTTTAATCATATTTCACAGAATAATATTAATAAAAAAAAACAAATTCAAAAACTATCATAGATTTAATAATTTTAAAAGTAAAAAAATAAACAAAACTAGTAAACTCAATTTTAATACCAATAGTTAAAAAAACTTAAAATATAAATTTTATATAAAAAAAACTTATATTGTTTTTAAATACTGATTTTACATTAATAAAATTATGTACAAATTAATAGACAGTTTTAATATAAGCAATTTAATTTAAAAAAACATTAAAATAAAGATTATTTATTCAAAATTTTTTTTTAAGTATTATTAAAGAAAATATTATTAAAAAACAAAAAAACCAAATTTAATTTTTATTTAATTAGTTTATATATTATAATCAAATAATTTAATTAATTAATTAATTAATTAAAAACATATGTAAAAATATAATTTGTTTTGCTTTTATAATTAATTAAAGACCAATATATTAAACAATATAATTAAAAATTAATTTAAATCAAAGATTACCCAACATGTTTTTATTGCTATTATTTAAAACAAAAAACTTTTAACATTTTTAGTTATAACATAATTAAATATTATACAAATAATACAAAACTGACAAAAAAAGCCAAAAAAAACCAAAGCATTATTATTTATAATAAAAAAAACTAGTGTTAAAATAACAAAATTAGCATTAAAAACACCAAAATTTTTTTTTAGCAATTTAAAAAAATTGTTATCAATAATAACAAAGAGTTAAAGAGATTGCTTCTTAGTTGTTTTGGTTATTTAAGCAGCAGTAAAAAAAAGAATAAAAGAAAAAAACAACTTAGTTATTGGCTTTTTATTAAATATTTTAAGGCTTTTGGTTATACCAGAGTTACTCCAAATGAACTTTTATAAAAAGATTGCAACTTTTTTACTTTTTGCTTTGGTTGTGGTCATAAAATTATTAAAAAAAAAGAGTTGTATATTTTTTAAAAAAAACATGATATTTAATTAAACCAATAAAAAAAAATAGTATGTGTAATTTATTAAAAAATTAGTTTTTTGAAAAGTAAAAATAAAGACAATTATAATCTTAAAAATATCAAATAAAAAAATCATAGATTAAATTACAATTAATTATTAACATTTACATTTACATAATAATAAATTAACAAAAAATTTATTAAATTTTTAAAAAAAACTATAAATATATATATTAAAATAATTCAATTTTGAATAAAAAAATGATTTTTTTCATGTAAATAATAATAATAATAATAATAATAATAATAATAATAATAATAATAATAATAATAATAATAATAATAATGGGGAGAAAAAGCCATGATTATTATTTAACATCATACGTGTATTATTCATTTGCAAAAAAAAAAAAAAAGTTTTTTTCTGGTTAAACCAATTCTTAATGAGGCAACTTTGGAATGTTCAAAATGTTTATGCATCGAAAAAAAAAGTCCCTTACATGAGCAAACAACGGTGATCGTTGTAGATCTGTGTTAATCATGGTAAACCTCACTCCAAACTCTAGAAACGGAGATTGCGATTCTACGCGTGGTAACTGGGTAACAATGCAAGAAAAGAAATCCCGAAAGCACCAATGATGGGGGATCTGAAAAATAAAAAAAAAAGATGCGGGAAAAAAATATACAAGAATTTGAAAAAGAGAAAGGGCTAATCAATCGAATTTTAAATTTTCATTTTTTATTATTTTAATTTATTATTGTATTGTATTTTATTAGCTGGGAAAATTTAAACTTAAACTTCTTTTAAAGAAACCGAATGTAATTTGATGTGTAACATAACAATTTTTTAGAAGGTATGTGATTGTAACCTGAGATTGATAGGGTTCAATTTTATGCATTATTGTTTTTTTTTTCCTCAGGAATTGTGTTGAAACATGAAAACCGTTTTTTTGAATTTCAAATTTGGTCATATAAAGGTTCAAAAAAGAATAATTTTCAAAAATTCTTTTTGTTCTATCAGATTTATTTTATCAAGATAGAAAGAAAGAAAGAAAGAAAGAAAGATAAAAAGAAAGAATAAAAGAAAAGAAAGAAAAGAAAGAAAGAAAGAAAAGAAAGAAAGAAAGAAAGAAAGAAAAGAAAGAAAGAAAGAAAGAA
The DNA here is from genome assembly GCA_016748015.1 of Geosiphon pyriformis. NCBI lineage: Eukaryota > Fungi > Glomeromycota > Glomeromycetes > Archaeosporales > Geosiphonaceae > Geosiphon > Geosiphon pyriformis. The sequence continues at coordinate 1,632,142 of JAAOMT010000664.1, forward strand.
AGAAAGAAAGAAAGAAAGAAAGAAAGAAAGAAAGAAAGAAAGAAAGAAAGAAAGATAAAAAGCTAAAAAGATGAGTGAAACTAAAAGAAGAAGATTGAAAATTCATGAAATTGTATACAACTGTCATCCCTAAAACAATTAACAAATTTTGTGTGAGGGTGTTCAAAATGAAAATGAAAAAAACCGCAGTCTCTACGTATTTCTTAAAAATCAAGAAATTAAATCAATCAATCAATCAACCAACCAACCCCCAATCAATCAACCAATCAATAAATCAACCAACCAACCGACCAATCAAGCAATCAAGTAATAAATCAATCAAGTAATAAATTCAACGATCACGATAATTAAATTTAATTCAAGATGAACACTAAATCGATTCTATGCATGAAAAAATTCTTGATAGTAACATGTTACGTTTTTAATATCTTGTTGGTGGTTTTGGAAATTGAATAATAATAAACTATGGAAAAAATGGATTTTTGATTTGCTAATCGCATTATTTACAATGTATGATTTTATCTAAAGTGGTACAATTGATAACGATGTAATTTAAACTCGTGGATTATTCCAAAAAAAAAAAAACCGTGTGTGTGATATCTGTGTGTATGTCTGTCTGTCTGTCTGTCTGTCTGTCTATATGTATGTGTATATGTGTATATGTGTATGTGTGTGTATATGATAAATTATTTTAACGATATTAGGGAATCATTTGAATTATGAATAGGGTGATATGAGAAAATATCTCGGAACAATGTTTAAAAATGTAAATTTTTTTTCTGATAGAAAATGAAATGAAAATTATTATTTTTCAAATTAAGAATTTACAACATTTAAAGGCTTATCTTTGTTATATCGTGATCAATATTACGACACAAAGTTATTTATCAAATATGTGACATGGGACCATAAAGTATACAAGGCAACTTCTAAAAAAGTTTTTATGCATTTTGTACCAGATTCTACATTCGACGATCCAGCCATTAACCAACCAACCTTAACCAGAAAATTGGCGGCACGTAATCAAACAAGCAGCATGGTCAAAGATAAAAAAAAAAAGAGTTTACTGAACCCTTGATTTACACGGCAAGCTCAACCCTAATTTCGTGTTACCTAATATCTCGGAGAATGATTATTGGTTATTTTAAGATTTTATCAAAGGAAAAATATCGAAACCTTTTTTATTCTTTATTTTTTTAAAAAAAAAGCGGAGATTTTTTTTTAAGCATCATGTTCCTTTTTAGACAGGAACGAGTGTGTTAAACAGAATTGGATTTTTGGTGTTTTGGGTGTTTAAGTGGTTAGTTTTGATCATGTATTATATTTATTGTTTATCTGTGTTTAGAAGCGGGGTTACAGGTACAGGTATATAATGTATGTATTATGCATTGTGAGAATCTGTATCCCAATATTTTCTAATTACCGTTCAGATAAAGTTTTTTTATGATCATCATCATCATCATCATCATCATCATCATCATCATGATTAAATTTTTTTGATTGAATAAAATTAATTTGATTATAAAGCTTTAATTTCAACATCAGATATTACGTTGTTCCTTTAATTAAAGGAACGCATGTGATTAATTTTTAAAGTTTGCATAATTCTATTACCGAACATGAAGATCATTTTAAATAATTATTTGTAAAATTATTAAAGTTAAAGTTAAAGTTTCAGTGAGAGGATATGTAATGGTAGTGGTGGTAGTGGTGGTGTTGGTGTTGGTGTTGGTGGTGATGGTAATGGTGGTAGTGGTAGTGGTAGTGGTAGTGGTGATAGTGAGTGATGGTAATAGTAGTAGTAGTAGTAGTAGTAGTAGTAGTAGTAGTAGTAGTAGTAGTAATTATAATATTAGTGTGTTAATGGTAGTCGTAATGATGATAGAGTTCACAGGCGAGAATCACCGTTCACTCCTGCTTCACCAATTGAACACAAAAAAACCCTATGCAGACACAATAAAATTATTAATTAATTGAAATTAGAACAACGAATTATAATACGAGTTCAAGTGTTCAATAGAAAAATAATTATTTTTTTCCTAAAAAATCTATTGAATTTCTAAACAGGAGCGAGTTTACAATAGAAATAGCAATATTAGTAGTAATATTAGTAATATTAGTAGTAATATTAGTAATATTAGTAATAGTAGTATTAATAATAATAATAGTAATAGCAGTAGTAGTAGTATTAGTAGTAGTAGTAATAGTAGTAATAGTAGTAGTAATAATAGTAGTAATAATAGTAGTAATAATAGTAGTAGTATTAGTAATTGTAGTAGTAGTGTTAGTAATAGTAGTAGTAATAGTAGTATCAGTAGTAGATAAAGTGTGTGTTAAATCATTTTTAATTATTTTAGAAAGAATAAAGGAAAAAAGATGGAGGGAAAAAATCCAAAAAAAGGTGGGCATGTATTACAAAATGGGGGAAAGTCATAAGTAAAATTTCGTCCTTCCTGAACAAATCAAGGTTAAACTAAAATTTAATTCGGAAATTAATAATATATAATTATCACGGGACATAAAAATTTCTCGTTCGATTTAAATGACCGTGCGTACTTGCATGCATGCATGGAAATTATCTCATTTACTGATTGGATCAAAATGAAGAATAAAATCACGTGGTATAATACATTGTTTAACAATAGGTGAGCAAACAAAAAAAAGTTTTTTTAAGGAAATATAAAAAAGCGATATCTAAATATTTACCAATAGCATTTCTCATGCATGTCGTGCAGATGGTCTGTGCGTTTGTATGGTTTTTCAAGTTTGAAAAGTTGGTAACTCGAATAAGGATCTATAATAAAATCCCCAATAGTGGTGGTGATGGTGGTAGTGATGGTGGTAGTGATAGTGGTAGTGATAGTGGTAGTGGTAGTGGTAGTTGTTGTAGTGGTAATGGTTGTGGTGGGTATATGTACATATTTTTTTGAAAAAACTTTATTACATCATGAGAAATTTCCTTTTTATTTTTTAATAGGTTCATTTTTTTTTGTTTTGATCGTGTCATCATTCGGTAAGGGTTAGTCTGGGGATATCTATTCTTTGAGAAGAAAAAAATTCACATAAGGTTATTCATGTGGGTAGTACAGTTTTAAATAAAAAAATATATTTTTATTTTTTATTTTTATTTTTATTTTTTCTTCAAACGTATCTTATCTAGAATTAAAACATAATGACATCAAAAATAATGAATCATAATTTTTTTGGAAAACATTTTTCCCAAATTTTTTTATCGTATGATTTCAAATACACCAATCATCAATTTGATTTCAAATCCTTTTTTTTCAAAATATTTTGATTTAAAATCTTCTCACGTAAGCCCTTTTTTTACCTTTTTTTGACTTGAAAAGGAAAAAAAAGTGTGCAAAAGTAAATTTTTCATGAATTAAGAATAGACCAATTCCCATCATTTGGTTACGACAAACAAAAATTCTTTTAGAAGGAGAATGACCTCAAACTAGCATTTCGGCATCAAAACTATGATGAAGATGAAGATTATTTTTATAATTTTTATTATTATTATTATTATTATTATTATTATTATTATTTTTATTTTTATTTCTTACAACAAAAAAAGGGGGGTTTAATCTTAATATATAGATTTACGAAAAAGAAATTTTGAATTGATTTTGAATAAAATCGACCGAATTTAAAAAATTTTAACTGGTTTTTCATTTGAACCAGTTATTAAATAAATAAATAAATAAATAAAAAGAATTCTTTATAATTTTTTTCATTTAATGTTTAAAATTGCTTTAACCCTTCAAATGAACCAAGATGGGCTAACACTTTCTTAATTTTTTTTTTTTTAAGGGTTTTTTTTTTCATACCAAAAATAAATAAATCTAGAACCGATTTGAATTAATTTAAATATTTTGAAATCCAATTCCCTTATTTCGTGATTAAATTTAAAAAGGAATTCCACATTTTTTTTCAACCAGTTGTTGTTGTTGTTGTTGTTGTTTATGTTACGGATTTCAAAATGAGCTTATTTTGTTTTTTCTTGTTCTAGATCCATTGGGTTTACCATATTAGCAAAGGATTTTTTGGATAGTTAAAAAATTTAAAATTTTTTTTTTTTTTTTACTATTTAAGATTGATTTATTGATTTATTGATTTATTGATTCAATGGGTGGAGGTGGTAAGGAACATTTTGTGTGTTCTTTTTTTTAACGCCGTATGATCTTGAAAGAGAGAAATGCGCGATTTCTTTTTTGTTTTTTTTTAACCGCAGGAAAAGAATAATGGTTCGATTAGTTGAAACTAATCAATCAAAAATGGAAATTAGAATAGACTGAATGGAATAAATGAGATAGTTAATTAATCATTCGTTTTTTGTAGATCATTTAAAATTAAACTTGACTTTACTAGATTAGGGATTTATAAAAAATAAAGCTCCGATTACGATGATGTTAAATGATGATGATGATGATGATGATGATGATAATAATAATATTAATAATAATACCTCACATTGATGGATGATGAATTTTAATCTCGGGGGTTTTTTCTTTCAAAAGTTCTCGATTAATTTATTTAATTTACCCGACCATTCGAATTTTTTTTTGACATCAACAACACAAATAAAATGTGGGATAATTAATTTGGGCATCATTTGTATATTAAACAATCTTTGATAATGATTACATAAACTGCTTCGTTTTTCCAAAAAAAAAAAAAATCGCCGACCGACAGACTTGTAAAGTTGATAGATTGATCCCTTGAAGGATTTTTTTTATGATTATTATTATTATTATTAAAAATTGTTTTAGACTCGGGGAAATCTTAAAAAATGAGGAACTAATAGGTATTGGTAGTGGAATAGCGATAGCGAAAAGGTTAGGAATAATAAACATCTTTTTTATTTTTTTTAAGCCTTTTATTAATTTAATCCCTTCCTGGATTTAAATTCAGAATTTGATACGAGTTTTATTAATTAGAATTCAGAATGGTCACCGAGATCAATTAATTAATTAATTGATTGATTGATTGATTGATTGATTGATAGAATTTTTGATTGATAGAATTTTTGATTGAGTGATTTATGCCTATATTATTTGTCATACCACAAGAACATGCAATTATGATTCCTTTTGTTAATGTCACAATTTTTCTTAAGGATTAAAAATTTTATAATTTTCCAAGCATTGAAAAAAAAAAGTTCAAATCTCGGTTTCAATCGTACACAATTTAACTTCTTTTTCACAATCTTATGGTGAAACCATTGCTACAAATCAACTATCGTTAGAGTGATTTCAAAAATAATAATAATAATAATAATAATAAAAGTTTTTCCTTTATCGCGTGCAAAAATAATTTATTAGTAGTAATAGTAGTAGTAGTAGTAGTACTAAAACTAGATTTCATGCTGTACTAGTAGTAGTACTAGTAGTGGTAGTAGTAGTAGTAGTAGTAGTAGTAATAGTAGTATTAGTAATAATAATAATAATAATAATAATAATAATAATAATAGTGGCAGTAGTTATTGTAATATATTTTTTGTTTTACAATTACGTTTCATACACTGATATTTTTGGCATTTTATCCTCGATTCAGGGTCAGTCACATTGCTTCGTCATCATTATCACCATCATAATCAACTACTATTAGTAAAATTTAAAGTTTGACAAAAATTAAATTTTAATTAAAATTGATGGTCAAACACATTATGGTAAATTGGTTGATCAATGGGCCCGTTTCATGAATGTGTGTGTGTGTAACAGAAATCTCTCCTAAATTGCCGATATTTAAATTTGTAATAGTTTAAAAAGAGATATACCCTACCTACCTACCTACCTACCTACTTACCTACCTACTTACCTACATCATATATATTTATTAACTTGTAAAAGATGCAAACAAAAAATAACTGGTTAGATTGATTAACATCAAACATATTTTCGGTTAGAAGAAATAGTTTCAATTCAATTCAATTCGGTTCTCAAAAGATTGTAGTGATTAATGTTGATGATTATATTGATGACAATTTTAACTAATTAATAATTATTTTGATGATTTTCCAAATAAAATTTTTTTACTACGATGATGAGAAACACCAAGAGAGAGAGAGAGAGAGAGAGAGAGAATGTTTTTTTTTTTTTTTTTTTAAAATGATTTATAAATTTTTTTTTTTTTTTTTTTTT